>QLNU02013614.1:13363031-13406837 GCA_006491805.2 Dysdera silvatica
AAAACTGAAGCATTTTTGATGTTGAACTTGATGTTGCATCAGGCATCACTTAAGATAGTGAAGAAATACTGGAATTATATGAATTATTCTAAGGACTGTGCACTCAGAAGTTATTTTTTAAAACCTCCACTCTTTCTATCCCCTCTTTCGTTTTTTACCATTCTCAGCAAGATCAAATTTGCCAGGCTCATAAGCGTAATAAAGAAGTGTGGGTTACTGGTGCTTTTTACCCCTGGGACAAGAAAATTACAAACTGCCGTATGATGTATATGGGGTTGTGGGCTTTGGCCCCATAGAACTTGAAGCTAGTAAACCATATGTCAATTTCGGTACTAAGGGGAAGTAAGTTATGGAGGGAACAAAATTTAAACGAGTAGATACATGGTTCTTTCACCTAATATTTCAGTAATACTCAATACTTACTTCATTTAATAGCACTTATTATCTATTACACCTACAACATTTGTTATCTATTATAGTTCATTGCCCTTATTATATATTAGAGTCTATATTGCTTAATATATATTATATTTCATAGTACTTAATATCCATTATATTTCATAGTACTTAATATCTATTATGTCTCATAGCACTTATTACCTATGATAGTTTTTACATTTGTTTATCTTTGTAGTTTAGGGCACTTATTATCAGGGACCAAATTAGAACTTCTGGGGCCCGGATAGACCTTCATAAAGGGCCCCCACTCCTTCTGCACCAACGACAGATTCCTGATTATTATGTTTATTATCATTATACATATGAGTGAATGAATTTTATTTATAAGACGAAGGTAGATATAACACATTATCTAGGTATCCTTTCCTGGTCTTAAGCGAAAGGAGCCAATAAAGGATTTTTTTTAATCCTGAAAAGTCTCTGGACTACCCATAAAACAAATATTAAAATTTTTACGAATGTACCGGACTAAATTTAGGATTTAGAGAGCTCTTCCGTATCAGGGGACCGGGGAAGATGCCCTTCGTGCCCTTGAGTAACTCGGAAATTGCTTAATATCTATTAGAGTTTATAGCATTATTTCTATTTTATTTTATAGAATTTATTATATATTATATATCGAAGCAAACTTAGAGTCTCAATTGAAACTTAAGAAGCAGAAATTTTCTTTTGAACACGAACGCAAGGCTTTTAATGTTCAATGAGTATAAACGCCGGTTTTCGCATACTATACAAAATATGAATGACACTTTTACCATTAAATATATTAGTTAAAATTTTCCACTTCCACCATTAACATTTACGTTATTAGACTCGATATTTAGGAGAAAGAGATATGTAAGTAAACCACGTATACCATAATGCGCCGTACAACGCATTCATTTGTAATTTTTGTTTTCTATATTTCGGAAAAGAATTTTTTCCGGAGGTGGAAGAGGGGTCATGATGCACATAGATACACATTATTCTGCCAGTTGCTATTAAAACAGTTTGCAATACCTAAATTTAACACATTTTTGATTCTTAATCAATGTGTTATAGAAGTGTTTTCCAGTATTCTTTAAATCACGACCGCTTTTATAGTAGCCACATAATCCGTGCACCCTTTTATGGTTATAAAATTGCCTGCGATCCCTTTTGTCCGCCCCATCGACATTTGCATAATAAAAGTATTTTTAAAAGAGTAAAGAAAGATTTAGCATATTAAATATATATATATATGTATTACATTAATTATATATATTAATGTATATTATAGATATAAAGTTAACAACGATTAGTAGAATATTGCAATGTAGCCATGTTGAAATATAAAAGCGTTGGAAACATTTTGCACAAAAATTTAAAATAAAATTAATTGCAAATAAAAATAATTGCAGACACTCACAAGACATCGGTTCGTGATGCCCAGGTTGGGAACTACTGTGCTACGGGTTAATCATTTTGAATGCAATAAATATTATACATTTGGTTATTAAAGACAATTTTTTATAATTATTAGTTTGAAAACATTTCAATTATAAATGAAATAGTTATTAAAACTTTGTTTAATACCTCCATTGTCAAAAAATTCTTTAAACGAAACAATGAAAGACATATCCCTTTGACTTTGACCTAAACATGAAAAACTAGAATAAAAACATTTGAAAAACCATTTAATAAATAAAAATACATAATTATCACGAATATATAAATTTAATAAACAAATGGAGCATCTAATATAAAATACATTACATATGCCAGCCATGGGACTTCAATAACAAATATATCAGATATCCTTAAAAATTTATATATTACATATCCTTTTCTTTATAAAAAAATGATCTGTCTTAAACGTATCAGACAGAAACAAACGTACCACACAGATAATCCATGATACTTTTGTGTCATAAATTTAACTTTTAATTCACTGTATTTTGTCACAAAATACACTTGTCCCTTAAATATCTCAGGGAAGTCAAATCCAACCCGATAACCAAATTTTATTTTGCACTTTTTAGCCCAATAAACAATTTTCTTAAATTTGGCTACTAATATTACGTCACTTGCATACACTTTGTTACGTTAGAATACGGCCAATGACCCGATAGCCCTTTACACTTAAAATTTTTAGCTCGTCAATCCATTTTTTTATAGTAAGCAGTCATGAACATTGGCTGTTCATTGCAGCCGCTTTGTGGCTTCATCGAAGCGCCTGTTTTCACGTATAATAATATCACAATTTAAAGAACACAGAAAGAGACATCAATTAAATTATGTAAAATGGGGAAGGGGAGCCGGCCAGGGGACTGCCCTTCTCCCCTATTACACTACACACAATTTCAATCTCAATTTTGAACTGCCTTAACATGGATGGTAAATTTTATTTATGAGAGGATGCGAGCTGCGAAGTGCAGGCGCCGTATTTGGAAAAGATAATTAAGGAAGACGAATACATAATTGTGTATCTACCGAAGAAACTTAAGTGTACAGAGAGAGAAATCATACTGTCACATAAGGAAGGTAATCGGAATTGGTGCGTATAATTGTTAAATGTCGCTCGTTCATAAATGGAAACTGAAATTTATGTTCTCTCCAATGCAATATGTTACAAACCTTTTTTGAAGTTCTTTGCTGTTGTCCATGATATTTTTAGTTAAGGTTTGTTACTTTAATTCATAATAATAATAACAATAACAGTTATTTCGACACTTGCGTAAGGTTTAAAACACGACGTTTCGGGAGCCAACTGCTCCCTTTGTCAAGTGAAGGCAGAATTATGATGAAGAAGGAGACGAAGAAGTTGATGATGAAGAGGGAGACAAAGAAGATGATAAAGACTGGAAAAGTGACGAACACTACGCAAATATAACAATAATGGAAAAATAACAACGTTTTTTATCGTAGTTGTAAGTTTAAAAGATGGTTCGACGCACGTTTCGAGAGAACAAGGTCTCTCCTCGTCTGGAACTAGCGTGCAATAAACAACATTGGAGTGTTGCCAACTCGATGTGGTTAATACGTTGTCGGTAGCGGTTAGTGCTTAGCGGTTAGTAGCGGTTAGTTAGCACTAACCGCTACCGGCAACGTATTAACCACATCGAGTTGGCAACACTCCAATGTTGTTTATTGCACGCTAGTTCCAGACGAGGAGAGGCCGTGTTCTCTCGAAACGTGCGTCGAACCATCTTTTAAACTTACAACTACGCTAAAAAACGTTGTTATTTTACATTATTGTTAAAGAACATGATGATGGTGATTTGTTCTTCTCCTGTATAGTCATAATCACAATATCCTACATGATAACAAGTTGTACACAGATATGTAAAATTAGCAATAAGTCGCCATTAATCATATACAGAAATGTCTCGAGGAAATGGCAATGAGGACATAACACACTTGGAACCGCAAGTCCAAAATATACCAACATATAAATTCAAATAATAAGAAATAAATAACGAAAACCACCATCTCATTTATTGATCAACCATCATACCCAGGTACAGGCGCCACATTTTTCTTTGTCTATATATAATATCGTCAACTTTACAAAAAACATTTTTTTTTTAAATAATACAACTGTCTTTATAGATTCGTGGGGCAAGGGTTTTTGTAGTAAGGAGATTCAGTGTTTAGAATAAGTCTAAATGATCAATTTAAGCAACTAATGTATGGAATTTAAAGCAGAAGTTAACTCTACATTGCATATCTAAATTTAATCTGCATTGCCTGACGTATAACATTCGTGCACAAATTAATGTATTGGTTACGCCAATATGGGTAAATTCGAATTGATGTAATTGATTTATCTATTATCAGGTTATTTTCTGTTCACACCTTCGTTGGAAATGGAAATTTTTCACATTCAATAAATAGTGGAAATCAATACTCAAAGAAGTAATTTTATTTAGCAAATAATACACTAAAGATTTAAATTTTTACATAATTACATCTTTTTCACGGAGTCTCCAACAGTAAGTGCTTACGCTGCTATGTAAATGGAAAACTGATATTATTTTGGAATTCCAAACACAAATACGTATATTATTGCCAAATTCATAAGGGTAAATTATGTGCAATATTATGCTGCCAGATACGGAAAGTGAAGTTATGTACTTTTAGAAAACATCGGATAAAAAGAAAACAATTCGGAACGTTATCAACTTTTGAGACTGTAATTATTAAGTTTGTTTTCTTTGTTATTTCAAGTCGGGATAATGCTACGCCAAACCAATATTACAAAAGTTATAGAAACAGGTTATTCAAGTGGCAACAGTTCAGAAAGCTCTTTATTTAAAGAGTACATTAACCTCAATTATAAGTTCTCTTAAATATGGAATTAAATAACATCTGTCATCCTTTCGCTTTTGCACACACATTAGGATGTAATCTTGCGAACACAATATCTGATGCTTAAATTAGAGCTATATATAAAATCCACAATTAATTCCAAAATTTAGTGAGCAGTAAAGTACAAAAAATAGCATCATCTTTTCTCAGGTATCGAAACAGCGACTACTTCGTGTGGATTGAAGTGCCACATCAGCTAGATCAACGTCAGATGGAATAAGATGTCCTCATCTTTATATATTTATTTTTAGAAATATTTTTATCGTCTTATGGATTTTAGGATAGAACGTATGGTGGAATTAAAAGTAGTAATATAAAATTTAACTGCCTGATGAATTACAAAAACTCTGACCCGAAAACGTTGGGTGTGAACCACTGGTATTAATTTTTCTACCTCCAAAAATAGTAAAAA
Organism: Dysdera silvatica; assembly: GCA_006491805.2. Taxonomy (NCBI): domain Eukaryota; kingdom Metazoa; phylum Arthropoda; class Arachnida; order Araneae; family Dysderidae; genus Dysdera; species Dysdera silvatica. The sequence goes on from QLNU02013614.1 coordinate 13,368,232, forward strand.
TATCTCGAAAAATTAGCGTCAAATTAGCGTTTTTTATAATATCATCCCTTTTAATTAGCAGACATACATTTAATTATATTAATTTGTTATTGCTAATAAAATATTAAAGAAAACTAAATAATGACACTCACATTTTATGGTTTAACTAGATCATATTTTGAACCATTCATGATCAAGATTCAACAAATTTCTTGAAAGGAAAAGAAAAGCCTTCATTAAAAAAAAGCGATTTCCTAATTTATAATAGACGGCCAAAGCGTTAATGCTGAAATTAAACTTTCTTGCTTACTTCTCTAGTACGAAACTCCACTTTCGAAAATCGCCGAATCTTAATTTATCAGAGTGATATAATCTCAGAATCCAAATAAAGAGATTTGATATATCTCTAAATTAAATTTCTCATTTCTATGCTAATGTACGTCTAGCTATATGTTAAAAAAGAGAGCGTTTAAGTTTTCATAAAGAATATAAAATATTTGAATAAGAAATTCAATTTGCATTAAAAATTAGTCCAGAAATCATAAAATCATCGGATACACTTACTTGCTATCTTCGTACCAGTTAACAGTTGAGAACGCAGTTTGTTCACAGAATATTTTTTCCTTGTTTTTGTAATGAAAAAATAAAGAAAAATTTGTAACTTCAAGATGCAATAAAACGAAACTATGAAAATGGCATGATGCGAAGATTAGAATTGGATGATTAAAAGACGCTGGATTGGGTAAAGGGAAATTATCTATGGATTTGCAGTTCAAAAGAAACAAAACAATTAAGGAAGTACATTTTCACCGAATAATTGGAACAACAGGAAAAATCTGAAGTCAATTACTGCGAAAACTCACTTAAAAATTGAAGGAAATTGCCCACAATTAGAACTGGGCGTAAACGTGTCAATGGAGCGCGAACACAAAACTTTCAATGAATTAAGACCAACGCATTTAATATCTTTCAGAATTTCCGTTTAGCAATTGCATCGTCATCATTTGGTCTAGCATCGATTTCATCAAGGTTTTGTACACTATTACGGGAATCGGCAGCCAGATTGCTTTCATTATATTCCATAATTCAGGAAAAGAACTGAACGTTCTCTTTCAAAATCTCTCGCCCATATCTCTGATATGCCTTATATTTTCAACTCACTTGATAGTGGACGAACGTGAGGATTGTCAAAGGTAATTAATGTCAGTTCTTTGAAACTTCTGGACAATCCTTTCACCAAAAGAGCCCGATACCATCTAACATAATCATGCAGAAGGATTCTGCCACCCTGATTAACAATTTCTGACACCTACAGTAGTGGACAAAATTGTGGAAACCTTTTGAAAAAAGTTTATTTTAGAGGTTTGATGGCTAATAACACCACTTTTTTTTGTACCAATACTATAAAATTATATATCATTAGAAAGGTAATTTAATAAAGATTGTAATGCAATAACATTTGTTCAATTATCTGTATTCTATCAAAAGTTATAGCCAAATAACCAGAAAAAAGAAGCACAGCTTGCTTACATTTATATGAAGTAGCTTTCCTTCATTTGAATGTGGCCAATGAGCATGAGTGTTTACAGAGCCAATCAGGTGTCATCTTGTTTTGGCAATGAGCCAACAGGTTACAGGACATTTATCAGTGTGTTCTGTAATTGCTATCAAGTTGGTTGTTTTTTTTTTGTGCTCTTTGATTTAGTGTGCTTGTAAAACGTAATAAAATTAAAGAAATGGCGCAAAGAGTTGACTGGTCACCTAGGAAGCGATGTAAAATAGTAATATTAAGTGAACAAGGCTACAGTTATGAAGAAATTAGAAGAAATATTGGGGGAAACTTAACTAAAGGTGGCATTTCTAAATTTTTGAAGAAGTATAAGGAGACTCAGTCATTACAAAACCAGACTGGTAAAGGCAGAAAAAGGTGCACAACAGCAAGTGATGATAGAAGAATTAAAAGACAGTGCCTAGGTGACAGGAAAAAATCATCTCTGTGTATACAAGGTGAAATGGCGCAATGCAATGTGAAGTTAAGTGCAAGGACTGTTCGGCGCAGACTGCATGAATGTGGTCTAAATGCAAGAATTCCACGAAAAAAGCCATTTTTGTCTGTCAAACAGAGGTTGAAAAGATTAAACTGGGCTAAAACCCATGTTAACTGGACAACGGAACAATGGGACAGTGTAATTTGGAGTGATGAGACCAAAATCTCACTGTTTGGTAGTGATGGCGTAAAATACGTATGGAGAAGAATTGGAGAAGATTTCCATCCTGAGTGCATTACACCTACCGTGAAACACCCAGTTAGTGTTATGATTTGGGGTTGTATAACATCAAGAGGTGTGGGCAGAATTTGCGTGATCAATGGGAATATAAATGCCCAAAGATACATAAATGAAATACTTGAGCCCAAGCTGCAGCCTTCTGCATGTGATCTTTTCCAAGATAATGAAGCATTTATATTTCAACAGGATTCAGCTCCATGTCATGTTGCTCGTGTGTGCAAAAAATGGTTTCAAGATCATCATATTCAACTGCTGGAATGGCCTGGAAATAGCCCAGACCTTAACCCCATCGAAAATCTATGGAGCCGGCTAAAGAAGCTTGTTAGTCGGAAGCAACCCAGCAATAAAACACAATTAACAGAAGCAATAATTCAATCTTGGTTTCATATTATAACAGCTGCAGAACTAAAGAACTTGGTTCACTCCATGGGAAAGCGTTGTAAGGCCGTAATTAAGGCTAAAGGTTACCCAACTAAGTATTAACTGGTATGGTGAACATTTTTGTATATCTCATTTTTTCTATGTATATCACCTTTCTTCTTTATGAATGCTGTTCTATTAAAATACGATTCATAAATGTTATTGCATTACAATCTTGATTAAATTACCTTTCCAATGATATATAATTTTATAGTATTGGTACAAAAAAAAGTGGTGTTATTAGCCATCAAACCTCTAAAATAATCTTTTTTCAAAGGGTTTCCACAATTTTGTCCACTACTGTACGTTGAAACTCTGAGCAGAGATTTTTGTAAGGAAGGAAACGAAACACCGCACTGACCTAGAGTCGACAAGGTACCTACCGTACGCACCGGTATGCCTTAAACCAAAGCGGGCCGGGTACAACCCAATTTATGAGTCATCAATTTCCAAAGACAAATTACAAAAAGCATGCCCTGATGACTTGGCGTGGTGACCATTAGGCAATTGTGTTTATCCTGAGACGGATAAAATGAAACGTCTTTTACAAAGACTATCATTTTCTATGTAAAATTGAAATATTGTGAGTTATAAATTGTTAGCCGACAGTCCAAATTAGCGATAAGCGATATTGTTCTTAATACGTCTTCATAGTAACTGTGGAATCTGCTTAGCTGCTTAGTGTAATCATAATTTATGTACGAGCATTTCCTAACCAGCCCCCAAGAGCTCATTTTCTTTTAGGCACCATTTCCTGGCTATGAACATAATTCTCTGTTTCGTACTAATCGCCACATTGAAGTAAAAATTTCTAAAATTTTGTAAGAAATTTTTCACCTCCCAATATTTTGCTTTAACAGCACTACCCTGCAATACATCCGCCTGTGTAGATCATTTTTAAATTTTAAGGAACATTAAAGTTATGGCAATATTAGGTGCAAATTATGTTATATAACGGTGTTCATAATTCGGTAAACACGCAGTGTATATTCTAATTTTAATTATACACAGTAGAAAATTCTACAAAAAGCTTACTTTTATAAAACGATCACATGACTGCATTTGATCTGCAATCAATATTATTATTATTAGTATTATTAATCAAGAAATGCGGGAACGTACCCCCACCGGGTTTCCGAAAATTAATTTTTTTCTACGAATCTTTGCACTATATTTTATTTTATTTTTAAACTGATTTCCAATTTATTGTTTTATAACTTTGTCTAATACAATAGAATTAGATCACTTTTAATCTTTAATTTTCTAGAATTAATTGTAAACTTTAATATTGTGCGCAGCGCATTTTGTGAACTGAGGATATGAACTGAGGTTTATGAACTGAAGATACTATGGTCAAAGCTAACTTTTGACTATCTGAAAAGCCCATGTACTCCCTTTCAATGCAATGCAATATTATGTCTAAACATTAACCAAGCATTAGAAAAACACAGCCGTTATAAATCAATACTCAATGAATATGATGACATCAAAGATTGGAACATCTTTGTAAAACCATTGATTTTATTCCCATTCCTCTGATATTAAGAAGTTTTATTCCAGAATCTTAGTCCAATTGTATTTGTAACTTGTGGCAAATAGTCGTCATAATTTTACCCCAACAGAGATTTCATCTATTTTAAACTACTATTATCGCTTTCAAAACTACGCTTTAAACAACCATTTTTTTACCAAAATCCGTGGTATGATTAAAAATTCCTGTGACTACTCAATATTTAAAATGAATTGCCTTTATAAGTAGGGGCGTAGCGACAAATGAGACTGTGGGGTCTGATCCCTCTCCCAAATTTCGATAAAGGTTTGAGCTCCCCCTCCCCGCATTAGTAATCAAATACCGATAAGGAATCTTCGCTCATGTTTAGCAACTTATAAAACAAACAAAATAGGTTGTCCTCTTTCCCAATCTCATCATAATTATCACAACATTATTATCCAAATATCCTCAATCCACCTTTAATCAGCAGACATCGGATTCAAGTCTCCACAACGGGTATGGGATTCAGAAAAGTTGAAGCGCTGAATCAAGGTTTTGGGATACTGTACCTCATAGGCGCAGGCAGGAAGTTCATAAGGGTGGGCTACAGGCTCAATGGGGGTTACAGAGCTACAACTCACATATTCCTATGTTAAATATACAAAATTTCATTGCAATGGGGGGTTACAACCCCCATCAACACCCCCTGCGTACGCCAGTGCTGTACCTATTAATACTCGATCTACATTGACTCTTCCCGTTATTTAAAAACACTTGTCTACAAACACATTGCCACACATTTTGATGTATTTAATTGTGAATAATTTATACATATAACAAGACGTAGTGATACAAAACATCATTATTTATTGCTTTCTGAAATACATCTACATTTATATTCACATAGTGTTCATATTCACATAGAGTTTATATTCACATAGAGTTCTGCATCTTTGGTATACGCGCTGCAGAGTTTGAGTAAGTTTTTATGTAAAAGTTATAAAAAAGAATTAAAATTAAACTGGGGAAAAATAAATTCATATATAATCCGTATTTGGAAGTCTGGCATCCAGACAAAGGTACAATTACACATGAAAATATGATAATTGTGACAAATTGAACCTGAAAATAAATGAAAAGATCATTTAATAAATATGAAGCCGGTATATTTTTACATAGAAATAATATAACATATATTTGTGTCCTCACAATCTTATTAATAGTGTCTCAAATAATATAAAAACAACATTTATTGTAGTATTTATTTCGAGATACAATCAATAACATAAAAGAGTGAGAAATCAAGAAACAAAATGTTGTCTCATATATAATTCAATGTATAATGCTCGTTCATGGGAATGGCGGTAGTTAAATTCAAATTTGATTTTACGTAAATGTATGATTTAACCTAGGTTCAGACACAGAACCCTGGGAAGCAATACCCACAGTTGGTAATATCAGTTTAATATTCTTACCAACACACTGAGTACGTTTCCTAGAGCGGTTCATCTTACACAGGGTTAATTTTCACGATACTATTTTAAATTAATATTGAGATAATCAAAATATATTCGACATTTAGAAGTGATCTTTTGTACGAAAATAATAAAAGTCAATGAAATTTCACAACGTGACAATAACGGATAAATTACAGTGTGATCGGTGCCTTTGCACCGGGCGCCAAGTCGGAGGGGGCGATAAAATGGTCTAACGACCTCGAAGTGAAAGCAAGGCCAAATCCAATTTGATCATCTAACCTCTTATTTGTAAATAAATTTCAATAAATAAAATCGATGTTTTATATGTTCTCTTAACGCAATACGTAATCATGTTTACTTCCGCATGATTTTTGAGACCGATAAGTTAATTCGGAATGAGTTTAATGTGAGGATTCTTCGTATAACACAATATGACAGTGCTAGTTAGAAATTAGGAAAATAATAACTACATCAAAATGAATGAACTTATTTGCTTTTACTAAGGACATTCACCATTATTGAAACTTACGTAGCGCTTTAATTTTTTTTATTAAAACAATACTAATTTTTGGCTCATCAAAGAAGGTACTTGCAGTTTTAGTTACGTGTTATTTATTATAAGGAAATTTTAAATTTTATCGTGGCTTTCCGTCTTGCAATGTAATATTCGGTATTTTTTAGTTAGATTCAGAGACATATTGAAGAGGTCTCTAGAAATAAAAAAGGAATCGTTTCACTAAAGCAATTGTTTTGAAAATAATTAATATTTAGGGCGTAGAGGGCGCCAACTTTAGGGCTCGCGTCGGGAGCTATATGAACTAAAGCCGTTTCTGCAGCGTTATAACACATTATGGCCCTCGTATATCTCCATTAAGATATATGAGGGCTACAGGCACAGTATTAGTTGGCGGCCACTTACGTGCGGTGACAGGTTTAGAAGTGGCTCTGTAAGCATATAAAAAATAAGTATTTACATATACTCATTCTAAAGCTCCTCAAATTGTAGTAAACTATCAAAATAGCCCAAAAATGTAAGATTTTATCTAAAAATTTTCTAAATGTTGATCAGAAGTGAGTAACGAAAAGTCAGCTTAAGAAAAAAACGCAATTTGTGGGACCTCTTCCAACTGGGGAGCCTAGTTGGTAATTAGGTCCTGATTATGGTATTAATAAACCATTCACAATATGCTTTCGATAATACTAGCTATATTCTTAAAAATAAACGCGTGAAATATCTGAAATATTATATTAATTACTCTTATAAACAACTGAAAAAGTGTAGATGTAATCGTATTACCAGAAAAATTTATAGCAACTAAAGCTGCAAACTGATAAGAATTTACTAACTAGGAGACAAATTAAAGTATGGGGTACGCAAGCGATCGATAAAGTCAGTATTCAGTCACAAATAGTAAAATGAGATATCATTCGAGGGCAAATTATAACAGCAGAAATGGAAAAAAGCAGATGGATAATTGAAATGATGAGAAGTTATGAAATCTGAAGAAAAGTCAAACACATGAAAAAATGATTAGTCGCACACGGAGAAAGGCAGAATATACACGAGGAATGTTAAAAGATTTTTTTTTTCTTTCTTTTTGGTTTTACGGCTCAAAGACTACAGTGGTCATGCTGCGCCGGGACCTACTGTTTTCCGAGGAATCCGAACCTCTTAAGGCCTGGGGAACTAAACCCCGGACTACAGTGAGCAGTGCGATCTTTATGAGATCTCTGAGTAAGCGTTCTTTTTGCACTGCTGGGAGTCGAACCCGGATTAGCCGCGCAATAGGAGAACGCGTTACCACACTGCGCCACCGCAGGGCCGAATGTTAGAAGAATATTAGTAATATGGGCACATGCAATCAATCAATTGTTAATCAATTCTAAAACCCGTTTCATAATCAAATAATGGATAATCTTTTCGTAGAAATTTTATTGTGATTATAAACGAATATTAATCACCATTTGCATCATCGTCAAGTACTTTTTCCACCAAAGATGTTTCTGTACGTTTGGACCCATTGCAGCAAGACCGTAGTATGAATACATAATGACGTGATTGGCTCCGTTAATAACTGCGGGTACGATTTGATAGCCGGCTGGAAACAAATATGTGTACTTATATTAAATATTAGGTAATTAAAAATACATAAATATAAGAAATGTATTTTCTTCGATAACACTTTTACCATGGGCAAGGGCAGACACATGGGGGTTACAGGGGTTGCAACTTTCTCCAAAAATATATTTTTTCACTGTAAAATATTCCAACTTTCATGATAAATGAAGGGTGTTCTTCCAAGACCATGGCACATTCTACCCTTGACCTCCCAAAATGAAAATCTGTGTCCGCCCCTGACCATGGATACAGCATCTCGCGTTGCAGTATTCTAAATTATTAATATTAATACTCGTGAGCTTTGAGTTCTTATTTCCTACGAGTTTGAAAGAGGGAGGATTGTAAGAGCCCAACGCAGAGGCGTAGCCGGGGGGGAGTTTTGGGGGTTATAACCCCCATCGCAATGAAATTTTGTATATTTAACATAGGAATATATGAGTTGTAGCTCTGTAACCCCACCTCATTAAGCCTATAACCCCCTTTATGAACTTTCTGCCTACACCACTGGCCAAACGCATGGGTTGCTATCAACAATGTGGTATATCATATACACTATCACCATTAAGTAGTATTTACATATCATGAATAAATTATATAAAGGTGTATATATCAACCCCTATTTTCAATTTTCGCCCTAGTGCTACGCTTTCATATATACTCTATAACAAACAAATCGACGCATCAAGGAGGAGTTGTCCGATTGCGATAAAAATTGGTGGATGTGAAGAACATACATAGAAAAAGAAACGATTAAAATTTCAGAACAATTGAATGATTTATTGCAGAGTTTGACCGTTACAAAGGGAGGAAGTCAATAAGGCGTTGGTCCACCTCTGGCCTGGATGCAAGCTGTCACCCGGCGTGGCATAGACTGATAAAGATCCCGGATGGTGTCCTGCGGAATTTCTTGCCAAATTGTCTCCAACTGTCGGGCTAAATCGTCAACATTCCGGGATGGTTGCAATCGCCTTCCCATAGCGTCCCAAATGTGCTCTATGGGAGAGAGATCAGGAGACCTAGCTTGCCAAGGAAGTGTTGGGCAAGCTTGAAGACAATTCATAGCAACACGTGCCGTGTGCGGCCGGGCATTGTCTTGTTGAAACGTAAGTCCAGGGTGTCGCAAAAGGAACGGTAACACAACCGGTCGTAGAATGTCGTCTACGTACCGCTGTGCTGTAAGTGTGCCAGAAATGACCACCAAAGGGGTCCGGCTATCAAAGGAGATGGCACCCCAGACCATAACGCCCTGTTGTGGGCATGTGTGGCGTGCGATAGTAAGGGCAGGATCCCCACGCTGCCCTGGACGTCTCCAGACACGTCTGCGGTTGTCGTCAGGACACAGTTGGAAACGGGACTCGTCACTAAAGACTATACGTCCCCAGTCAGCGCAGTTCCAAGTTGATCGAGCCCGGCACCACTGTAATCGGACTTGACGGTGTAAAGGCGTGAGAGGTAAGCGGCGTAACGGTCGGCGCGAGCGTAAATTCCGCTCTCTCAGTCGTCTGCAGAGGGTCATGTTGGACACATGTGTGCGAGCCATACGTTAGATAGTTGATAACGACGAATCCGGTGCTGTGACAGCTGCTCTGACAATCGCTCTGTCTTCCCGTTCTGTTGTGGCCCTAGGTCGACCGCTGCCATCCCTACGCTGACATCTGCCGTTGTTGACCCACTCTTGCCAGCACCGTCCAATCGCCGCATCGCTTCGACCCACATGTCCAGCGATTCTTCGATTCGTCCAACCAGCCTCTTTCAATCCGATAGCACGACCTCTTTCAAACTCTGACATATGCTCGTAATGAGCACGAATCTTTCGGCGAGGCATTGTTACAGTCGACGTAAGATATCCGCAGTCAAAATGCAACAGAAATTTTGACCACATATTGAGAATCGCTCCTTATATACACCTGCTGAATGCGCAGTTCCGATGCACTGGAGTTCCCGCTATTCATTCATTGGACACCAAATTTTAATCATTTGCATGTTCGGTCAAAATGTCTTTGCATACGAAATTTCATTACAATCGGACAACTCCTTCTTGGTGCGTCGATTTTTTTGTTATAGAGTATATTTCCCACCTGAAGGTGGCTCTACCGTCAGAGACCCATCTGCATGTAACACGGAATTGGGTACATTGGACCTTCATTTCGGTTGATTAATGAGGAAGGACAGTGACGCCTGTCAGAAACGCGCTGGTACGTATTCCTCAATTAAAACTCATTACTCTCCACAAGGTTAAAACTAAGCAATGTAATGTGGGTTTTGTAGTGCTATGTTAGTTTTATGCTCACGCACGTTAAGCCTAGTTTAAGATCCTTTGTGGGCTCCTATAATAGAAAGACTAGTTCACTTCGCAGGCTTTCTTAACTGTTGCCACTTAGAAACGCAAGGAAAGCAAAATTAATAAGTTCAATTTCTAAAATTGGCAAAATGCCAAATTGTTTCATTTAATATGTTTTTCGTATCTACCTAATTTCATCTTCCGTATCTGGTAAAATATTTTGGATAATTATAATTTTACTTTTATATTTGGGAACAGTTCGGGTAATTGTTTTCCAAATTGTAAAATCAAATTAGTCTTCCGTTTACCATCGACGCGTTTACATGTACTATGAAGGCTCCGCCAAAAAGGCGTACTATGTTTCTTTTGCTATGTATTCCAATTAATTTATTTATTGGTGTGTATTATTAAATAATCTGAACAACTAAAGCCTTGATAAATATTATTTCTAACTCACTGGCGTACGCAGGGGGTGTTGATGGGGGTTGTAATACTCCATGGCCATGAAATTGTGTCTATTTAACATAGGAATATATCAGTTGAAACTCTGTAAACCCCCACTGCGCCTAAGCCTATAACCTACCTTATGAACTTTCTGCGTACGCTTACGTTTTAACTGAAATTACTGCATTTCTTCAATTTTAATTTTCGCGCCTTAACGCTATTTCTCTGAACCATAAAAATACTAGTGAAGCGGAAAAGAACGCAGACAAGAAAACGTGATACTTACAGAATTCGATTCTGAAGCACAGCCAACAGAAAAGTGGTAGCAATGTATGATGAATAATATGAAGGTTGGTTATAAGGTGATGTTTCTTTCTCAATATAAAGAACACCTAAAAATGTAAAAACTTAAAATAAAAATTTGATAAATATATTTATAAAATCATTCAAGGTGAACAATTATATAAACGACTATGATACAAATGAATGTTGTATGTAGAGCATTCGGAGTGTGAAGCATTAGGAACATAAAACACCTGTAGCGCTACACTGGGTATAAGATCTCGTGGCTATCTAAGTGATTACAAATAGCTTATGGCATTATATTTGCCAATTTATTAAATTCCCTATGAATGCAAACGACTATGTTTTTAACCAAAGTTTATCGTCATAACTGTTTCCTAGTCTATACATAATTTTTTTTATATTTTTGAAAAATGCGACGTTTCCTCGATAGATGGCGCCACAAATGCAGTTTTAATAGTACTAGTTATAATAAAATGCCAGGAACGCGATAAATCGAATATTTTCACTGCTCAAATGTATATTAAAACCCCAAGAAAAAAAATACTAATTACAAAAAACCTCACCTTTTATATCTTTTGACTGTAAAAGAATTCCAAAATTCCGCAGACAGATTATTTAGAATGACTTAGTGAACTTTTTTTTCTTTCCACCATCGATATAAAAGCTGCGGTTTAAGGATCTGTATGTAAATTATTATTACCCTTCACAGGGATAACACAATTGCCAAATAATGGTCAACACACAAAGCCACCGGGGCGAGATTTTTATGAGTTTAAAAAAAAAAAAAAAGGATTTCTATGTTGACTCTTTCGTGTCTAATTGCCAACCACTTCTGTGGTAATCGTGTAGTCCTTAGGAAAAGCAATAATTTCTTGCAATATATGGGTCAAAGAACTCTTGTTTAAGCCTTGTTAAGTTTTGAAAAATTTAATTTCATTGATTAATTTTCCATCACGGAAATCTGCATTAAAAAGCCTGAGACCATAATCTATAAACATATGTACAAAGACAAAATGTTTCTCAGTCATCAACATTGAATTTTCAAAATTATTCAGATTGCCAATTTTATTAGCGCATAATTTCCCGGACTAGAAAAAGAGCTACTAGAACTTTAAATAAATAAGTAAATAAATAACTTTAAATTACAATCTAGGGTCAGGCTATAAATTTTTAAATATTGTTGTACGAAGTCTTCCAGGACACGTCGTGCAGTCAACAAGACATTTTAGACAAAATTTCAACTGGAAAACTCTATTATTTGAAGTTGTCAATGAAGTAAATGACTCAACCCAGAGAAAAGATTAATTTTTAATGTACGTTTTTTTATAGTTAATTAGTTGCTGGATAAGAAGACAACTTGTGTGTTTTTAATTAATGAATTCATTTGCAAATATTCTCCCTCTTAAGACTAATATTTGAACCTTGTCTTGTCATCTTCTACAGCCGGTTATTCCTTTGCTTGTCTGATTTGGAAACTAAACGCTAAAGATTTTTCTTCCAAGTTCAAAACTAGTATTATTATTAGCAAAATTGACTATTATTATTATTATTATTATCAAAATAATGACAGGAGTTATTAAAAATACTTACAGTGTCGAAGAATTCTACGTATTTCAACATATATATGAAATAAGCGTATCTGACAACCTAAAAAAAATGAACAAGTTGGTAGAAATTATGATAGCTTAAACAAATAACTGACAGTTGCCAGAAATAATGTTTGTTTGTTTGTTTGGCTTTTTTATGGCGCAAGAGCATCTGGGCTATACTGCGCCAACTGAAATAATGTTATCTTCCACTATGCGTAAAAGGCTTCATGACGGAAGTCTGTATGAAAGGACACCACCCGGGCCTGGGCCTGTGGCCAGGATGAAGGGGCAACTGAGGAAAGGTAAAGGGCATCATACCACATACCTGACACGATAATTCACGTAATTGGAGGTCGCGTTTGAATTCGGTACACATGTATGTAGTCGGACTGAAAACTAATAGAGCTATGTGCTGGATGGGTCCAGATATTGCTAGAGTGATTTCGGCTGTTATTCATTTTTTTCTAGCCAAACTCTAGGTAGACGAGTGATTTGATTTTGTAGAAAAAAAATTGATTCGTTCCTCATAGACGTACAGATGACTCCAAGCACATAGGGTCTATAATTTTAATATTTACACTCGACAGCACACAGAGATTTTCTTATTCAAATAAATGCTAAAGCAAACGCACACTGTGAAAACGCACGTAAAACGTACACTTCATGCATGCTTCAGGGTGAAAATATTATAATTAGAGACAAGGCATACCTGGCTTCATCTATACATCTATATTCAGAAAAAATGGCTTATTTTTTATACAAATAAAATCGCTAATCTAGGTAGAGTTTGGTTACAGAAAGGCTACCCTCTGGAGAAGACAATCCTATATATGGAGGGACCAGCTCAATTTTCCGCTTTCAATGTTCTAAGAAGGAGAATCACTGCTAGGAACGCCCCTAGAACTCAGGAGAGTTTGGCTACAATTTTAAAGAATACTGATCGTTGCCCAATATTGATCTCTTAGGCCACAGAATCAACAGCATGAAGCATATCTATCGGTCCAGAAATGCTGTTGTATACGCTTTGTTGTGACGTATGTTGTTGACTTTGTACGTATGTTTTGTGACGTATGTTATTGACTTTTTTGTCTGCTTTGTGGCGTATGTTGTTGACTTTGCACGTATGCTTTGTGACGTGTGTTGCCGCATCCACTAAAATATTATTATTCTCAGTTAAATTTTTTTTTATGCGCTAATTTCATGAAAAAATTAGGTCTGTTGTATTTTATGTACTTCGATAACTGAACATAAAATTCATGCTTTCGCCAAATTTCTTATTTATCATGATATTTTTCAGTTTCTTTTTCTTCAGTTATTGAAACTACTGTAATTTTTATCTGTATTGGAATCTCGTTTGAAAGCTTTTAAATGAAGTAAATTTGTTTATTGAATTGCAGATATTTAAGTTAAGAGATCATTTTTCAAAGGGATGTACTTAAGAAGTTTCTTAATAGCGGTGGTATTGGGTACCACTCTAGTTTAGGCATTAAGATTATGGCATTAGCACACACATGAAAACGTTTAGAAAATGGAAAAATAAATGAGTATTATTTTTTCAATTTAGAGATAATTTCACAAATAAATAAACAAAAGAAGTGTTAATTATTATCTACGAACAAGGAAGCAAAGGACATTTTTTATAAATATGTGTATGACGTTAAATCCGTCTAAGGTTATATTTCACGCGAACCTGATAAATATAGAGTGTATTAAGTAAGTTAAACCTTTTCTATAACGATACCTTTCCCGGTTCGTAAAATGTCGTTAATAATGGGGTAGGAAATGGGTGTCTTATGGTGCTCAAGCCCTCCATTGGATATAAAACCACATTATTTTCTCACACTTCATCATATAACTCTCTTTAAAGCCGCACTTAAGCCCTATAAATCCACTTCAGATCCTCATAATTCCACTTGAGCTCCCCATAATTCCACCTGATCTCCCCATAATTCCGCTTGAGCTCCTCATAATTTCACTTGATCTCCCCATAATTTCACTTGATCTCCCCATAATTCCACTTGACCTCTCCATATTTCCACTTGAACTCCTCATAATTGCACTTGAGTTCACGTAATTCCACTAGAATTCCACGTAATTTCATTTCATCTCTCCATAATTCCACTTAAGCTCCTCATAATTCCACTTGAGTTCCATGTAATTCCACTTGAGTTCTATGTAATTCCACTTGAGTTCCATGTAATTCCATTTAATCTCACCATAATTCCACTTGATCTCACCCATTGGCGTAACTAAGTAGGAGCCGATGAGGACCTCCGCCTAGAAGGCCGACTGCGTGATGAACATTCTATCCAATCACATCACGTGGGCGGAAACAAATGGCATTTGAATTAAAAACTTTCAAACCTCCAGTCACATATCCCGAGATGCGTTTCTAGTTTGATAAAACGCATCTTCTCATCCTTTGCAATTTTTTTTCTTGTGTGATATTTCAACTCGCAACCCATCATTCGGACATAGTCCCCACTACAACGTCCTGAATTTGGTAATCTATGGAGTGAAAAGCAAACTCCGTTTTCTTGTCGGACCCTTCTCACTTCATGAATGCGAGTGCAAAGCATCTGTGCTCCACTAATTGACTCTAACGGATACACTATAAACATAGGACCGGAGTTCGAAGACGGCTAGTCCAATTGTACGCAAGTGACATAACTTCGTGTATGCGTCAGCATGGTGCGATAATCCTTCAATAAGCTCTTTGGGTATACCTCGGTTCCCCACTTTCTTGAGAAATTATTGAAGAGGAAATACGCACACTGGACTTTGAATCCTCAAGTAAGCACAAAAAGTGTGAGTCCATATCAATTCTACAGTGAGTTTCGTTTTCGCTGACTTGCAAATACTGTTTGGTTTTATGTTGCCGATTGCGCATTTTTGTATTTCAAAACGGCTTGCTCGTTAATATAACTGAATTTAGGGCTAAATTGAATTTTTGTTATTTCTTTATTTACTACAGTCGAACCTCGTTAAGATGAACACACTTAAAGCGAATTACTTTTAATAGGGACTATTTTCAGACGTTCCACAAGATTATATAGCACAATATTCTTGCCGAATAAGACAAATTACTATTAATACGAACATATGTTTTGTTACCCTTGGTATTGGTCTTAACGAGGTTCGGCTGTCTTTGATAAGATACCTGATCCAATCGAAACAGTTGACGCATCGCAAGTTGCGCCCGTAAATTTACAAATTCCGGGATTTTGGCCAAGCAATGCCCGGTTGTATTTTAACCAAATCGAATCGTCGTTCCAATTCTCGAGAATTTCCTGGGATGAGACTAAATTTCATGCCTTCGACGCATCTTTGAATGACGATGTATTGGCCCGAATATCCGACGTGATATTAAATCCCCTGACTACGGACAGGTACGAAACAGTAAAACAGAGTCTAATTGCGAAATTCGCAAACCTGACGATAAGTGAATCAGATTTATTTTATCAGATTTCAGTTTATCAGATTTCCCACTGGAAGATCGTAAGACTACCTTTATCTTGCGCGAAAAGCAGGGACTGTTCGCTGGTCAAATAAAAGAAGAAACGATAAAAAATCTACGGTTTCGTGAATATAGTCCGTTCGCGGAAAATTGGCTGGCAGTACCGTTAGAATTCAAGGGAGCTGACGTCACAGACGGCTTGTTTCATTACAGTAGAGGGAAGGGCGTCTTTCATAACCGGTTTTTCGCGCGTGAATAAAACTGAAGGTTCATTGCAGACCAATGAGTTTACATTCTAAAGCTATACATTCTATTTATGTATGCATTTAGGGCCCGTTGAAATATTACGTAAACATATTTCTGGATACTATACTATATACTATATATACTCCCCCTACCCGTTGTCAGAAAAAATAAGCATATGCCTGACCTCCTCTCCCCCTTCATGAGTACAGAAGATTTCGGTTCTATAATTTTTTGGTTATTATTATTATAAAAAATATATTATACATACGTTGTTAAACTATATATATATGTGTTATACGTACATTAAGCTATATATCATCATCATCATCATATTCAACCATTATCTATCCACTGCTGGATGAAGGTCTCTCCAAATGCTTTCCACACAAGTCTATCCTGAGCAATTCGCTTCCACGTCACCCCAACCTGTTTTCTTATTTCATCCACCCATCTAGTTTGAGGACGTTTTCTAGGTCTTCGGTGGTCTCTTGGAATCCAGTTCAGAATTTCTGTTGTCCATCGTTGATCAGTTCTTCTTGCAATATGCCCAGCCCATCGCCATTTCAGCCCTTTTACTTTAACAATGATGTCCTCTACTCTAGTTTGCTCTCTCACCCAAGTGTTCCTTTTTCGATCTCTCCTAGTTATTCCAAGCATGCACCTCTCCATGCTCCTTTGCGTTGTCTGTAACTTTCGTATTGCTCCAACTGTTAGACTCCATGTCTCTGATCCATAAGAGAGGACTGGCAATACACACTGGTTGAAGACCTTTCTTTTTAGACACAAAGGCAATTTCCCCTTCAGGATAAAACTGTTTCTTCCAAATGCACTCCAGCCAAGTTTAATACGTCTGTTGAGTTCTTTCATAATGTTGCCATCCATTGAAATCAGCTGGCCAAGGTAAATATATGAATCAGCAATTTCTAGCTCAATGTTGTCAACTTGTATTTTTGTTTCCTCTACGAAATTATTGAACATGATCTTAGTTTTTTGTAGGTTCATCTTGAGTCCAACTTCTTTACTTCTAGTTGAGAGCTCCTGTACCATGTCTTGGAGTTCTGATGGGTTCGTTGAAAAAATAACAATGTCATCAGCAAACCGCAGATGATTTAAATATTCACCATTTATTTTTATTCCCTTGTTATTCCATATATGTATAAAAGGATTTGAACATCGTGAAGTATCTTTCAGGGACTCCAACTTTCTAGGAACATTTTTCTCCTATACGTATTACACATGTGCTAAGTCGTTTACTGAGCAAAGCAATGGACGATTTTTCCCGTCTATCATGAATGATGAGGTTCGTTCAGAGATCCGGTCATTGAACGATTTAGCACACCGCTAATAAATACTCGTTGTAACTTGAAGTTCCGTTAAAATTGTTTCCCAACATCGCACTTGCTCAACGAAGAGGCTCGTTCAGTGTTCTTGTCACTGAATGATTTGGCACACCGCTGATAAGATACCCATTGTAATTTGAAGTCCCGTGAAAGTTATTTCCCAATACCGCTCTTGCTCATTTAACAGGCGCGCTGCTCACTGTAGTCCGGGGTTTGGTTCCCCAGGCCTTAAGAGGTTCGGATTCCTCGGAAAACTGTAGGTCCCGGCGCAGCATGACCACTGTAGTCTTTGAGCCGTAAAACCAAAAAACAAACAAATCATTTAACAGGATCCTTTAGTGATTCAATCACTGAACGATTAGCACACCGTTAATAGATACCCATTTTAACTTGAATTCTCGTGGAAGTTATTTCCCTACCTCATACGTTCAAACTCTTTACATATTCCTAATCAACGCTGATGATTTTTAATTACTCCCAATAGGAATTTTATGGAAAGTGATTATCGCCCTACTTCCAAAAAAAAACAAAAAAACACCAAGGCAATATTTATGGCTAACGTTGTTGATACTTACGTTTAAGCTTATTGTTTGTTGTTTTTTGGTTTTACGGCTCAAAGACTACAGTGGTCATGCTGCTCCGGGACCTACTGTTTTCCGAGGAATCCGAACCTCTTAAGGTCTAGGGAACCAAACCCCGGACTACAAAGCTTATACTACAGCCTTTTGCAAAAAGGAAACAAAAAAAGACAACGTTCCGACCAGGAGTCGAAAAGCGGGGATACTCCATACAAATCGGAATGTCTTAAACTTTCTGGTCACTGTGAAACGACAACAATTTGGCAATATTATTATTTTAGGAAGACAATTTTTAATTACAAAATATTCATAATCAGCATTAATACGATATATAAAGATACAAATAAATTATAAATCCAAATAGAATAATTATACAATTTTAATTCGAAAAATGTCGTGGAAACATCACGGTCCCAGATAGCGAAGACCATCCGAGGGATGTTCTGATGATTCCCAGAACGTCCTCAGGGCGTTCCTAGGACGGCCTTTGCTATCTGGAGTCAGTTATATTTCTATAAAAACTTACCGAACTTGCTTGCATTCATAACTTACATGATAAAATGGCGTGTCTTTTAATATTACCGTTTTTTGGCAGTATACATGGTAAAGGTTGTGGATGACCGTGTAGTAAAGTATCTGAAAAGCGTATAAAGATAATGTAATTACTTTTGTTTACACACAGAAGGTTAAAGGTCGGTAAATTCATAAATATAATAAGTCACCCAAACTTTCGGACGCATTGGCAGCAATCAGTTATTAGAAGCGATATATTTTTCTTATTATTGAATAATAAGACTCTATTATCTTTATATCTTTTTCAAAATGTTTAAGAAGCATTTCCGCGATGGAGCACCATTTTCCCTATAGAAGTAGTAGTATAGGGTTGCGGTCCTGGAACCCGAATGAAGTTTACGGGCCCGAGCTGGTAAGGACCTATGCGGCGGGGGGCCCGGCCTTGAAAAAAAATATCCATTTAACTGCCCAGGGAAGTGGTTATGGGGCAGGTCAAAATTAGCCTGGTGGGCCCGCAATGGCTCTCGGGGTCCCAGGGCGACATCACCTGGGCGATCCACAAGGCGCAGCCAGTTTTTAGGTTGGTCACTCTCATGGAAGCAGGTCAAATCTATTGTTGCTTACTTTCCACAGTCGGAGGAGAATGGCGCATCCAAGAATGAACGGGAAAGGGCTGGCAAATGAATTTAAAATTTTTAAGTTGTCAGAATTTTTTTTAAGTTTTCAGAAAGTACCCCATCCAAATCTAAGGGTGGCCACATATTATTTATTATATAATTTAATTGTTTTTGTTGTCTTCGGATCTAAAAAAATAATAAGGGGCTTTTTTCATTTTATGAAAATTGTAAACCACTACGGTTTGGAAAACCGATGAAGGTTAAAACAAAACAAATAAAAAGATATGCGTGCTTAAGAGCGATTGTTATTAGTATGTAGATTGTAGAAAAATGTTCTTTAATTTAATAGAATGGTATAAGAGGCAGAGATGTCTGATCTGGAATTTCTTTGGAGTAAAAATGGATTTGAAATTTCATTAGGAATGGCTGGTTTTCTTAGTTTAAAAATTGTTTCATTTTTTTTGTAAAATTCTATTTAAATATTTACGGGCTGTATAAAAAATTGCTTTATTTTTTAAAGCCGGCAGCTGAAAGAATGCAGTTTTCTTTAAATTACAGTGGAGAAAATTAGTGCTTCAATCACGAATTTCCGGTACTTCAAAAATTTATTTAAAAATGAATCATTCGTATTCAAAATGCCAAAAAAAAAATATTTGTTTTGTTTAGAAAAATGCTGTCCACATTATGAAGTGTAAGGATTTGAAAATAAGTGACTTTAAAAAAGAGAAAAAGAGGCTTATATTTGGCGCATGTACGCGGAATCGAACCCAGGGCCTTGTTGTCCGAATGGGGTTAAAAGTTTCTGTAACACATATGTTTAAAGGATAACTGAAAAATTAACTCTTGCCTTAAGAGAGATTGTTTTTCATACGTAGGGTGTAAAATAATTTGCTTTAATTTATACATGTAACCTAAAAGGCACTTTGAATTTGGAATTTCTTATTATAGAAAATTGATTTAAAACTTTATTAATAATGTCTATTTTTGTAGCTGCAGGATAAGTTTCTTTCTGTTTAATATTCAAGTAAATAAATATACGTGCAGTAAAATATTGCTTTTGTTTACTGCGCTAATTGTTGGAAGATTGCACATCTCTTTAAATTATTAGGGGAAAATTAATAATTCCATCATCGTGAGTTTCAGGTGCTCAAATAATTGATTTAAAAATGAATTTGTGGTTTTCAGAATGTGAAAAAATATCCATTACGTTCAGAAAAATGCTGTCTACATTACGCAATTTAAGGTTTCGAAAACCGAAAAAGTTTGGAAAAAAAAAACCAGTAGCTTATGCCTGCATAGGGATACGGGCCCGGGTGCTGTTGGTCCGAATTGGATTAAAGATCGCTACGACGGATGTTTCTTAGACAGGTTACTGAGAAATTTACTGTTGCTGTAACTTATATCCGGGGTCTGGTTTTCTGTATGAGGTTAAAAGTCTCTCTGCAATAAATAAATGTTTCTTAAAATATGTTTGAGAAATGAACTATCTAAATCTAAAACTAACTATTATCTTGATAAACATAATTTCGTAAGCTTTATCCAGATGTGTGCCGCAATTTTCTCAAATGAGGCCCATGAAAAATCCCAAATAACAATAATACTTCTTGCTCATTAATTCGTAAAAACGACGCTCAGTCTGTTTCTTAAATTATTACAATGGTTTTCACGTCCTTCTGCCAAAGATATACAACAACTGAACTCTTTAAAATAAGCATAATTCAGAAATATGAAAATTTACCCTCTCTCTTGTCAACATCACCGCATTCTGGAAGAGAATCTCGTAACAAGCTTCGGCTTTATATTCTCTTCCATTTCTAACCTCAAAACTTAAAATAATTTAATATAGATCTTCTCTTACATTTCTATAATTTTTATACTGCTCAAGCTATGTATCACGAAATATTGTATATCGGGTTGAATGAAAATTTATTATTATTATTATTTTATTATTATTATTGGCTCAAGAAAGATTTTTATGGGTGCTTAAATGGGCCCTCAAAGATGGAACTATGGCTTGAGGCCCCTACTCACTAATATTGCATGTGTAATCAAAATTTTGATTGGCCTGATCCTTCTATGCAGATATTGCTTGTTACATGAAGTTGAATAAATTGAATATTGTGTTTAATGAGGCGTACAAATTTATTGTCAGAACTAGTATTAACTTTTCCATCGACTATTGAAACTGTCGAGAGAAATGTTTCTGCATTAAAAGGAATCAAGATATATCTTAGAGCCATGCGAAGGCAAGTACGCTCGAGTAACTTGGCTCTTTTTTTCAATAGACAAAACCATTCTTTTAAATATGTGAATGCCTTCCAAAGAAATTCGTTAGGAAAATATAGTACATAAATTTACACAAAAGGAAAGGAGAATGGAGTTCATGTAAAAATAAAGTATTCAAAGATGAAATGTTATAATTCTAACCTCAGCTCTTTAGTACATTTTTTGTACTTATAAAATATATTATATGTTTTAAGTATTATACATAACTAAATATTAATAAATAAAGTAATAAGATTATCTATAAAAATACTTTTTAGTTTTTGTAACTGGAAAATAAACTTTTAGATTTTTTTCTAAAAAACAACACGTGAGTAAAGGAGGGGCAGGGGGAGATGGCGCATGCGTAAAATAAATATATTCAAAAGTTCAATTATTTTTTTTGCGCCTTAGTTACCAATTTTTCTTGGATTTTGGGACATACTATTATGGCACTATCCTTTGTGGAAGCAAGAGGCTAGAATCTCGGTAGATAAGATTTGCGATAATTTTATAAACGAAACTTTTACAACTAGAAGACATTTATCACAATAAAAAAAAAATACACGGTCATAATTGAGCACCTGGTGGTAGATACCACCATTGTTCTAAACGGTTACAAATGTCCTAGCCCATCATTAAAGCACTTGATACAATTGAAAATCCATATTAAATAAGGCAAAGGAAAAAATAACAAGTGCAATTGGAAGAAAATTTATTTAATACTTACCCCAACTATGAAATTGAAGTAAGAAAGAACTAACACCATGTTAAAAACTACCATAATATTTCGTAATTCAAATGGTTTTTTATTTTCCATCAAAGCCGGGCCCACTTTTGATGCAAAAATTGCATAAGTAAGACACAAGAAAGGTGGCCAAAAGTATGTGTCGACAAGAAACCAAGTTTTAATTTCAGGATCTATAAAATACATAATGTTCCTACATTAGCTACAAATACATGTACAAATACACACCCAACAAATACACACTGAGCCAATATATACAGCTTAACGAGGAATCCGAAACTCTTAAGGAACGAACACCTTGACTACAGTGCACGTTTTTATTTTGGTACAGATGGGATCCGAACCCGGAACAACTACACGCTAAGCGAATGCGTTACCCCTTCGCGACCACACAGAAAAACAAAACTTACCCGTTAAAGAATTTACGAAAAGATATGGTTATTTTAAATTCTTTAAAATCAAACATGAGTACTTTTGTGCTCCTTGTTCTTATGAACAAAATAAAAGTACGGTATGGGTAAAATAAATATTGCACATCATTTATAAAACTAGAAATTAGAATATAGAATTTAGCAACGCGTGTAAATTCTATGCAAAATTAGCTAAAAATTAATTTGCACGTAGTATTTTACATCGGCTGAATGCACATACCACTTAACAGCATGACACTGCCCTTGTTGCTCCGATATTTACAGTTCCTACGATATATACAGTTTCGAGATCGTTTCTCGATATATATAGTCTCCGATATAGACAGTTTCCCCGACATATACAATCTCCGATATATATAGCCTCGGATATATGAAGTTTGTCCGATATATACAGTTTATCCGATACATACGGTCTCCGATATTGACAGCTCCGATATATACAGTCTCGAGTGTGATGCACGGACAGAGCGGAAAAACTATTTCTTTTCAATTGTGGTATTAGTTGTTGCAGGCTGTTTCTCTAGTGTTCTCTGTGGTTTGAGGGACTGCTCAGATTTCAGTGTACCTTAGTTGCTCACAGTCATTTCGAAACCCTTTGGCTCTGTTTAATATTTACTCAGAAACTTCTCCTTAGCTCCCCTTCTTTCGCCCCCCCCCTCATCCTTATCATTGGATTGGCTTTGGCTTGTACTCTGTCGCAGTATATTCTGGGATCTTGCCTAAGGTCTTGTGAGAATGCCATTTTCTCTCCTCTCTTTTTCCTTATTACGATGATCTGTCTATGTATCATACAGATACATCTCAGGTACTGATATATCTAAGACACAGACATATCACAAATACAGATATGTCTCAGATACAAATATATATGAGTGATATGTATATCTTATACGGAATGCAACAAATTATTGCAGCAAATATTAAAAATGTCTTACCCTCTTAGTTTCATTTAAAATTAGACGGTCTCAAATAATTAACACATCTTGCAAAAAATGCATTGTAAATTTGTTTGATTTGTCTTTTAATTTGTTATTACTACTACTGCTATTTTTCGAATTTGGAAAATTAAAGTTACATTGAACATAGAACGTTTTTACCGATAGTAGGTTGATTTCTCAAATAAGTTGTATTTATACTCATAAGCCCTGCAGTGGCGCAGTGTGGTAACGTTCGCCTAGTGCACTGTTAACCTGGGTTCGACTTCCAACGGTGCAAAGAATTCTTACTCAGAGATCTCGTAAAGATCACATGCTCACTGTAGTCCGGGGTTTGGTTCCCTGGTCCTTAAGAGGTTCAGATTCCTCGAAAAACAGTAGGTCCCGGTGCAGCATGAGCATTCTAGTCCTTGAGCCGTAAAACAACAAACAATATCTACGTATAATGTTTTCAGATATGATTGTTGTCCAGCTGAATGATTATCGAACTGAAAACTTTCAATACGAGAAGAAAAATGTAGTTTGTTAAACTTTGGAACGTACCTCCATTGTCCAAAAATTCTTTAAACTCTAAAATCATAGTTCCTTTAGTTAGCCTAGGAAGGAAAGAAAATCATAAATTATACCTTTACTAATTTTGGAGTAACTGTTTTAAATAAGATAATTTGTGTCGCCACAAGCTTTCATATTATAATCTAAGCGAATATTACGGAAAGAATGTGTTTTAATATTCCGCGAAGAGAATTAGCTTAAATCTGAAAGCGCGTAGATGTTTTTAAATATTCCAGGTATTGAAAACTAAGAAAATGTATCTTTTGAAATGTGGAAATATTTCTATTCTGATATAAAAAGTAAGAAAAGCACGTTTAAAGCGATACAGGAATTTTATGTAATATTTAAACGTGTGCATTACTTTTACTATATAGCTGTGTTTCTTAAATAGCGTTCAACAGAACCTCTGCGCACCGCGTCGACGACCCGGAGATTCCTTGAGTATTTTGTAAAATATCGCCGAAATTTTTAAGAAAATCTGTAAATTCTACAATTTTAATAACAAACAGTTATTTCGACACTGGCGTAAGGTTTAAAAACACGACGTTTCGGGAGCCAGCTTGTTCTCTTTGTCAAGTGAAACATTCTGCCTTCAATTGACAAAGGGAGCAGTTGGCTCCCGAAACGTCGTGTTTTTAAACCTTACGCCAGTGTCGAAATAACTGTTTGTTATGGAATCTCCTGGTGAAACTCTGTATTGTTTCGTTAAAAATTTCTATAATTTTTCTCCCAAGACAACACTTTAGAGCTCACTAACTGTAACCAATACTCAGAAATATTAGAAAGGTATTACCCGTCTCTTAATTATACGTTATTTATACGTTATTTATTCATTATTTATACGTTATTTATTCGTTATTTATACGTTATTTATTCATTATTTATTCGTTATTTATTCGTCATTTATACGTTATTTATTCGTCATTTATACGTTATTTATTCGTTATTTATTCGTTATTTATACATTATTTATTCGTTATTTATACGTTATTTATTCGATATTTATATGTTATTTTTGTATTTATATCCGAACATTCATAGGCGTAATTTGGGAGTTTAAATTAGAAGGTGGGAGGGCAAGAATCTGAGCATGTATATATATAAATCCACAAGACTGTGGGGGTTGGGCAAACATATATTTTTGCCTATGCTCTAAGAAATTGGAAAGGTACCCCTTTCCAAAATGACGCCTACGCTTGCGCCATCCTTCTTACATAAACTTGGAGCACGCTCTGAGATGGTAAGCTTCATTCGCCATCTTGAGGAAAGTAGTTGGTTTTAATAAACCGCTAACTGTCAGTTACAACTCGCTATTTTGCTTCAACTGAATGATTTGAGATGTAGATTGTATTTCCAGGGCTGTCCTAAAGAAAATTATTGAGAGTATGCAGTGTTGTCTTAATTAAGGAGTATTGAAATTGCGGGGTAACTCTGGACTTGGTGACCTCACAGCGCCGAGCTGACTGTCATTTGACTGGTCGTCTATCGTCTATCCAAGCTCAGGGTGGCAGTTACCACTTTCATCAGTTTTTCATTCCTCTTCTGGTCGTACGCAGGATATTATTTTGAGGCTTGGGGGGTTCAGGGGTTTTCTTAA
This sequence comes from Dysdera silvatica, assembly GCA_006491805.2. Classification (NCBI taxonomy): domain Eukaryota; kingdom Metazoa; phylum Arthropoda; class Arachnida; order Araneae; family Dysderidae; genus Dysdera; species Dysdera silvatica. The sequence goes on from QLNU02013614.1 coordinate 13,393,904, forward strand.
TTCCCTCATTTGTTTCCATTCAAGTTTTTAAATGATTGAAAAAAGAAGGCTGAACTTTGTTGAAAATTGCCCAAAAACCAGCAAATACAAAAACTTTCTTGAGACCTTGAGAGTATGCGGCACGTACTCTGTATTTTTCAAAATTTCTTAAGAGCACGCTGCCCACGCATAGCGCACCATTTGGGGACACCCCTGTGTATTTCTCCTTTTCATACAGATTACTCTGGACCACGTTGTGCTGACTAAGTGCTTCGTGATTCTTTTGTTGTGATTTGAAGGACATAATGCTTCACATTTTCTGTGTTGTCCAAGCATCAACCCTATACTGGCCTTTGAGGTCTTATTAAAAATTACGTCTGTGTGGCGACGAGCTTTTCAATTGTAAACATTATAGAGGGATAGAATGGAGGTGTATACTATTGTAGGATCAGAATGGTTGCACTTTTTCTTTTAAAGAGTCATGAGAAAGTTAAGCATAATGGAGAAATGGCAGCGATAATACTGATTGTAAGCAAAACAGAAAAGCCCTACCTCTGGAGGGTCAAAAGTATACTTTTGACCCTGCTCCAAAAAATCTGGGTGGGTACGTGACTTCTTGTCCCCACCACATTATGCCTATGTGAACAATGATACATAATGGCCCTTCAAATTCTGCTTAAACAGTAGGGGAGTTGAGTTCCGTGGAAGGCATGTGGCAAAAAAAAAGGGTTACGAATCCAGGTGTACGCGAGAGACTTCATGGACTAGGTACGTACACGGAAATATATTCCAAGCAAAAACCCACAAGAGTACGTGCGGAAGTATCCTTGGAGGAAAGATTCATAAGAGAGCTGGGCAACTTCTTTTATTTATTGACAAACTTGTTCACCAGAGCTGCCAAATTGTTAGTTTTGCTTACAGGTTATGGAAGAAGCAATAACAGTGGCGTGCAGTCCATAGAAGCAAAGTAAGCATGGGCGTATTTTCCGTTTTATCGCCCCTAAACTCCTTTTTTTTTGCCGTCCCATTCTGCCCGTCCGGCCCACCTTCCAGTCAGAGGCAGGAACGTAAAAATTGTTACATATACGTCAAGAACATTTGTATTGACAGTAAATATGTCAAAAAGCAAAACCATCAATTGGAACTTAACCATTACACGATACTACCTTATAGTGAAGTATTATCTCTTCTTGGTATATAATAAATTCAATTCAATTTTATTGAAATAAATTTTAATTTTAGCAAGAAATAAAAGACTATCTCACACTAGTATTTAAATGGAAAGCATGACGTCTAGCTTTTTTTTTAGCCAAACGTGTGATAATATTATCATATGATATTGATTTTGTTATATCAGACTCAATACAAAAAACATTTCCTCCTTAGACTATAACCTAGTCTAGCCTATTGGGAAATACGGCACTGAATGCATGGACGCCCATATGGGGGGAAGAGGGGGATCAAGTCCCTTCTGGTCGTTTAAAAATTTGATTTGCCCGAACCTGCTATGCATTTACTTTCAAAAGTTTTATAGTCACATTTTAAAATAAGATACTTTTTAGCTCATTACTAATTGTCAAGCAATATCAATTATTAGAAGTACTCGTTAATTTTTATCCCTCCCCGGGAAGAACGCGTGGGGGCGGGGGGGGGCATGGGTATATGTTGGCATTTTATTGTTATCATATTTTAATTTTCTATAAAATCTTGTTTTCTGTTTGAAATCTGTGAGTTTGTAAAAATAAACATCAATTAAATTTATAATTACTGACCATTTTAATTTTCCAAGCCTCACACGCCCGTAATAATTTTAATCTGACAAGCAGTGTCGAGAGCACTTATTGAACGATAATGCTGCCATCTAGTTGCATCAATAAGAACTTTTGTTGCATTTTGTGGGCATTTAATGACGACATTTGCATCAATGAGAATTTTTCTTGCATTTTGTGGGCATTTAATGACGACATTCTGGCCGACGAAACTTTCAAGGAAAATGACAAAAAGTAAACATAAATGTATTGTTTGCCTAAAGAATAATGTCATCGCACGATACTGAGCAATTTAATCAATTTCAAGAAAATGCACGAAACATCTTCTACTGTTTTTTTTTTTATGATTTTTTTTTTTTACGTTCATTAATGTCAATCCAATAACAGGTGCTTTTGAGGTGACATCGACCGTAAAAGTAGGAGTTTTTAAAAAGATTTTCGGCATTGAAAATGATTTTTATGCAATACTGCTTCACGAAATAAAATAGAAACTGCTTCAACATGTGTATCTCAAGATTTTGTTTCTGTTTCTACGGCGCATGGGCAGTGAAGATCATGTTGCGACGGAACCTACTGTTTGCCGGGGAATCCAAATCTTCATGCTTCGACGGAACCTACAGTTTTTCGAGGAATCCAAACCTTTTCGAGCAAAAGAACAAACCTCGTACTTCTGTGAGAAGAAAAGCGACTCGCATTCTACGCTGTTATTTGGAGCCGAATCAGGGTTAATGGCGCGATAGACAAATGCGTTATTCACTACGCCACCAAGACTACAAAAAAAGAGGAGCTGAGGCATATCCGCCATTTTGTTGCCATTGTATCACGTGATGGTGGTTGCAAATTGTATTTATTGGCGACATTTTAAAAGTTGCGCCAATGTTTACATTCGGAGTATTTTTTTTGCCAAACTAGCGATCATTGCGGCAATGCGGAAAACATTTGTCGCCAAGATAAATGAAACGGGAATTGTGCAACAAAATGGCTGGCGTTAGAGCTTAAGGGCTCTAACCCCAGCCGAGAGAAGTGGGTCCTACATGTCACCAGGAACCCGAAACTCTCTCCGGGTAAGTAAGCCCTTAGGTTACATTGGTAAGTTAGTTGGTAAGTGTTTTTTGCTTTTTGCACCGCTAGGAGTCGAACCCGGAGTAACACAGCGGCTGCTCGTGGCGAAAATTTAGTGTGGTAGGAGGTAAGCCAATTCACCAAAATACATTAACCAGTTTGTGAAATCGGTTTCTTGGCGAGCATAGACGGTAATGCAACTCATTTTGGCGAATTAGCCTAGTTCTGTCTCAATAAAATAGCCCCACAAGCCGCTATTGGAGTAACAGCACGTTAAATGAAAGCATTACCACTGTGGCCCCCCCATCGCAAGGCCTTAAAAAAATTGAAAACCGGTTTTCGGGGGGCGGGGTGTATTTTACCTCTGAGGTGTTTTAAATTTTCCTTCAGTACCAAGCGGTAAAACTCTTAAAATAATCTGAGAACCAGCGGTTTAGTGAAAAACTGAGTTTCGTTCAGTTCCAACGAATTGAGTCTTGTTCATTCTGTCGAGAAGAAATTTACCACCTCCGTTTATTGCACTTCAGACCTAACGTTTCTCTAACATTTTCTGTATAATATATATAATCGATATAAATGAAAAAAGTTGGTACATATATACTAGAAACGATATATATTAATTTATTCCATATTTATTTTGAATAAAAAATAGTGTGTCGGAGGTTCTAAAACGCTTGAATTCTTAGCAGTTTCGAAGGTAGCATTTTTAGTTTAATTAACCCCGTAAATGAGTATGCTGAGTTTATATATATAATCATCACCCTCAATGAATATATCACTCATATCTTTACAGTTATCTGCATTATATTATAAGTTAATAATTTGGTCTCTTCATCATCATCACTTTTGTATCTTTGCTTCAGTGACGCTGAAAGCGGTAACGTTAGCAATTGAAACAACACGGTGGCTAATTTCAAACCAGTGAACAAGACAAAAAGCTCCGTAACAAGTTTCAATAATTTTCTGCATATGCACATTACCGGCGCCGTTGGCGGGTGGGGGTGGTGGGGGACAATGGGCACGTTCCTCCAATGTTGGTATTATGATTTCATGTCTCCTCAAATTTCAAACAAAAATTTTATAATAGGTAACGTCTTTCAAAATTTAAAATCTTTTATTTTTATTTTTAATCTAAGGAGTGAAGTTAAGAAGATTACGGACTGTTCTTTTCCATAGTAATGTCGGCGAACCACCGATGGTTTATGGATGGCATTAATTAATCCAAAGGTTTTCGGTGAATTTTATAATTAAACATAATGAAATAATATTTGATCTCATACCTCCGAAGACGGGCTATTCGCAAGGAATTATAATTCCACGCTGAAAATAAAATTTCTAAAACTAACTTTCTAGACGGCGTGCTATCCATTTGGGCAAGCTATATTAGAGTCGAAAAATCAGATAGCGATTGCATTTGATATTAAAATAATAATGTAAAAACTACAATTATTTAGTTTACAACTGCTTATGGTCACTAGGTCCATATATTATCAACGGGACGGAGAGAGTTAACAACTTTATTCCTAGACGATATATTTTTAATTTTTTCCAGGAAAGTATCCCTCTTCCCCACTTATCAAAATTCTACGTAAATAATGGAACACTTTTAAAGCAAACCTCAATAACTAAAGAATGTTAAAGGTGATCTGTGAGTGCCCAAAGTTTGGAAAACACTGCTACAGACCGTGGTTTTTTATAAGTAGAGAATGTTTTTTTTTGATGGTAAGTAGAGTGATACTTTTTACATTGAGTGTAGCGTACCGAGACGCTTTTTATGTAGAAGTGTTCGTCGTTCATCACCTCTTCGACTGGATCTCACTCCAAGCAAACGTAAAACGTTGCCACTCTGTGTTACCGTTCTCTATTTGACAGTAGCGGCCCCTATTATCTAAAAATATTGGAAATGGGGGGAGATGTTTCCTTTTTTACATTCCCATTTTTCGTGATTGCTGGACAATTCGACTGGCTGCATAGTATATATGCCTGAAATCGATTAACTATTTTTATTCGATTTAAAATTTATCGGTTAGTTACTACGTATTTTTTTCAGGTGCAAGCATTTTCGATTGTAAATTTAAGTCGTATGTAATATCAGATTCTGTATAAGGCATCTGAAGTATTGCATACGACAAATTGTACTACAAATCGTATCAAACAAATGAAATGTGTGATTTCCTGAAATCTACAATTTAATTTTAGTATGATCAAGGGAAGATCCAGGATGTTAATACGGGGGAGGCGGTTTCGGGGCCCCTCAACGGAAAAATTTTTAGTTTTGGGCTGTTAAATGCTGTTATATTGAATATAATAATACATTCGGCCCTGCGGTGGCGCAGTGTGGTAACACGTTCGCCGTTAATCCGGATTCGACTCCCAACAGTGCAAAGAACGCTTACTCAGAAATCTCGTAAAATATCGCATTGTCCATTGTAGTCCGGGGTTTGGTTCTCTAGGCCTTAAGAGGTTCGGATTCCTCGGAAAACAGTAGGTCCCGTCGAAGCATGACCATTGTAGTCTTTGAGCCGTAAAACCACAAACAAACCAACCAACCAATAATATATTCAATATAACAATGTAATTATTAAATTATTGTAAATTTAGGTGAATACTGTTATATTACTAGCCTTTCTTTATACTCACCAAAATATTTAATTTAAGACAATGAATTAAAGATGGTCTTTTCTTTAATTAAACTATATGGTTTAGGGTAGATTATAGTCAAGTATGACAGAAGGATAACCTAGTAAAGGAGACATATACAATAACCAAAATGATAATTTACAATGTAATTAATAGAACAAGTTTAAATTTAAACTATAAAAACATTGTAATTATTTCACTTTTTTATAGCACACCCAATCAAATTTTTAAAAACGTTAAGTTCTTTGTGCAAAGTCTAGCCATCTTGGTTTCTTTGAAAATTTGTCAATACCTTTATTTACATCAATATGAATGTCTCTATGGGTGTGTATTAAAAGTTCTCTTCTGTCATCCGCGTTCGAAGCCAAGTTTAACGGCGCTTCAAGGATAAAAAACTACGTTATGCTGAAGTAACCCTTACTGAAAACCTAATTAGAAGGGCGAGAAGCTTGTAGATTTTCGTGGAAAAGTGTCTAGATCGCATTTCTCTAAAACTTGGAGACTTTGGACGTCAGTGTAAAACTTTTGTTTATTATAATCCTAATAAATACCGCATAGAATATTCTTCACTGTCTTTATTTTTTTTCCTATTTAACCCTTATAGGGGGGGGGGCGGTCGCTCCCTCCGTCCCTCGCTGGATCTGCCCTCGAATACGGTGACACATTTAAATGACACTCAGACATTTGTGCAACGGTGTCTATAACGTTTTGGTTAAAACAATGTTCATGATCTGTACGCAAATATTAAAAAAGACGTTGCAATTTTATGCTCATAAGAAAAGTTAAAAAATACACAAAAAGGTCTTAAAATTTACTTACTTATCTCTTTCGTATTAGTCATATGCCTAATTTGCAAAATTCTCTTAGAACCAAAAATTTAGAAGAATATGTCTATTTCAAACTATAATGAAACGAAATGATACTCGAATAAAAAGATGAATGAACTCTCGACTTGGAGTGCAAGCTAAAAGGAAACTTAGGGAATTAAGTAAATTAAGATTAGGGATCCAAGCTTAATGGCGGAAACACAACGAAAGGAAAGTTCAACAGCCAATTCTAAGAACAACTTCCTACCTCATTAGAAATAATTATGGAAGAGCAAGACACTGGTAAAGTGCAAATGGGAAGTTCACGTCCAAAATACTTGTGCAACAATTCGAAATCTTTAAAACAAAGAGCAAATTGGTGTAACCAATGAATATAACGACAGACTAGGGCTTACTACATATAGAAACTTTTGTCACTGTTTCAAAATATAGAAACAAAAGCCTCAGCGTTTCGAAAAACTGTTGTTCTCTTCATCAAGCTAAACTAAAATTTATATATTTCCTGCAATTGTGCATTACATAAATTGACACATCCAGGATGTAATTTACATCATTTTATTGGGGAAATAATTTATTTCTATCCCGATCTGCATGCCTTAATCTGCATGTTAACATGATCACCAGCCGAACTGACATCGTTGTCGAGTCAGGACACCAATTTTAAGACATTTTGTTGATGGAATTATACCACGAAAATTCGTCTCGTGTATTTCTACCTATGATCGAGTGTCAACACTTTTGGCATCCATCACATACCGTTCCTTGGAATCCAAGTGCGCAGTTAAAGATGTATTTAATAATGCGTGGAAACTAGATGCGATGCCAGAGAGCTCATAAGAGGGTGTTATAAACTCAGTGGGGGCGGGGTTACAGGGTTACTATGTTAAATATACAAAATTTCATTGCAATGGAGTGTTACCGCCCTCAAACCCACATCCGGTTACGCCTCTGCAGGAAACACTTGAAAGGTGTATTATACGTGTGTGCAATTATGTGCAAGATCCCGAATTGTCTGTCCTGACGAATTTTTTGTAACAAATCTAAGTTGATTGAGGTTAGTTGGAACTACATTCCTCGTCATAAACATTTTACCCACTTCTTTCGTCATCAAATACTCGAACATTTTAATGTTTTACTATCTGTACTGCATGGAAGTAGATAAAATGGTAATTTTCAGCAAAGATATTTTGACGCATATTTATGGAACTCTTGTTGTGGGTATTCACATTATACGGATTTAATTGGAGGCATAGTCCTCCTAGTGTTTGATCGAGGCACATTTTGTTTCAATCGCAACGTATCACCGATACCATCCATCCGCTACTCTACAGATTTTGATGAAAATTTCGAGGTCAAAATTTGCAGCATACTGCAATGGAATTTTCGTCATCAAAAATTGCATTCCACATCTTCTAAGTTAAAAAAACTGACGTCTTCAGTTCATCAATCTTCCAAAAATGCAATTTTCAGATGGCATTTCATTGGTCAACCAAGTTATATTTTCCAAATTTGTAGGCACCTTTACACATTAAAATAATTACGTCGTGTATGGTATCATATTTAAAACCTCCTGAAGCATCCAAAAAGAAAAGGGAAGGAAAGAACAAGAATTAAATAAATAAACATTTTTATTCAATGTATAGTTTCAATACGTGTCTAATTTTATATTAAAATAAATCTTGTTATTGTAAATTGCACTACCGAATATTAAAGAAATACAAAATAAATTGGTAATTTACCGACTGTAAAATTTTGTTAACTCCAAAAGTTGAAGAAAGTGAAATGGAGCAAGGAAAATTAAAAGGGTGTATAAAATTTTTCATTTTATCTCCTTTATGCAAAATGAGAGTTATAATTTATGGTAATTTCTAAAATTTAGCAATCTCTCTCTCTCCCTAAGTACCTGTTAAATCCGCTTTTAAAACTTTGTTTTTTGAAAATTCCTAATTGTTCATTTTAAGAAGGCTTCTTTTTAAATTTTCTGTTTTTATCTTCTGGCTAATTTAATTATATACCTGGTCATAGTCTTGTTTGTGATGTCCAACCTTCACATCTACGTTTAGATATGTCTGTAAATCCAAACAAGTTAAAACTGGTAAAACTTGATTAGAATCCTCTGTTTAAAGTACAAGGCCAGTTTGACCGCATACGTTATATGGTACATTCGAACATACGTTCGTCATAATTAATATATCCCGTGACCTCCTACTCAATGCTATTTTCAATTATACCTTTTTTTGGTCAAGGAAACTATGTAATGAAGCGTATCTGTATTGTCGAAAATAAGATTTAAACATGTTTTTTTGAACGGGACCGACAGATTTACGCACGACAAATAAATTCAAAGGAAGTAACAGGATGAAGTAGTTGAGATTTTGTGCGTATATACGCCGTATCAGATATAATATATTACACGGCTTTAATATTATATTATTATTATTGCACAATGCTATGTTATCAATCAGCATTTGCCAAATATCACCTTCTATTGATTAAATAGTCTCTAGGAGACGAAACCAACGAAGATAGAGAAATGTAGGGAAAAGCCAAGAGACCAATAGAAAATCGGAACAAATAGAAATCTTCTGTGGAGATCCTACCTCACACAATGGGCGCCGATACAAGTACTTCTAGAGGAGGGGCTGAAAAAAATTAAAGAGTACCTCGTGGGGGAACTGAGAAAAATTATTACCTCCTTCTCAAAGCTGTCAAGAATTTTAGTGAATGTACAAGATACCAAAACGCTACAAAAATAATTGATACTGCTTGACAATTAGTAATGAGCTAAAAAGTACCTTATTTTAAAATGTGACTGTAAAACTTTTGAAAGTAAATGCATAGAAAGGTCCCGCAAATCAAATTTTTGAACGAATGGGGGGGGGGCTTGAGCCTTTTCTTCCCCAATATGGATATGGTCCCATAGGCTTATGCCTTACTTTAAGGACGAAATAAAGAACATAATTATATAAAGTGGATTTTGGCAGAAAAATCAATGCACGTTTGTTGAAATAAAAAAAAAATCTTTAGCATTAATTTGCTAAACAACGCAAAATAATGCCCCTTCCTATCAGCTTCTTTCAGTCTTGAGACTGCTTAATACCTTCCACACTTAATTTACTTATTTCTGAGTTTGGAAAGATGAATTACTAGAAATGAACCCCGGTGGTTCCAGGACCCTAGCTATAATATCTTACGCCCCTGGAAAAACCACCCGGATTACTCTCCATATAGTCACGTAGATATTCCTCCCCTTTGAGTCATTTCAGACGATTTTGCGCCCTTCTTAAAGGCGTCTCTGGCGTAGGCCTCTCTCGTCAACCCCTAACCATGGCGCTGATTTGCTCATCAACTTACGATTTGCTTGAACCGTGATGGACTTGAATTCCAGCAAGTTGATTGCATACGTAAACATATCGTATGTTAGGAGGACACATGTCTTCTTCATACCAATCCTAGCCGACACGTTAATCACTCGTACCCGTTCTATGCAGTGCCTCGGGTGGTCTGTGGATGTGAAACTACCATCAATTCTTTTACAATCCATTCCAGTGAATACAACTGCACATAGCTGTATGTTATAAAAGACAGGGAAACGTGTAAAATAAAAAGGAAACAGATGAGGGTTGATAATTATCACGAAACTGGAATTTCTTCATTTCCGGACACTGGTTCACTGGACCAAAGTTGTTTCTTTTGATGGCCTTCACCTATCACGCATGCTTAACAATTCCCAATTGCCTCCAGTATGGTAAAACAATCGTTTTCCATACCTTTGATGACTAAATAACAAAGAAATCTAAAGTCTAAGGGCCAGGAAGAGAATTTCCGATTTTTTTGGCCCCTGCTGCATTATTAGGTCTATCGCTTAAATTATATGTCAAAATGTGTTTTTTTTTTAATTCATGTACTTGCATACGTAGTAGTGATGTGGATGTAAATAATACTTTCACTGTACAGCCAAATCGGATCCTTTGCGGACCTGATTTCGCCAAATATGGCTTATTTGGCGTCCTTTACCACCCCTTTCAGTTTGTTCCATTAGTTTTAAATCCCCTGTGTACTGCAAAGTATATACACAATCGGACCTGGATTTTAGAATGCAATTTTTGACCAGTCGAGGCTTGAAAATAAAATTAATAATTTTACATGAACTCTTTGCTGTTAGTATAGTCATTTTACATTTTTCATTTGTAGTGCATGTGTTGTTCCATTTCTTGATTGATGTTTGCACATAAAAAGTATTGTGTTGTTGAGGGGTCCACGGGCTTAACAGAAAACTAAATGCTGCCTTAACTACGGTATGCATGGAACCTACAAACTATATGCAGGGAACTTATAAAATGTATGCAGGGAATCTATAAAATGTGCCCGGCATTTTAGGTGTAAAATGTAGACTTGTAAATCATAAATATTTAGCCAATATAATGTTGTCGTATTGCCGACAGTTGTAATGTTGTAATGAGGGATGTAATGTTGTATTGTATATTTTTGTAATGTTGCAATGACCGATGTAACGGTGTCGTATTGCAGACAGCTCTAATGTTGTAATGACTAATGTGATGTTTTTGTATTGCAGATTATAGTAAAATCATCGTAATTTAGATAGTTATGATGTTGTCATATTGCAGACTGCTGTAATGTTGTAACGACTGACGTAATAGGACTTTCACGAACTCTTCATTCTGCCTTCACTTGACAAAGGGAGCAGTTGGCTCCCGAAACGTCGTGTTTTTAAACCTTACGCCAGTGTCGAAATAACTGTTTGTTACGTTAGGGTGAAAATTCAAAATTCTCTTTTTAAATTAACTAATTAAATTTAAACACCCATGAGCACATAAGTAGACAAACAAACAAAAAAAAAACACACACTCTCTCTCTCACTATTGTATAAATATATGTGTCAATGTCATTAAGTGTTGTGTTTATTTTTTCGAGATTCTGCCGCTCTTGTTTCTTGAAATTTTTCAGATGAGATTGTACCTCAAGATAACTGTGCACTACAGTGTGCTAACTGTATACTACCCTATTCCATTGATGACATTACACCATCCTACTCCTTGGCACCAACTTAGTTTCTTCAACCAAGATCCAGTGTAACATCAACATGGAACATCATGTAACCATCATTAAAAACCAGCACCTACAGGACTTTCATTAAAAATCAATGGACTGCCGTGGATTGTCTACTACAATTATCAATGCAACAGTATAGGTTTTTATCAAAATTGGAGTTTGATTGAATTGTTTAATTGGTTCTATATGTAAAATGTCCATATCATTTGTCACATCATATGGTACTTGTAAAATTAATTTCAATTTCAGAAATATTCGTAAGTTAAAAATATATTAATTGAAAGTATTGATGCACGTGTTGTATAATATTATGCAATTATTTCTAAAAATGCCTATGTAACCACCTAGACCCTTAAAAGTGTAACGTTCCTTTTTCTCATGCATGTTACCCTCCTTAACCGCCATTTCCCAATATTTCCGAGATGCAGCTGGGCTATAAGGCCGTTAAAATAGTAAACTAAACATTCCCCCTATTTCTGCTAAACAGTCCATACCAGCTTGCACCATTTTCTTCTCAACAACTAAACGATACCGTGGGAGCACTGGACCCTTTTTTCGCCTGTGACCTTTCAAGTCATAAAACTGAACTTCTCAGGACCAGTGAACAGAAAAAAAATCAAAACAACTTCAAAGAAATCCCTGGTGCAAGGGAAATAAATTAATCACCACAGCGTAAATAGGCTAGACCACCCACAAGGCTTTTCTGGATCTCTCACGCTAAAGTTCCTCCCCAAGGACATCTGGCAATCAGAAATCACACCTACAACCAACTTCTTGGAAATTCCACCAAGAACGTTCGAACCCTCTGTCATATATTCACATTTTTATGGACAAAAGCTGTCAAGAAAGACAGCTCAAAGTTTAACGAAAGCCACAGCCACTCTCCCCTCTGTGGGGTCAATCTGGCCAATTGAAAATTAGGTAATTTTTACGTCAGAATTCAATTGGCCAATCACGTTCCACAAAAATCTTCGATAAGAAGTCGAGCGTGAGTGTGAAGAACCAGAGAGAGAGAGAAACAACCATGTGAGAGACATCAGCTGAGTATTGATAAGTGTGTAAAGAAAAAAGGGGGGACGCCATGCTCTTCAAGATGAACCAGGAGTAACATGTGAGTTAACATTCCTCTCTTTCTCTTCATATAATTATAATTATAAGTGCCTCCTTCTCCCCCCTTAAACCTATAATGTAATATGTAATTTTTTTCTGGTCGGTTATATACTCCAGCATGATTTGTTTAAAAAAAAAAAAGGTTGATATGTATGGTTTTGTCGAGTAATTTTGTATATCTGGTTTAAATACTGAGAATGTATAATTATTGTCCAGTGATAATGGATGGTATGCTAATAGTTCCAAACGCTAAATTTTAAATGGCACTGTGAAACTCTAAGAATTAAAAAGTATAATATCTTGGTTATTAGACTAATAAAATAGCAGTACTATGTACCAAATTGTTTCATGTTTGTTTTTTAAAAGAACTTGTTTTTTATTTTATTGGTTATGTGTAAACACAACGCATTTGAAATTTTAGTTAAAGTCCACCACTATACGATCACAACGGCCAAATCGCAAAAATATTATTCT
>QLNU02013614.1:13406937-13429438 GCA_006491805.2 Dysdera silvatica
ATAGATAGATAGATAGATAGATAGATAGATAGATAGATAGATAGATAGATAGATAGATAGATAGATAGATAGATAGATAGATAGATAGATAGATAGATAGATAGATAGATAGATAGATAGATAGATAGATAGATAGATAGATAGATAGATAGATAGATAGATAGATAGATAGATAGATAGATAGATAGATAGATAGATAGATAGATAGATAGATAGATAGATAGATAGATAGATAGATAGATAGATAGATAAACAGACAGACAGACAGACAGGTCGGTAGGTGGTTGTGTGGGTAGATGGATGGATGGACGGACGGACATTACATATTTATATTTAAACCCGTTATCTTCAGATGTCGGGAAATTACTTTTTAAACTTTATTTACAAATTTTCAAAACAACAATATATATATTTGTATTTTTATTAAATCGCTTTACTTTTAGATTTGATTGAAATAATTCGCTATATGTTAATTCATAAAGCAAAGACTTCTGCAATAGACTGTCACAAAGCTGAAATGGTTCATGCTTAAGTATTTTCCATTGTTGACCGAAACTACTCGTCTGTGACTCGTTTTGAAAGTTAACGACGTTCTAGGTTAGAGATTGTAACGATAATGATAATTTTTGACAGTACGTATTACCTAATAGTTTTATTTGTAGAGAATTTTCCGCTTAGAAATCATAAAAACATCACAATGGAACAGGTATTTAGAAAATTCTTAGCAGGATGTGGTATTGAAATCTATTGTTTTGCAAGTCGTCGAAGGAATTGAGTACATGTGCCGAATGCTACTTTCAGTGTCTTTGGGTGTTAACTGAAGATATATTTACAAAATTTTGTAGTTCTCGCACAACTTTTCATTGTTTTTATATTTTTTCCTCAGTAATTATTATCATTCAGTGTTTGCATGAAAATGTTACGTCATAAAACGGTTGCAAATGTCGCGGCGACTTTCTTAGTTGCCATGTGGTGAAATAACCCGTTCTTGTCGAATTACCGATGTAGAGAGAAATTTTGAAAAGAAATATAGCTTTTATAAGTTTAATTTAATTTTTTAAAAAACACAAATATAAATTTCTAATTGGTTTTTGCCCTAATAGATACTTTTTTTGTATATATATTTTCTGCTTATGTTAAATTGTATGGTTATTCAGCATTTATACCGATGCATAAATGCGTTTAAAATTTTTTACAATAAATATTGTTTTTAAATTCATTTTAAAAAGCCCTGAATTCCAGTTTTCTTATCTCTTTGAATACAAATAATCTGAAAATATATAATGAAGGAGTTTTTGTTGGAAGCATAGGCGTAGCCAGGGGGTGGTTTTGGGGGTTGTAACCCCCCATTGCAATGAAATTTTGTATATTTAACATAGGAATATATGAGTTGTAGCTCTGTAACCCCTCCCATTAAGCCTATAACACCTCCCTTATTATTATTTTTCTGCCTACGCCACTGGTTGGAAAGAAGATGATATGGACTTAAGCAGGTTTTAGTTTTGTGATGTCAAGTTCGTGAGCTTTTTCTCTATCGCACTGTACATTAGTCCAATTTGGCGCAGTATAGCCCAGATGCTCTTGCGCCATAAAAAATCCAAACAAACAAACAAATACTAGCCCAAGCGAAATCACAAGAAAAATTGAGTTATCCGGAATGTCGACTAATCCGAAAGTCGGGATATTGGATCGTCATTAGATGTAAAACTATGTTTCATGAATTTTATGCTAGAATTTTATGTAAATTTATATTTCTCGTCTTCTAAAGTGTTGATTCTCGAAAAAAATGGCCAAAGAATTAAAGTTTATTTTTAAAATTAAATTAAACTTATTTTTAAAATTGAATTGAAATTACTTTTAAAATTAAATTGACATTTTTAAAAATTAAATTGAAATTTTTAAAAATTATTAAAGTTAAATCAACTTTCTTTTTAAAGTTAGATTACAATTCTCAAATAACTTCAGTATCCTGAGTTTAAAAATAGGAATGAAGCGTTACTTGAGCTACGAAATGTGAATAGTGAAATCTTAGTTTCACGTTTATATTGTTTCTAAATATATCCCTTGTTAACGAGCACAAATTATTTATTATTTATTTTATTTACAATTTAATATATTTATGTAAAATATAAAAAGCATAAAGTACAGTATAGAAGTGTATCTTGTCAATGTCATCGCTTATGATACGCATACATGAAGATAATAGACACGAACATTCCCTTATCTATTACCTCCTGAAGGACTATTTAATGTTTTTGCTTGTAATAATTAAACAGTGTTAGATACGGTAACCATCACAAGCATTGTTATGGTTATTGGTCAAACATCTTTTAATTTTTCAGTAATAGTTAATCAGCGTAAACTGTGTATACTAGCCAAACAAAGATTGATTTTGGTTTATTGACTCAATAATAGCTAAGCCATCGCTATCCTGGGACCTATACCTCCTCTTAAGAGCTTCGAAACCCTGTCGTCTTGGAAATAAAACCCCACACCACGTACTGCTGAAACACCGTAAGCGTTCGGGTCCAAACCCGAGTTTTATGCAAGGTGGATAAACCCTTACCGCTTAGTTTTACCTGTGGTACCTTTGTCTCTATCTGTGCTTAGAAATGCTTAAGCAGGATTTTCAGCTTCAGCTGACCGAGATACGGGCATCGATAGAGGCAGGGGCGGAGTGGGCTGCCGGCCAACCCGGCTAGCGGGTCGGTGCCCCCTCATGGGCGATAAGGCTTGCGCCCTCATTGGCTATAGGACCCCGTCCGTCTCCTGAAAATGCAAGGCATGCGCCCTTTGAGAGAACCCAGTCCGCCCCTGGATAGAGGTACTTAAAAAAAAATATTCCGCGCATTATCTTCTACAAAATAATTGTTCAGTGTGCTTCTCTTTAATGAAGATATATTCACAGCCGGAGAGAAATTTCGCGTATTATTGCGAGACCACATGACGGACTAAAATTACTCCTAATCAGAAGGTTTACTTCCTTTTGGTAAGTCATTTCGAAACTATTTCACGCAATTGTTTTGTTCACCTAAGTAAAGTATACAAGTAAGTACACATTTATCACCTCTAAAGTTATAATCATAAGAGGCAATTGTTCCTAGAGTGATTCTAAATGTTTAGCGTAATAATTAGTATAAGAGTTATACTAATTACTATGTTACGCATTTGTCGTTAACGTAGTAATTATTATCTGCTATCACCCTTGCCAGTGGTGAATTTACAGTTCGAAGCATAGTTTCGTATATTTTTCATTAGCTTCCAATGTAATAATGTCCACTTCGTTTGTTTCGGGTCTTCCTGGACAGGTACTCACCAATTAAGCGCCAATTGGAACATTAGGTAAGCGAAGTAAAAGCATACTAGCGGATAATTTTGATTTAGAATGGGCTCAGCTGCCCCAAATCTGGAAACGAAATATATACGAAACCCTGTTTTACACTTGAATCTACTCATTTTAAAAGTCTGCTCTTCTTTACAGTTGCTTTAATTTATTTTGTGTCTCTTATTTTAGCAAAACCCAGGATTTTCCCATTTAGAAAACTCAAGAACTATGTTGAGTAAAAAACTCGGACGCAAAGCAAGCTTTATGCTTTACGATTAGTGAGATAATTAATGATCTGGTTTCATTAATCGCTATTAAGATGCGTTTTCAAATTAATTTATTTATATATAGGGGAAAATACTGTTGACAGCTGCTAATCACCAGTTCATAATTTGAAGGGTTTTTCACGTCTATTTTAATATGTTATCATATATCTGTTCATATCTGATAGAGAGATGGTCAACTGGGTTTCGGCGATAAAGTTAATAAAATTAAAACATATATTAATTTCATCAACATAGAATTTTGAATTTCTGATGTATATGATCGTCCATACAGTCTCATTACTCCTCTGTCTATAAAACGGTTTGTAAAGGTAATTTAGATAAATATAATCAGTATTTATGATTTTAAATTCTAGAATCAAATTTACTAATATAATCTACGATTTAAAACGTATTAGTAGATGTTGATTAAGCAAGACCAATTGTGTGGCCTGTGACAATGCATACATCAAAAAATTTACGCTCCTATATTCAGTTGACCACCTCGTAAATTCTAACTATGAAATGTCTTTAAAGTGATTAAATCTGGTTAAAAAAAAGGAATATCATACAACTGTAAGATGATATGATTTATTTAAAGATTATATACGCAGTTCACAAGGGAATTTCACAAGCTCTTTGTTTATGAAAAGGTTAATTAGAGGTGGAAAATCTCGTTCACTGAAACAATCACTGATCGATTTTGTGCAATTATTATAGATAAAAAACGATCAGTGACCGATAATGTCTATACTTATTAAACGTACATAATTAATCATTATTATCACTATTATTATCGTCATTATCTTCATCCGCTTTTAACCTTTCCTTTACAAACATCCCCGTTTGTAATTGCTTGTCCATTTGTAAATGCTTTCTGATTATCGTCCACTTCTTTCGACATACTTTTTGACTTTGAGCTTTCGTACGTTTTCGTGTAAAAGTTATAGAACATGGCAAAGAATAAGACGGCAAAAAACAAATCGGTCATAATCCCGTATTTCGAAGTATGGCAGCCGGAGAGAGGTATGAATACACTGGTAAAGAGGAATATGATGATAAATTGAACCTGAAAAAGGCATAGACAAAACATGTCAGTTTGGATTCTCATTTAAAACAATTTGAAAACAAGTAAACAACGTGTGCATAATGATGATTTTAAGAGACCACACTGTACAAGAAATTAAAACCGAATAATTGAAAAAATGGATGGCAAAGGCAAAACTGAATGAACTTATAAATGTGTTTCGATAGTAAATTTGCCATTTTTTTAACAAAAACGAAACACACTATTTAGAGTTCGTTCAATTTCACCTATGCTAATCGTTCTCATGATTACATTTGACTTTGACGCATGCATAAGTTAAGATATTTCATTAACACTCTGATGTCGATTACCATGTTCTCTCTCTCTCTATATATATAAAGTTTTGTATATAAAATTGATAGTTATTTTAATATTTACCATTTGGAAGAGGGTCAGGTACTTTTTCCACCAGAGATATGGTTTCATCTCAGGTCCTAATGCTGCCAGCCCGTAGTAAGTGTACATAATGACGTGCACAAAACCGTTTAGCATTGCTGGGAATACCTGATAGCCAGCTGAAGGAATGCAAAGAAAGAAGTTAAAAATGAGAAACAATATATCAATAACAAGCATAATTATTATAACAATTGAAATATAAAAATATCCCTATAATTTTGCTAAGCTGTTTATTAAAAAATCGTTAATAAATGTTTTCTAAATATGGCTGAGATTTCATCACCATGTAAAGGTGGTCAATACTTCTTATTAAAATTATATTTAATTCTCTAAAGAAGTTAAGGTATATTTTAGCTCTTATTTCTCGTGGTTTTAGAAGGCAACGCCATATTTTGTCAAGTGTAAATTCTAAAATCTGTGCTTTTAATTCAATATATATATGACGTTTGTGATGGAGTGTGGGAGAATCGTATATACCATATATATGCGACGTGAATTCTGTTACTTTTTTTCTGGATTAATAATGAATTTGGAAAACTCGCATATATTGTTTTTGTTATTGTTGTAGTAGTAGTAGCAGCAGTAGCAGTAGTAGTAGCAGCAGCAGTAGTAGTAGTAGTAGTAAAAGAAGAAGAAGGAGGAGGAGATAATGAATGATATAGCAACGCCTTTTGCTGGAAGATGTTAGAAGAACTCCTAAGAACTCACCACCACATCATTCATTTCAACATTTTTAATTGCCCACATAAAAAGAATAGGAAGTTAAATTGATAAACGAGTTTCCGACACACAGTATGTTATACATAAACGTTCTCTAAAAATATCGTATTAATAAATGTATTCTTTAAAATATATGACTTAGAGTAGGAAGCTTCAAAGCTTACTGGGAAAAAATAGTTGTTATTTATGCAAAAGAAATGTCAAAAATAATATTGTCTTACAAAATTCAGTCCTTAAGAACCACCAGCTGATAATGGGTAAGGAGGCATGATGAACCACGTGTAGGTTTGTTATGAGATGAGTTTTTTTCCTCAAGACGAAGAATATCTACGAAAGAATATCTATATATATCTACAAAGAATATCTAAGAAAGCAACATATCACAAAAGATAGTAAATTAGAAACAGTCGGAAGAATTTAAAATAATTTATATTCAGTGCATCAATATTCTTTACATTCATTGGCATGCTTGATATGATTCAGGTTCTTTGTTTACGTGGAATCTCACCTGCATGATAAAATTATAAGCACCATTTCAAAAAATATTTTATAGTCGTTAATTATATAGTTTACCAATTTGCTTTTACTATCGCCTCAAAAATATTAGGGACGTAGGATTTTATAATCATTATTTGAATAAACCGTTACAAATACTGACTTGTCATAAATGTAATATTGCAACAGGTGTCAACGGTTTAGAAATATTTTTATGCAATTCTGTTCGTCGTAATATTACGAATTTACGATTTGTCATTAGGTTCGTAAGTTTCTAAACCATTATGAACGCACGCTCATGACTATCGTAGTCATAATATTTTATGTATAAATTAAATTTACATATAGGTTTGATATATGTTCAATTACTGGGCTTAGAAACCAGTTTGTAAGCCGAGAGAAGTAGTCGGTAACTTCATTTAAGGGTGCAGGTCAGTAAACGTCAACCATGAAGAGAAGTCCTGTAAGTATTTAATAACCCTTAGTAGCAAATTCACGAAGAACAGCTTCCCAATAAAGCTACCCCTGCTTTTAGACTTGCAGTAAAAGGACAATGCAATATCAGTAAGTTGTCTTTACCTTCAGACCAGCAGTAAAAGGCTGAGGCAATTTTACTATAATATCGCTGCTCCTAGACCCGTAGTAAAAGGGTGTAAGGTATTTAAAACATTCAAAACAATGCTTTTAATAATATCTTGGCATAGTATATGGTAGCCATACTAAACTACACGGCTTAAACTACTTTTCGATTTTTGAGTACTAAGGATTATTAAACTGGCTCGTTTAGAGCAAATACCCATAAGATAATAAAGAAAATTTCTACTTTTTATCAAAAGTGTTGGCCTCGACTGCAGTGAATATAATTATGACTTTTTATTTCAACCAGTTCTTTATTCTTTCAAAAGTTCCTCAATTTTCTATTTAAGAAGGAAATTTGAATTTTTAGAGATTTTTCATTCTCTCTCTCTCTCTTTTCTAGTTCTCCTCAAATTTCTCTACATTAACAGAAGCAAAACAATAAGAAATGAAAAAATTATTTAATTAAAAACAAAACCACACCAATGATCGTAATACGGAGTATTACAAGAATTCTCGTAAAAAATGCTTTATAACGCATGGAGGTGTAGCGTAGTTTAGATTTCACTTCCATGTGTTATAAAGCATTGTTTACGAGGATGAAAAAAGGGAGGGAGGGGGTGATTCAGAGAAAATAATTAGATATTGTGATGAGAATTGAAGGTGGTTTGGGATGGTAAAGGTCTAAGTTGAGAAAATTTTACAATGAGCGGTGAGTAGAAAGTGTGTACAAATTTATGAAAGAATGGATTAATGAATTGAGAACTTTAACGAAAATTAAACATAATATAAGTGTAAAAGTTTCAAAAGAAGGAAATTTAATCCTCATGTGCAAATGTGGTCGGAAAAATAATTAATTTAAAAAATTAAGGAAAAAAGAAAAAATATTTTATATTAATACTATGTGAACCATTTTGAATAGGATAGAAAAGTTCTCAATATCTTTAAATAGCCAAAAGTCTATTTTCTTGAAAACTATTATTGATTTTTTTTTGAAAAATATTGATTTTCTTGGAAAGTATAGGTTTTCTTGGAAAATATTAATTTTCTTGGAAAATATTAATTTTCTTGGAAAATATTAATTTTCTTGGAAAATATTAATTTTCTTGGAAAATATTAATTTTCTTGAAAAAACACTCATTTTCATGTATATATTGCAAATATACGACACATTAAAACCTGACTTTATAATGGACTTAGGAAATGTCCTTCAATCGCTTTATGTATATGAGCAAAATATTACAATGTCATGTGATATAAATTAAACTATATGACTACGGCTTATTCAGTTTACATAAACAAAGTAGCTCAATAATTTGATCAACTAATATAAGAGCAATTGTACCATGTGTGTGGTTTCCTTTATTTCATTGAAGCTAAATATCTTCTTAAAACTTTAATTTAAATTATTCGCCTTTAGATAAACTTATACAATAATTTTTGCCACCCACGTATTAATTAGCTCAAACTAGAGCTTATGTAATTTTGGAGAAAAAGAGACGCTTTCCCCATCCTGGATTCGAACCAGGGTCCCTCCGTTTAGCCCGGAGTGTCTTGGACCGCTAGACGAATGAGGACAGGAAACAACGCTCTCTTTCTCCGTATGTAAAGATGTTAAGGTATTATTACCCTCCGCAGGGATAACACAATTGCCAAATATGGTCAACACAAGAAAGCCTCCGGGGCGAGATTTTTGTGAGTTTTCGTGGGGGAATTTATTATACAATAATTTTTGCCACCCACGTATTAATTAGCAACTGTGTTATCCCTGCGGAGGGTAATAATACCTTAACATTTAGATAAACTTGTCCAAGATTTTAATACGTCAACCCTGTTTTCTTATTTCGAAATATGCAGGCCAATCTGACTGGGTTTTAAAGGTCCTTGACTTAGATTTTTAAAAGCTAATAATAAATAGAATTTAGATCACGTTCCTGACCTATGTTTTAAAAAATGGACCTTCAATTCCGCTGCCATGTTCCATTTGCTTATCAGTTTGTAACTAGTACTCCCAGTGGAGTGAAAAGAAAGTTACTTTGGCAACTAAATCGAAAAGAAACTGTTAAATATTCTACTGTCTTTTTTGGAAGTAATATATAGGTGCACTTTTTCAGTTAGATAGAGATATCATGAGTGCTTTTCCTCTTTTCTTTTCTTCGTCTTATTTCTATTGAAACTGAATAAGTGAAGATTTATGCCATAAATTTTCGAACATGTATGTTTTGAAAATATGGTTTAGTTCAAGATTATTTAAAGCTTACTTTGTTAAAAATAGTTAGCTGTGAGGTGGACAATGGCCGCTATAAATTCCCTATTCATATTTTTACCAATTCATAGACAGTTGACGGATATTAATTGCAAACACTAAAGCCTGTGAAAATCATCAGGGGGATTTCAAGTATTACGTAAGCAACTTTGCGGGAGTGGGTGGCTTTTGTGCTTATTTTCCTATGTTGGTCAATGTTAATTTTTGCTTACCCGGGGGGAGGGGGTATTGAAATGGCCAAAATATTGCTTACGTAATACTTAAACGCACCTTAAAGTAAATTTGCGAACTGAATCAATATAATTCAAATTATATTGGCGTGATATCTTAGGGTCATATAGTTCATCTAACTCAAGTGAATATTTTACGTACCAGACAGAGGGTATCGCACAAAAATTTACTTGAATAACTATGCCTGTGAATACTGTGCCGCTATTTTTCGCCACATTTCTCATTTTCTTTCTTCATGATCAACGATAGGAACGATTTCTCTAAACCACAGGAGCGGATACAGACTTTCATTTGGGGGGTCAAGGACAGAATTTGCCATGGTCTTGGAATAACACCCTTCATTTATCATGAAAGTTGGAATTTTTTACAGTGAAAAAATATATATTTTGGAGGGTATGACACTGCGACCTCCACCCTGTGTCCGCCCTTGCCAGACTATCAACCCAAACAAGTTTCGCATCACGGAAACAACGACCTTAAAAGTTAAATATTATATTGTTCAGCGTATTAGTCTAAGCTTGCAAATGAAATGACAAATAAATCTCCAAATCTGGAGTTTTCTCCAAGGACGGATTCATCATTCTATAACTAGTGACAAGCAGTTACGGCCGCCTTTAACGTAAAGCTTTCTGGTCTATGTTTTATCTTTTGTTCTAGATTTGGTCTGATTGCTTTTGAGGAAGGACAGGGGTTTTAAAGCTTTAAAAGATCGATATTTTTTCATATTTTTAAATAATTTTCTGCACTCTTATGAATATTTTGAGACCAATATAATCTTTCTACCTCAAGCAGCTCAAAGATTATCATTGAAAATGTGACTTTATATACGCTTTAGAAACCAAGTAAAGAGCTATTTCAAACGTGTTTTTCTCATTTCGCTGATTTTGATATTTGTCCCTAAGATTTAAAAAAAAATGAGCTATTTATGACTACAAAATTTTCCACAAATCCTCGTTACCTTAATATCTATAAAATGAACCGAGCTTAACTTATTTGTTTAAAAAATTTGGTAGTTTGAACTAAATATAAGGAAATATTTCGTGGATTATATCATATATCATATTTATTATTTTTTTTAAAAAAATATATGTACTTTGAATATTTTAATGATGCCAGTCCATTTAGTAAACACACTTAAAACAATCATATCTGTGATATAAAAATATATATTTATCATTTGATTTTCATGTTTTCTTACAGATGCTGATACGGTGTGTTTTCAAAAAGCAAAATTCTACTAATATGGTTTATTTAATATTATAAAATATTATTATGATTATGATATGTAAAAAACATTTCATTTTCACCATAAGTGTGTTTATCAACTCTCACGTCTTTAAATTTCCACAGAGAACTGACATTTGCAATGGTCTTTGATTTTACCATGTTTGGCGCAGTATAGCCCAGATGCTCTTGCGCCATAAAAATCCAAACAAACAAACAATTCTCAATGTTTTTGCAACTGCCAGAAGATTTTTTAAATTAATGTTGAAAAAATGGTTAATTTCACGTAAATTTCTATGTCTAAAACCCCTATCCTCCCTTAAGCACATACTATAAATCTCATAAAAACAAAAGCATTTATTAATTCTATCATACTTTCCTCATGCGTTTTCCATTTTATATATTTATGTAATCTACCTTCAATTTATTTAATTTAATGTTTTTGCTTTTGTTGCGTTAAAATATTGTCGTTAAAAATATCATTATTAATTAATAATAAGTTGGTTTTGTTATAATGAATTTCAACGAAATTGATATTAATTAATTTATGAAAATTTAAAAAATCATAACTTACCGTGTCCAAGTATTCAATGTATTTTAGGGCATACAGGACAAAGGCAAACGAAGCGACCTAAAGTAAAAAAGGAATTGTTTAGCCATTTTAAATTTAAGAAAATAATTTAGAAGATATAATTAAGAAAATAATTTAGAAGATATAATTAAGAAGATAATTTTGAAGAAAATATCTCCTCCTTCGAAGAACTATCAGTTGGTAATTAGAATTGAAAACATAATCATTGGATTTTAAAGTGTCGTAAAAATTAAATCTGGATATTTAGTTTGATGATATGTTGTATTTGAGAAAAAGAATTCAAATGATTTTACCGCAGATTAATTTCCAACAGCTGACTTTTAACGAAAGCAATTCGCTAAATTAAACAATATATTATAAATACCAATCCAAGTATAAATTTAACTGCCCGTCTGACTTACAAACAGCTGTTGGAAGGAAAATCACCTATTTGCTGAGTGTTCAATGGAACTATCAGTATTTTAATAATTTAACTCAATGCCCCTATTATAGACTTGCCCGCACTCTTACTTTTAACTCTTCATCACTCTCTGACATTTTAAACCATCATGCTAATCACATACGTCTTTAACTTTTAACAGAGAACTAGTTTTTACAGCAGTCTTTGATTTTACCATGTTTAGCGCAGTATAGCCTAGATGCTCTTGTGTCATTAAAATCCAAACAAACATAAATAAAACTCTCTAATTACTAAAGGTTTTAGGATGTTCTTTCATGTATCTCTTCTTGTCTTACTTGTTTATAAAAACGTTAGAAAGTACTTTTTATTTTTAAACAATTGTTAGTGATAGTTCTATCTGCGTGACCTTTAAAATAGTGCTCATTGCACAATGCTCTTCAGACAGTCATCATCAGATAACTATCTTCAGACGATCATCTACACATAATATTTTTCATATAATCGTTTTAACTGGGATTTTTCTTAAATGATCGTCCTCAAACGCTGCATAAAATACAGTGTACAGAAGGCACAGACTGAAGAGGAAGTATGTACTGAACACGCGTTTAAATTATATGATGATTCTACTTGAATATATATAATACTTACAACGTATGCCGGAGTGCCTTCTTTTACCAGCGACGTTTTTATGCAAGCGAGGCTGAATAGGTTATAGAGCAATGTGGTTATTAGCATCTAGAAAATAAAAACAGTTTGAGAATGAATTCCTATTACATTTTAAATAAAGCACATTCCATGTAACAATTCAATTAAATAATCTTGTGAAGGCCAATTTTACTAAGCCGAAATATTATTACTATGAAAAAGTTCTTTTTGTTGTAATTCATTTCGTTTCTTTAGTCATATATTCGTATATTAGGGACTAATGAAAATTTTGCTCGCTATGTCTAATTCTCGCTAAACCTGTTTTGAAATTTAAAATTTTAAACTTTGAAAATTAATTAATGAGGACGGTGTCTCTTTTTCTCCTAAACAAAAATAGCTCTAGTTTGAGCTACTAATACGTGGGTGTCAAATTTATTTGTAATAAAAAAATCCCCCACGAAAAACTCACAAAAATCTCGCCCCGGTGGCTTTGTGTGTTGACCAATATTTGGCAATTGTGTTATCCCTGTGGGAGGTAATAATACCTTACAACTTTGAAAATTAAGTCTGTATAAGTAATATACGTGAATGTATTATGCATACAATAACATTGGGCAGCGAATTTGGGCTTGGAAGTTATTATTATCATTAATGGGTTGTGGATATTCATATTTTTCTTATAGTTTTGCAACGGAAGTTAGCTAATTTTGTTCGTGTTATGGTCCGAGATGTGAGTGGGGGTAGAGCATGCATGGAAAGCCTAATGTAGTTTCATTTCTGATTATTGTTATAGATACATTAGTGATCCAGAAAACCGATGTTGTCTGCCCCCAGCGTGTCCGACAACTTGGGAAAAGGGGACCATGGCGAGGAGTGCAGTTTATTTAAACGATGGTTATTCGAGATCAGTTTAAGATAGAGCGATGAAAAGGACGTCATTGCACGTAGAAAGATATGGGCTTTAAAATGGTGATTATGTCCAAGTCGTAGGGTTATTTGTTCATGAGACTAAATTTGTTTTTTATTAAATGAAACTGCTATTTTCAAATTATTAAATTTTGCCTTGATACTATTGTAAAAGGGAGAACGTCACATACTGAAGAACATTAGCTTTATTATAAGATTGTAGTTCATTTTAAATCTTGAATAATTTCTAAAACAATATGCTGAGGAAAATTTTACATCTTTGGTACATCTTATATCTTTGGCACATTTTATTTCTGTGGTACAAAACTTCTGTGTCACCAATGAACTCGTTTTTATATCTACAACTTTCGCTAATTTTAAACTGAACAATCCGAACGTACTGATATTGTTGTATTGAACTTCGTGTATCAATGAAAATACAATATTTGTAGTGTAAATAAATATATTTATTTTAATCTTTTTTTGCATATTGAAACGTGTTACTATTCGCCTTCTTCGCAGCAAATTTTAATCAGAGGGCTTTTACATCTTTCTTTACAAGCACAATTACTACATCAAGACGTACTATTTAAAAAACGTACACAAGATTGTTTTTTACAGTGTAGAGAGCTCTTATTAGAATAACAGCGAATGAAATTGCAATAAGAAATTGGTGTTTATTGTATCATTTATAATATTGTATTTGTAAATCTACAAGAGTTTTGCGACATATTTCAGGGTCCTGCTGGCGGTTTCGAAGTTTTTTTTCACAAAGAATGGAGTAAAAAATGGATAAAAGCGATATTCATCTCATTATTAAATTTATAAGTGATTATGACAACCCTTTTGAAAATTGTACACTCGAGTTGAGAGACATCGAGTTGAGAGACGAGTTGAGAGACACAGAAGCTGCATCAAAGTTCTTGTTGAACATTGAAGAAGAAGGCAATGATGTCTTCGAAAAATTTAAGAGGCAAAGGAATTTTGGAAGTATAAAAGGTTTGTAAGAGTCAATTCAGAGAAGCCCTATGATGACAATGTCTTTAATAGTGCGTGGAAAGTATCAAAATGAAATAAAGAAAAACCTTCAGTAACGAGCGTTAGCTCAACAGTGATTTTAGCCAATCAGAGAAACCTACAGATTCAGGATTTGTTAAGACATGAGCCACTGCACTACCTACCAAGTTTAGCACATCTGAATGGACATCTCAAGAGAAGTGTGGTCTGATTTGATGAATGTTATTGAAAACGAGATTTCTTGTAATAAACCCATGCGGGAAGTAAATTTACTGGAGAACGAAGTAGACGTTTTAGAGGGACTGAATCTGGTTCGTAGCATCCCAACCAATGTTTTATGATATAGCAACATCAGAACATCACTTAAAATATGGAAACCGGTTTTATGAGTACGGGAAGTCTCCTTTACTTATAAAAATTTATAATGATTTGACTAAGGTTCCAAAACAATTGTCCCGTTACGTAGCTTCTCCTGACAACAAAAGGAACCTCGATGAGTACATAATTAATAATGATAATTTATAATTAATAAAATAACCATTCCTCCCAGCGTCATTTTAGTAAACTGCACCCTCTTCAGTGGGCCTCCTCCATCCCCAGTTGTTGACCAAGCTGAGGGCCGACGACATGGTGCCTATGAAAATGATTAGAAATAAAATTGCTCCATTCTCTTCAGATTCTAGACTATTTGGGTACGGGCTAATTAATTGTACATCGTAAAAGTTGTTCTGCTTATGAGGGCGCCTTTCTGCCTATTCTTACCCACGCAAAATCAAATTTTTAGACGACAAGCAGACTAACGTTTTTTTTACAACAGATTTATTAGCCATTTTTTGTATTATAATCTGGGGAGCCCATATCTTGCTCGTCCAAAATATTTGAATTGTATACACGTTACCTGCAAAGTATAAAACTAGGCATTGTATAAAATATCTAGGCATTCTATAGAAGGCTTGATGTTTTTAAACAAACTATGAAATGTCTGTTTAATTTTAATATCCTACATACTTTCTCTTGGCATTTTATAGAATACCTAGGCATTACATAGAATAATATATAACATTTCGGTAAAGGGTGAAAAAGGCCTTTATTGAAAAGATGCGTTAAAATATAAGAAGTACACAATATAAGGTACGGGACTTGTCTGCAAAATGAAAAATATCAGTGCTGAACTGCTTGTTGCTACCAGGTGGATTGGAAAAGTATTTTGAATTGCATTTAAGTGCCTTTCGCATACAACAGCATTTCACATTTTGGTACTTGGTCATGCAATACATTTCACGAATACTTGGCCACTACTCGTGGTCTGAGAGGAAACGGATGATCGGAGAGCGATTTGGTGGTCAGGAATGTCTCCATCTCCCAGTAAATCCCTGGGACATAATGTGAATTGTGACCTGGCATTGAGTTGATTTAAAATTCCTTTAGTAGTCTCATGTAGGTAAAAATCATCGTCCACCACATTGATAACAACTGCCAGAAAATTGCTCAAGCCACCCCTACCCTGTTGTCTTCTCGGATAAGAACTCGCGTAGTGCGACTTAGAGGTGCAAGAAGAAATTTTTTGTCAGAATATATTTTTATATTTTACCTGTATTTACAGATTCAATTTATACTGAATCTTAACTTGGACAGCAGTTGCCATGTTGTAGCAAAAAGTTCAGAAAATATTTACATCGTTACTTTATATATACTTTACTATATAATTTCGGCTCTGAATTGAATTTTGGCATTCTATAAAATGCCTAGGACATGTGTGAAGGTCTACACGCTTCATAATTTGACGTCCCATTTTTGGCATTGTATAAAATGCTTAAGCATTTTATACAAAGCTTAATGTCACACTTTATCCGTAGCATATATATATATTGCACTTTAACATTATATAAAACAAAATACATATTTTTCTCGATAAATTCGGAAACTCCTTACAACCTCGCTCGTTATAAATGGATTCGACGGTAAATAGGCGTAATCTGGGTGGGCGACTGGGCCGGGGCACTTTCCCACAGTTTTTTTAGAAAAGAAGCAAAATCATACTTTTGCCCCATACAATTTTTTTTCTTTTGCCCCACCCCAGTTTATGCTATATCTAATACCTAAGTTACGCCTATGCGACTGTATATAAATACATATAATTATATACTTACAACAAGAAGGGAAACTGCGTAGGTTGAGACGAGGAATATGTTATAGCAAATCATGATATTCCGTAGTTCGAACGGCTTTCTGTCCTTCATAAAAACTGGCCCAATTCTTTTGACGAACAGCACATAACAAAGAGATAGAAATGACGGAAGGAAATAGCTGTCCACAAGAAACCATTTTCTTATCGTTGGATCTGAAAAAACAAATATATTTAAAGTCATCTTCAGGGAAAACACATATTCACTAGGGGCGGAAACATGTTTTGCCGCCCCAAAATAATTTCATTTTTTTTATAATCCATTTTACCGCTCCAAAATATCTGTCGCTCAGAGCAAATGCCCGGTTTTCCCCTCCTTGGCCCCGGCCCTGGTTATGTCGGTATTTACACATGGTAATCAAAATCAAACTTCGTAAATTTTAAGCCCAAATCCTTTATAAAACCGAAATTCGCAGAGGAATTACTTAACGAGTTTTCGTACGATTTAAATTAAAAAAACTTGTCAAACTGCAATAATTTTGAAAGGGGAAAACATCCCAAACGGAAATTTGAATACAATGTGCCTTACTTTCTGGCATTCGCATCTATATATTCACATCGCTTGTGAACCAACTGGATGTAATTTAACTGCAGAATGGCTTCTCTCAAAGGATATCCCAAGTTGTTGCATTTCCAATGCTGGTATAGCTGGGATTGGATTTCCTTCATTGATCAGATTACTCTCCCTTTGTGCCATCCAAAGCCCCAAGGCTAAATTCCACCAGATTACTAGTTATAGGTTTTATAGGGTCATCTTAAAGGTATATATATATATATATATATATATATATATATCATCATCATATTCAACCATTATCTATCCACTGCTGGATGAAGGTCTCTCCAAATGCATTACACACAAGTCTATCCTGAGCAATTTGCTTCTAGGTCACCACAACCTGTTTTCTTATTCCATTCACCCATCTAGTTTGAGGACGTTTCCAAGGCTTTCAGTGGTCTCTTAGAAACCAGTTCAGAATTTTCGTTGTCCGTCGTTTCTCAGTTCTTCTTGCAATATGTACAGCCCATCGCCATTTCAGCCCTTTTATTTTAACAATAATGTCCTCTACTCTAGTTTGCTCTCTCACCCAAGTGTTTATCATTTTTCAATCTCTCCTAGTTATTCTAAGCATTCACCTTTCCATGCTCCTTTGGGTTGTCTCTAACTTTCTTTTGCTCGAACTGTTAGAGTCCATGTCTCTGATCCATAAGAGAGGACTGACAACACACACTGGTTGAAGAACTTCCTTTTTAGACACAAAAACGATTTCCCTTTCTGGATAAAACTGTTTCTTCCTGATACACTCCAGCTAAATTTAATACGTCCGTTGAGTTCTTTCATAATGTTGCCATCCATTGATATCAGTTGGACAAGGTAAATATATAAATCAGAAATTTTTAGCTCCAGATTTTCAACTTGTATTTTTGTTTTCTCTAAGAAATTATTGAACATGATATTCGTTATTTTTAGGTTCATCTTGTGTCCAATTTCTCTACTTCTATTTGAGAGTTTCTGCACCATGTCTTGGAATTTTGATGGGTTCGTTGAAAAAAAATAACTATGCCATCAGGAAATCGTAGATAATTTAAATGTTCACCATTTATTTTTATTCCCTTGTTATTGCAATTTATCTGCTAAAAAAATCATCTGTAAAACTGAAGTAAAAAGTTATGGAGAAATGGTATCTCATTGCTTCACACCTTTACCAATTTTGATAGTTTTGGTATCTTTATGTAACCGAAATTTTGCACTTGCATTTTTATACACACATTTCACCATGTCAATGTACACATCCTCGATGTCTGCTGATCTTAAAGAGTTGATGACTGCTAACGTTTTAATAGAGTCAAAGGACTTCTCATAGTCAATAAATGCCACACACAATGGAAGTTCATATTCTTTAGTTCTTTCAATTAGTTCTCTTGATACTTGAATATGGTCTACTGTTCTGAAAAATCACGTCGAAATCCAGCTCGTTCTCTTGGTTGAGCTGCATCTAATTTTTTCTGCAGGCGATGTCTTAGCACTTTTGTGAAGATTTTATACGTAGCAGGTAATAAACTAATTGGTCGGTAAATTTTCAAATCCGCTTATCACCTTTTTATGCATATTCTCCAGCTTCTTTTAAGATATTTAATGTAATGCCATCATTGCAAGGGGATCTTCCTTTCTTCCTACTTTTTATTGCAAATGCTAGTTCTTCTTTTAAGATTTTAGGAGCTGTTCCTTCGACTATCTCAGAGTCTTCGTTTAATCCACTGTTTCCTTCATATAGTTTTCTGTAGAATTCTTCAACTCTTCTAAGTATTTCTTCCCTATTTCTTGTTACGGTGCCATCCTCTCCTTTTAATGCAATGATGTGTTTCTTCCCAACAGACAAACTTCCTTTAACATCCCTAAGGTTCTTGCTATTTTGAACGTCCTTCCTTACTAACTCACAATTGAATTTTCTTATGTTTTCTTTGCGGATATAGTCAATTTCTCTGGTTCCTCCATTTGGGTGTCTCCACGTCTATTTTCTTTGTAGTTTCTTCTTAGGAAATGAATTTATGATACTAAGATTTTCAGCTTCTGCAAATTCTGTGATTTGATCACCATGTTCATTTCTTTCCCCATATCCGTATTTACCAACCGATGTCTCTCCTTGTTCCCGTTGTCCAATTCTTGCATTAAAATCCCCCATGATGAGTTTGATGTGTTGTTTCCCCTCGGTGTGTAGCTGTTTGATTTCTTCATAGAGTTCCTCAACCTCTTCGTCGGTATGGCTTGATGTTGGTGCATATGCCTGTACTATCTGAAGTTGGTATCCCTGGGTTAATTGAATAACGGGTCTCGCTGCTGGATCTGACATGCTTTCAATTTCAAGAAGGTAGTCTTTAATTCTTTTGTTGATTAAGAAACCAACATCACTTTTTCTTCCAGTTTCCTTTCCTCTAAAATAAAACAAATGTCCTCTTTTAAGTTCCACCAACTCTTAGCCTTTTCTTCTAGCTTCACTAAGTCCCACAATATCCCATTTGATCTTGCCAAGTTCTTCTTCCAATGCCTGAAGTTTTGCTTCAGAAGCAAGGGATCGTCCATTATACTTAAATAGTAAACGGCAACCTGGGCCATTCCAGTGATTCTGAGCACCCCCTGCTTTCATGCCATGCTGACGGCTGCCTTGATCAGGACTTTCTGTAAGCACTCCACATTCACAAATGGCCAAACAACTTCACAACGGTCAGCTATCTACTCCCAGCTTCAGCATGGCATGGAAGATCCTATTACACTCCACTCGCTAATTGTTTTCTACACCCTTTGCAACTTTCCTTTCAAAATGGCGCCCCTACCATAATTGATAGCTAACCTTCGGCTAGGCGCCAAATAACGAGTTGCAAGTTTAAGCGCAAAAAGCCCAACAAGCATTTTCCTTGAAAAAGGAGCTGTTCGTAACTACAAAACCACTTTTTTTTTTTTCAAATCGTTATTTTATCAAGTAAAACGAATTTTAGGTATTTTTTATTTTTCAAAGTGTAAATTCAAAGTTTGTAGTACGAAAATTCAGAGGGAGATAAAATGTGAGAGCTGCGCCTTTTATATCAATAGCACCTTTTAGATCAGTTGCACCTATTAGATAAGTTGCGCCCAACCGAAAGTAAATATGTCCTACATACACTTATACATGACTTTGCGTTTCATAAAGCGTTCACGTGATTTATTAGAATAAACAAAATATAATTAAGTTTTAGAGATCATGTTTCTAGAAGTAAAATCAGCAATCTGTGCTTCGTGGTTTTTATAATAGTGTAGGTCTTTGAACCTCAACGGTAAAGAAAACAGGTTTTGCCCCCCACCCCCCCACAAGAAAAAGAAAAATTTGCATTACAATCCTGAAACTGAAAGTTACTAAAAGTGACATATGTATGCCAGTTCCTTAAAGCGATTATATAATTATATATATTGTGATACTTTTTAAGAACCAGTATTTGCTACTTTGCGTACGTTTTATTCAACTTCGTGCTCAATTTTTAATTAAACCATCGAATCATACTGTAAGCAATGAATAACCTAAATGCTAATATTCCATGCAAAATCGACTTCCTAGTATGAGAAAGTCACATTTGCATACTCCGTCAATCAAAGCAATAAAGGCGGACCCTACCTCCACTATCCAATAGATCTTTGAGCTCTTCTAGTATGTTCATGGTGCCGGAAGCCGTTGAATCTATGTCAGTGGACCTGCAAAGTAATTATACCAGGATTTAGAAAACACGCCTAGCGCACTGAACACCTTCGATGATAGATCACCATTACATGAAGAATAAATTTCCTCGAAGCAAATAGATTATATAAAAAAATACATTTTCTCATTCATATAAATGTATTTTTAAACTATAAATATTTGTCTCACATAACATAGGAATATATTTTGACGATATGAAGAATATACTTTAATATAAATAAAGAATAACATAATATAATATTTAATATACAAAATTTAATAAAGAATTTTAAGCGACATCACATCTGAAGAATTGGGAAAAGAACTAAATAAAATAAAAGAAAAAGATGGATTTGGATGCTAAACTTATATTTTACATTAATAGAATGCCGTATTAACTGTGGTAATGTTGTTTGGGGAAAACTTAATAAAACAAATGAAAATAAAATAAAATAACATGAAAAATAGGAGACTCAATTTCAGCAAACAAAAAAAAAATAAAAAATTTATATGCATAGGAAATATATGACATAAGACTACTTAAAATAATATATGAAAGAGTAAAAAACTAAAAATATGAAAATATAATAGAACTCGATGTACAGATTAAAAACTATAATTATCGAAATATCGATAAAAACATACCAAATAAAAATTAAATTAACAACGGTTAGGAGAACGTTAACTGCATAGGGGTAAGAAAAATGGAATGAAATTCCAGAATATAAAAAAACAGCAAACAATACATAAATTTACTTAGAAATTAAAAGAATACTATTTGCTACAAAATCAATAGCGGTAGGGATTCATATGGAGAAATCTAAATAAAATTCGTGCATAATTGTTCTTATGCAAAAAAATATCAATTAATGCATTCACATAATGTAAAACAATACATTAATTACTCTTAGATCACTGTTGCGTGAATTATTTCAAAAAAGTAGTTTCGCAATTCTGTGAAATATGAAGCGAAAATATGGAATAAAAATGCTCAATTTTAGCGTCAATTTCCATTGTAGCATCAAAATTTTGAACTATTCGTTTTATTTTATTATTACTCTTCTTTAAAGGTCAAAATCCCACAGTCTCAGGAATATGTACATCAAATTTTGTCCAGTTTGAGCTACAAATTTTCGTTATCGGGCTCTTAAAAACCGCACCTTAAATTATGACCATCCTATATATATATATATCATCATCATCATATTCAACCATTATCTATCTACTGCTGGATGAAGGTCTCTCCAAATGCTTTCCACACAAGTCTATCCTGGGCCATTCATTTCCACGTCACCACAACCACTTATCTTATTTCATCCACCCAACTAGTTTGATGACGTTTTCTAGGTCTTCGGTGGTCTCTTGGAATCCAGTTCAGAATTTCTGTTGTCCATCGTTGATCAGTTCTTCTTGCAATATGCCCAGCCCATCGCCATTTCAGTCCTTTTACTTTAACAATGATGTCCTCTACTCTAGTTTGCTCTCTCACCCAAGTGTTTCTTTTTCGATCTCTCCTAGTTATTCCAAGCATGCACCTCTCCATGCTCCTTTGCGTTGTCTGTAACTTTCGTATTGCTCCAACTGTTAGACTCCATGTCTCTGATCCATAAGAGAGGACTGGCAATACACACTGGTTGAAGACCTTTCTTTTTAGACACAAAGGCAATTTCCCCTTCAGGATAAAACTGTTTCTTCCAAATGCACTCCAGCCAAGTTTAATACGTCTGTTGAGTTCTTTCATAATGTTGCCATCCATTGAAATCAGCTGGCCAAGGTAAATATATGAATCAGCAATTTCTAGCTCAGTGTTGTCAACTTGTATTTTTGTTTCCTCTACAAAATTATTGAACATGATCTTAGTTTTTTGTAGGTTCATCTTGAGTCCAACTTCTTCACTTCTAGTTGAGAGCTCTTGTACCATGTCTTGGAGTTCCAATGGGTCCGTTGAAAAAATAACAATGTCATCAG
>QLNU02013614.1:13430438-13451669 GCA_006491805.2 Dysdera silvatica
GACAGGGCTTATCCCAGCCCCTTTGCTTTGGGCGGTAAATATGCTGGGAGACACGTCGTCCCACCCGTAAGCTAAAGGATAAACATGGATGCAATTCTCTAACTTCAGTCTATTCGAGATATTCTGCGCCAGTTTCAAATAATTAAAAATAAACTTAATTTTAGGCAAAATACATACAAATACCTATAAAAATCGAGCAAAAAATATTAGAATGCAAGAAGAGAATTAATTATCATATCGCTCCTCCGTTTTGAAAGTGACGTGATTAAAAAAATTCAAATTCCAGCTAAGAACACCATTAAGGCAAATAACGTAATATATGTCCTCAGAAGAAACAACACATCTAACCTTCCAGAAGTTTCCATCAGAGACATAAGGGCCCATGTTGCTTCACAATAGTTCATTCATTGTCATGTGATTAAAAAGAATTCAAAACTCAGATCGAAAAATTTTAACTTGCGTTATTTCTGAAGCGAGGGTGGGATAAATATACTTCACATGAGAAGCATTGGAAATAGACTGTTACATCTGACAAAGCTGAACAAAAGTTTGTGTTTTAGTTGTTTAGATTGTGCTTAAAACCTGCTGAACACTATCAGAAAATATATGGAAATTTATTCGGAGAAGGAAGTTCGTAGCCGAAACTAATAACAAAAAATATTTTAATTTCGTCATAATCTTGCCACACGAATCAACGTCAGGAGTTGCCATTTAGCTGCCAATTTGCAACAAAGTACTAATTGATATGCAGGTACTATACCATTGGTCACAGGTATATATTGCTTACCCCAACAATATATTAATGATATATTACTAATAATAACCACAACACATCCACTAATATAGATTAATAACAATACCAACAATAATCCCACTAATACTATTATACTATTAATAATAATGATACCCATTACATGTGATAACATAGAACGCCCTTTAATGTATATTAACGTCGTTATTTTACCTTATAAGGCAGGGGTCTTCAACTCTTTTCAGTCCGAGGGCCGCACCAATGTACCAGTAATATTAAAACTGAACGAAGGTTAATCCAGGGGCGTTCTTCCCCGATCAGCCTTTGTTTATGTTTTCTTTTTTCCTAAGATATTATTTTCGGGCTGAGGTGCACCGGGACTCATAAGATAAATGCAACAGAAGCCCAAAACTGACTTTTATATATTGAAATTTGGGGTTCGGGCTTGGAAAATTGAGCCTGTCCTAATCTCTATCAGATGGTTGGGAAGATTTTCTTATCAATATATTTAGAATCGAATTCAGTGAGCCTTAAATTGATTCTTTTAAAATCACCATTGAACTGCAAATAAATAGAACTACCCACTGGTGTCCATCCACGCCAGAAAACTAATGTAAAAGACAATTGAGTCAAGCCCGCGTGTTCTCTAGCGTTTAAAGGTATTTACTACGAAATGCGAATGGAATAAAATACATAGATTTAAGGCTCAGAAGAAGTAAGAGGTGTTATTTTTGTGTGAAACTGTTTGAATTATTTCATCAGACTGCAGGTCGTGGGTTTGAGACCCCTGTTATAAGATACTATCAGTCGCTCTGCAGCCAACAACTCTGAGAAACCAACAAATTTGGAACCGTGGATTCATACTCCCTTTTTATGCTATATGATCACAATGATAATCGTTGGCGTCAAGAGGAAGAACTACAATCAGCGTTGTGCCAAATCATTAAATGATCGAGCCACTGAATGAGTGTGCCTGTCCATTTGAAATATAAATGGGCAAAATTGTTCATTAATTCGTTGAGCGAACGTTTTGGCACACCTGTGATGAGCGCCGTGAGAAAAGGAGTGGCTCATGTAAATAGATTAAGCTCTCCCACCCACTATGGAACATCAAAGCACATTATTTTCTAGTAAACTTCTTTATAGATACTTGAGGCCCCCTCGTAAGCACTTGAGCCCCATTCGTAGCCACTTGAGCTCCCTATGAATTCTGAACTGCTACAAAACTCCCCGTGATTTATGCTCCAAATATAAATGCGAGATCATCTTTATTGAAGTCCAGGTTAAATGTTTAATTTACAGGTTGTTTTTCGTAAAAGGTCAAAGGTGTGACGTTAAGGGTTAGGGGTTGTCCATAAATTATGTCACACCTTTTTTATGTATGTCAATATTGAAATCATAAAAAAATGTAATTGGAAAAATTTAACTAATTATAATTAGTGGGAAGCCGCTGATCACAGCAAATTTTCTCAAATTGTGCAATCAAACAGCACAGAGTCACTCTCGTTTCTTTCTTCCACGTTGATTTTCAGACGGTACTTAATTGTCATCACAATGACGGACGAAAGCCTAGCGTTTCACAACTAAAATAATGAAATTTTGTGACATTATTTCACCGCGCCCCCTTTGTGAAAGACGCGGCGCGCACTTCGTGAACCACTGCGCTGTGGCTATCTGTTGTCATAAACAGGCAGTTATCTGATGTTGGCTATTATACTATTTATGTGCAACGATATTCTTAAATCCACCATCATGTTAATAAATTATTATCACATTCGAGAAATATTTAAACCTAAACTCACCTAAGTTAAATCCAAAACTGAAACGAGTTTCCGATTCTTTTAGAGAACAGCTTCAGAACAGCAGCTAATAAGGTAAAGCTTACCAAAATGAAAAAGGGGAAGGAAGGAAGGAAGAAAGTGTGAGTGCTTAGCAAACGCCTCTAACAAGGGATTCAGGTTTCGTCGCCGGTCCTCTGATCGTAGCTTTAAGAGCAAAGAGGAAACTCTGAGGAAAGTGAGACTGAATATAGCATTGTTTCAAAACAGGTTATGATTTTGGGCCTTTGACCACCAAAAAAATGAAACCCATTCTTTGAGATATTTGAAACCAAAATTACAGACATATGGACTTAACAAACCTGAAAGAAACAAATAAAAGTGGAAATTAACCCAACATATTTCAACCATTTTCCTTAAAGGGACAATGCAATCTTTACGTCATTAGTACTTTAAACTTCAAGAAATAACATAGTGTGAATGTCAGCTTGGCGCAAATGGGCAATTTTTGTTTTTTTTCCCCCATTTCCCTTTGTTTTGAAATAGGAAAACCCTCAAGATTTCATTATTAAAGATCAGTGATTCCTCAATTATTGAAGGTTGCAGCCTTTTACGGACGTCTCCCTAAATTGTTTTTCACCCATACCTTCAGAAGAAAGAGATACAGTGCGCATTAATAATGCGATACAAAATTATATGTTTATATTAGTATTGCCAATATAAACAGAATATATTTTATCGCACTTTTTAACATGAACTGCTAACTTAGCACTACGTATTAAAAAATATATAAATGTTCATTTATACTAAAAATAACATTTAAAATTTACATTACATTAACTTTAAAAGTTTTATATACTTGGTTCTACAAAACACCCTACATATCGCACCCTTGCGACGAAAGTGTTGTTAAAATGACTTAATATTACAACCACATGTAGAAAATAGTGCTGCATCCTCCCTTGCAAAATGTTATCCTATGAATTATTCAGGTGTCTGTCAGTTGGCACATGTCATTAGATGAACACAACATCCCTCAATTCAACCAGAAACAGTTTTTTGTGTTTTTGAAGATTAAGATTTTTTGATCCTATAACTTTTCAAACCGTAGCAAACGAATTTACAGAACAAGAAAGTGCACTTCAAACAGTTCCATGTAGCAAATTAATACTGCAACAACTTTTACGTACCTACCCTGTGTGACTCCTACATGAAACCCAATCCCATTTAAATTGTTTTCCAACATGAGCGGTGTAGCTCTTTTTATCGCATCAGCAGTTCTGTTCTTCAGTTCATCGAAAATTTCCGCAGAAAAGTTAGAAACGATGTTTTTTACACATTTTCACAGGAAAAAATCAAACCTCGTACTCATAGGCGTAGAGTTATATGGGCCCGAGCCCCCCATCCCCCAATAATCTGAAATAAATTGCGATTTTACATATACTGTAATGTATAAATGTACATAAAATGTGCTTTGGCTTTCCCAATAATTTCTAGAACTCTACGTTGATGCTCCTACTATTAGGTTAATGAGAAGGACACTGTGCTTCTCATTCGCATTCTGCCTAATATCCAGGAAAATACGCCAAGGAATTGAGGAAAACTAGCACAGCATCAGTGTTCGATCCATGTTTCGTGCGGCCCTAGAAAAAAAAATATCGGGGCCTCTTTTAATAAAAATTAAACATGTATAATTACAGAAGGACCCGCATATAACGAGAACCTTTGGACCAAGGAAAATGCTCGCTATATCTGCCGATGGTAAAAACCCCTTCTGGAATTTAAATTTTAAACTTTGAAAATAAAATCGGTCAA
The DNA here is from genome assembly GCA_006491805.2 of Dysdera silvatica. Lineage (NCBI taxonomy): Eukaryota > Metazoa > Arthropoda > Arachnida > Araneae > Dysderidae > Dysdera > Dysdera silvatica. Next base: position 13,434,783 of record QLNU02013614.1, read on the forward strand.
GACAACTTATTTGCATGCAAACAACTATAAAATTCGTGGAAATTCACGTTTCGATAGAGTTATTGCCCTAGCAGTAAGATCTGATTGGCAACAATTTTGAAATAGTGTTGAGCCTTAACTGCTCCGAGCCCCTCAAAAAAAATGAGCCCTTGACATTTGTCTTATTTGTCAATGCGATAACTTCGCCCTGCACAGCGTTAGCGAATGAAACGTAAGTTGCTCTTTCTCGTGCTGGAACAATCTTATTTTGCTATTTACGGTTTGTGAAGGTTGGAAACGGAATGCAGTGTAACAATTTGGAATCATTCGATGTATTCGATTACAATAATTTTAAACTCAAGTTTTCACAGAACTTCTTTATGCAGATTACAAGAACTTCTAAAGGTTTTAGTTTCCACATTCATTCGTAGATTAAAATTCAAGGTGTTCACCTGACAGAGTTTAAAATTAATGATTGTGGATAGATTTAAGTTAAGGACAAAATACATTGCTTCCTGTAACATAACGGCTATTTAAACCTTTGTAGACATCTCCAAGAATTGTGGATACTGTAAAAAATATCGTTATCAAGTTTACTATATCCATTTCATCTTCTTTGTATAATTTTATAAATTAATTAAAATAAATCTACAGGGTGTCCGTAAAAGAAGTATACAACTTCAAATTTTATTTGCATCGAAACTACAATAGCTGGAAACTTAATTCTTTTTAAATTACATGGCAACAGTCAAAGTTTTTTTCAGCATAATTAGAATGTCTACACGTGTCAAACCGTACACGTGCGTTCATAGAACGTTAAAAAACAACAATGGTGGTATTGGGGCAGTATACGCATTCTTTTCAACAATTCTTTATTTCAGCGATGAGTCAACATTGAATGCGTTCGGCGAAGTTAACAAGCATAACTGTCGAACCTGGGGCACTGAAAATCACTTGGGACATTGAAAAATGTTTGCAATATCCTGAACTTGTGGAATTGCAAATTGTTCCAACATGTCCAAATACGTTGTGACAGTAACACATTTTCAGCAAAAAAAAAACCAAACTGGTCCAGTAAGGCTGTCTTCCATTACACCATACCAAACATTAACCTTCGGGCTATTTCTTTCTCGTGTCTTATGACAACATGAGGATTTTTAATTTCCCAGGTTCAACAGTTATGCTTGTTAACTTCGCCGGACATATGAAATGTCATCATTTATGGACAGCCCCTAAATGATGTCACACTTTTTTTGAATATTTTTGACCCCCCTCCTCGCCGTCACAAAATGTCACACTTTACCAATCACCCCCACCCCGTCACACGTCATATAATGCATCACCTAAAGGGAGCTGTGTTATCCCTTATGACATGACGTCATAGTCTTGCGAACATTGTACCTTCGGCAACCACAGACCCAAACAGCATGTATTGAGCTATATTATTCATAAAATAGTTAGTTGTAATGCAGCTCAGTGGCAGCATGCGGAATTGCTTCCCTCAAACCGATTCCAACGAGTGGTGTAACTCGTACGCAGTCCCATAGAACCGAAGTTATATAAATAAGTGAGTTTTATCTTTTTTTTGTTTTAAGCCAACACTTGGAGAGTCAATTAAAAAAAATTCTTAAAAAAATCTCAACTATATTTTAAAATTTACAGTGTTTTTTATGTCACTGTTTTATGAACTCCCCCTCCCCTTGTCACAAAGTGTCACAACTTTTTGAATCCCCTCCACCGCCTCCTTTAGGCGTGACTTCGTTTATGGGCAGCTTCTTACTGTTGTTTTCGGTGCTTTTACGTTTTATGAACGCACGCGCACGGTTTGACATTCCATCCGGTTTGACGGAGACATTCTAATTATGCTGAAAAAAAACTTAGACTGTTGCTACGTAAGTTAGAAAAAGAATTAGGTTTTCACCTGTTACAGTTTCGATGCAAATAAAATTCGAAATTGTATACTTTTTTATGGATACCCTGTGTTATAACACCACCAGTAATTTCTGTAACAGCTATCTTAATTGAGAAGTTCCCACGCTCTGAAAGAACTAAGATTGTAGTGGGAAAATTAATTCAAGAGGGAGGAGGGTGACGAATGATTTGAGAAATGTCGAGAAGGACACGGAGTTTATAGAGAAACGCAGGTTTCTCCCATTCGTGTCATCGAAACGAAACGTCGAATAGACCTAACGTTTAGCTTATAATGATGATGGAGGAATCTCATCTATGCGTTTGCTTATACCATCCATATATTGAACCCTCTAATAAACAATTGAGTGCCGCCCTTAATATCTGGTTGTTCAAAGGTTCTGCTTGCTGACGAGGTGGCGTACTCTCCCTACGATTTGCACTTGCAAATTCGCTGTAATTAGTCTTGTAAAATAAACGGCATTAAATAGGATATAGTTTCACGGTATAGGGAATGGCTCAATAAAGCAACGCCTCAGCCTTCCAAAGAGTGCACACAGACCGGTTTGTAAGAGTCTATTTGCTACGGAACGAGATAGATCCACCCAAGCCGTCTGGGAGCCTGAAGTAAAAGCAGGATCAGGCGACGCTAAGCCCCATTTAGCCCTGTACGCCTCATTCAACCTGCTTATGTATCCTCTCACCAAAATACGATAGAGCAATTTCTTTGACAACAGTATAAATTAGTGGAGGCCAATGTTAATTTACAAGTCGCAGTTGGGCTGCACGTTTTGCGCCAATACATATTCATAATCAAATCCAAGCTACATGGTGAGTACACCATAATTCAAACACGTATCATTATCTTTGCTGTAAATACTCATATCATCATTGCTGTAAATATAAGTAACATGTCATCACTGCATGTCTATACTCGATGTTCATTAAAATTTGAAAGGGCAATGTGAATTTTTCTCTTTACCAGCAAAAAATAATTGAAATTATTGGCTATAATTTAATGATTGCATCACTAGTTCAGCACAATATACGACTATGTATTTCTTCCACAAATTATACATATAGAGTAAACGCGCGAAACTCCGGATTGGTCAGGATTTGATCAATCCGGTTTTCCGAATTTTTAGGTATTGCACTTAAAATTAAAAGTTAGACAAGAATAAAAAAGATACGAAGCAACAAATTTAGTTCGTTCATTCATCGTAATGAGCATAAAAAATTCACAAAATGATGTACACTTTGTCATTGTGTATCTAAAGCGATCCTGCGATGCACTCTCATATACTAAAGGCCAGAAATTTGAAAAACTTTAAATTTGCAAGAGGTACGACACCTTTACTGAGATTTTCTTCCGAATACAATAGTTTTATTTGACATCTAAATTCCATATTTTATAGCACTTACGGAACTGTGGGCTTTTTCGATATATAATATGCCATAGCGATAATCTAGAATTTTTGATTTCGAAGTGAACTTATTTACCGAATCCGAAACCCGCTTCTGTCCAAGCAGATATGGATTTAATATGTCTGTTAATTACATGTCGTTGTTTCATTCTGTAGTGCCTTTGCCGTAATTGTTGTATCTTAGTTTATTTATTTTTTGCATTTTATTCATATTCTGCCTAAAAAAAAATTATCTAAAAACAAATTCACAAAAAATAATGGCAGAAAATATTGGAGAGTCTTTCGGAGACATTGAGATTTCTTCTTTCTCGCAATTTCCTTATTTATGAGTCGGCACCATGACAGCGTTGTTTCCATTGTTTCGTATCTAGGCCATTGCTAGGTGTCAAACCAGGGGTAGCCATGTAAACGAATTTATATATTAAACAACAATATAAATCAACGTTTATTGGCGTAGTGATACCAGCGCCGATGTTATGGCGTGATTAGATGGTGAAACGTTCGAAAGAAAATAAATATTTATATATTATTATAGAGTTATTATTATATACAATATAGTAATACAATATAATAATATATTGTATTATTATATACTTATTCGAAAGTTTTACCATCTAATCACGCCATAACATGGGCGCTGGTATCACTACGTTAGTAAACGTTGATTTATCGTGTTGTTTAATTTAATCAGCGTAGTGTTCGATTTGTTTAAAGAAATTTATATATATTTATCTGCATGGAATAACGTGTGAAATTGTCAATCAATTGAATTTCAAGTGCCAGCTGCTAATTTCCGTTCGAATCCATGATAATAATTTACATTTCCGTTATTTACTTCTAGGTCATAGCCAAACTTGCATTACTGAAATTAATAACGAGCCACTTCCTCATACTAAGATCATTTTTTGACAGTTGTATAATTTACATGATGAGTAGCTGGAACTGTCAGATTTTAGTCACTTAACCCACCTGGAATTGTCAATTTCACTCAAAACGAAAAAGGACATATAATCATTCTCATCAGGGAAAACAAAGTGATGTGTTTGAATGAAAAGGGCATTTGTTTCGTTATTCCACATATACGGGTGTCATTATCGCAAGAAGCATATTACGTAATTGATGAGATGACGTCAAATGAACCTGATTACCGTGTTTGGCGCAGTATAGCCCAGATACTTTTGAGCAATAAAACATCCAAACAAACAAACAAATGAACCTGAGGAAATTAAACTGCCATGAATCTTAATGATTTACAATAAATTACCATAAATTTCTGACGTCTATTGATTACGCATTAATAAATAACCTATTAATCAGTAATTTTATCAAACTAAAAGATTACTCGAGCCTAGATTGATTAGGATAAACGCAAAGCTTCCTTCACTCGTTCTTCCGACTCTGAAAATTTCTTTTCTGTCATTCTGTCTGAAATTGGGACTCGTCATCCTGGAAACCGGAAAAGCAAGGAACCAGGTCACATGTATTGCATGATTTGAAAGGTGGATACAAAAAAGTGTGCAGCTATTTTATGCGTGCATTATGGGTCTATTTCTACCGCTTGAATTTCCATAGAATCGAATGTAAGATTTCCTTATGTGCAACATGGGAATTAAAATATAAAGTATATATAGTTTTAATATCTTCTAAAATACTACGAAGTTATTGAATAGTATTTAAAAGAGTAAGAAGTATTTCTATCCTGCAGTGTACTATAATAAACATTTTTATATTTACTTGAAAAATAACCTGCAGAGAAATGATGATTTCGTGCATCCCGTGAGGTACGATCCCATAGAACTTCGGTTGCCGGTCGAATGCTCTACAAATTGAGTATTTGCACTCGATATTAATGCTCGCCTTAGCTGGGACGTCTGCTTTGTTTGACTCGGTTCCATTTGGTTTAAAAAGCGGTTCAAGCCCCGCCCCAATATTCGTTAACTTGTCTGCAATAAAGAACTCAATTCGCTCCTAGAAGGGAGTTTGGCAGCTGGCCGTATCTCAATTGGTAGAGCATTTGATCGGCAATCGAAATATTGTGGAATCGTATCCCGCCGAAGGCAAGAAATTGTTGTTTTCTATGCGGATAATTTATCAAATAATACTGCTATTTAAGCCTTACTGATAAAATCAGTTACACTCAATATTTTAAGTTAAAATTTCATGGCTTGGTCACATGCACCAGGACCTAGGGATCGGAACTTTTATCACCTAATAAAATCAAACCCCAACTACGGATTAGAAGAAACAATAGTAACTCCTCTTTATTATTTGGATTCAAATTTGGATTTTCTGCACCGTAAACTGCAAGTTACCAATGTGTTGCATATTGGCGTGTACAGAGGGATGTTGATGGGTGTTATAACGCCCATTGAAATGAAATTTTGTATATTTAACATAGGACTATGTGAGTTTTAGCTCTGTAACCTCCCTGTTGAGCCTATAACCCCCACCCCTTTACGAACTTTGCGTAAACCTATGGTGTCGCGGCAATTTAAATACGTATCTCACAGTATATTTTTTATACATGCCTAATATAAAATTTATGGACAAGGATTAAGCAAGTCATACACGCACATACGAAAAATACATTACAAACCGTTAAATAATTTCATAAAACGGTATTGAAACAGAATCATAGCAAATATTTAAAAAAAAACACCTTTCTACTTTACCTTTTTTTAGTGTTTTTGTATGACATAAAATAACTTTAAATTATGTGCATTTATCTTAGTATTCTTAATAACGGTGATACATTATGAAAATATTGGAAAATCTTACACCAGCCTTCCTCCCTCCCTTTCGAAGTTTATAACTTTTGAAAACACAGTTCGATATCCCATCTACTTCATTCTTGTAGACGGTACTCAATTTAAGTTAACAGAATGCACCCATTCTTCCCAAAAGAAATGTATCTATTTCTTAATACATTAACAAGTGTATCGATTTTTTAAAATCTTGACAGTTTCACAAAAATAATTTTTGAGACTGACGAGGATATCTATTTTAACGTGCCACATCATTTTACAGATTTAGTTGAATATAGTATATAAAATTTATTTGCTATTTACAGGACATATCGGTTCCAGCGGAAGGTGTATTCCGTCATTCAGCAACTTTTACTTCAAAATGCAGGTAAATCGAAAACTCTGGAAGTTTGGATATTATCTGGATTAAAACCTGCATTTTCCATCTTGTAGAAAGATGCATAACTTCTATAACAAGTCAGATTTCTTTTCCATTAGATTTAAAATAATTATAATATATAAAATGCCATAATTTTTTTTAAATTTGCTATTCAATTACTCAAGGTGCTAATTTAAGGCTGTTTTAACAAAATCCCTAGAATTCAAGGATGTAGCTATTCAGGAATTACGAGAGACTGAAGTCTATCTTTACTAATTGTGAAAAATATACCTAGATATTCAATGGGGGGTGTATAAGCTCTCCCTCCCTAGAGAACTGTTTCAATTCCATACTTTTTTAAGTGCAAAACTGTCTTTACTACTTGTGAAAAATATACCTTGATACCTAATTAGAGATATGTGAACCCTCCCTCCCTATGACATTGTTGTAATTCTATAATTTTTTACTGTAAAAATGTCTTTACGACTTGTGAAAAATATTCCTTGATTTCCAATGGGATGTGTATGAGCCCACCCACCTTACGATGCTGTTGTAACCACATAATTTTTGCGTGTGCAAAATGCCTTTACTACTTGTGAAAAATTTACCTTGGGAGGTGAATGAACCCTCCCTCCCTACAACACTGTTGTAATTCCATAATTCTTTTAGTGTTAAAAATATCTTTACTACTTGTGAAAAATATACCTTTGTAGGAACTCATGAATCAACGGTCATTGATACACCAACCCACATTTCCAAAAGGTTTAATCATGATTTAATGTTCACCATTTTGTTTCCCCGCACATACGCTTTTCCCATCCAGAATCCAGATGGACCGACTCATCAGCGGTTCGCTCTGTTTCCGGCGACGGAAAAGATATTAGCTGCAGGCGACGATTGAGTTTAGTGTACAACACGGTACGGTGCAAGGATAACTTGATCATATTTGGTCAAATTCCTTGATAGGCATTTTCTCCTTTTAAGTACCCCTACTGGACATGATGATTACGACCCTCCGAGTGTGACACCACGAACCCTTGAGTGGAACAGCAAATCATCAATTAGTGTTAAAGGGGTAACCAATGAACATTTGCGTATGAAAAGGGTGAACAGCCAATAAGATCATTGCGAGTGTAGAGACGATGAGGCGAACACCAATAAAAGACATTCTTTCGGTAGGACTCTTAGCGAGATGGTCACGCTGCCCATGATGGACATTCATAATGTCTTACAATAATAATGTCAATTCTTAATCGTAACAATTTAAGTTATTTTGCTATGTGATTGTAAATAATTTGTGTAACGTAGAGACATGCTGTCTACATGGTTCATCTGTATCTTGGTATCCCTGACTTAATTTCGATAAGGTTCCAGGGTAACAATCCACGTGAGTTGACGCACGAGCTAAAACCCTTCTGATATAACTTATAAGCTATCGGTGATATTATGGAGTCTATCACCGCTCCATCGTTCTGCAATCCGTCATAGAACGATAACCAAATCTATAAATGTAGAAACTGCAATTGGTAACCCTACACCTTCATATCCAATGGGAGAAGCATGAGCCCTTCCTCCCTATGATATTGTTATAATTCAATAAATTTTTGAGTGTAAAAGACGTCTCTACGGCTTGTGAAAAATGTGCCTCGATATCAAATGGAACATGTATAAGTCCTTCCTTTCTACGATACCGTTATAATTCCATAACATTTTGAATGTGAAAACGTCTTTAATATTATTGGAAAAGTATGAACTGCGTTTATCATAAAAACAGGATCCTTTTTTCCCAAAGTACCGTGAATCAAAAAATAATTTTCAGTCATTCATTGGTTCGGAACTCCAATTGATTATGAATTTATCCTCAATTTCATTTGATTTTAGAAAGCAACACCAATGTAAATGCTATCCATAATTCATCTTCAAAATTTCCATTCTAGTAGTTAGATATCACGTAAAAAGCTCTTTGAAGTAACGTATCTTTTTCCCGAGGAAAAAGTTTTTAATTTTGCGTTACCAAAATGTAAAACATGCTGTTTTTCACGGAAGAAACGCAGTATTTTTCTCCAAATTACAATCATACCTAAGCTGGTATATCATAATTTTCACTCAGCTCATGTTTCAATGTTTTCTTGATAAGTTACATAATCTGTCAATAATGTTTTTAGTCGATTAAAACAATTCTCAAAACGAATTTCCGTGCGTCACTAATTCTAAGAGTGCGTGTTTGCTTCTTCCTGTATCTGTTGGCTTTTCTTGTTTGTTGTATCGTTTGCCACAAACGGTAGAAAAACTTAAACAAATGCTCTGTTTGGCAAGTATAAGTTTGAATTTGCAAAGTTTCTTCTAAACACATCTTTATTTAAAATTGTGTCGATAGGAGTGATTTCATGGCACTCATATTATTTGACTGAAGATAGAGATCGTTGATTCTTTGATAGCAAAAAACAATTAACTGTCCTCTGGATCTGATTTAAAACCTGGGTTTTAATGACTGCCATGAAATCAGTAATCAACTGTGCCAAAATTGAATAGTCTAGTCTTCGAAATCATACTTTATTCGCTGGCAACAATATTTAACTTTAATATGGAAGGTCCCAATTTGATAAAATTGTATCATAGTTGTAAAATAAAATATTTCATGTTATAAATTAACTAAAATCTTCAAACGAGTGAACAGTATGTGTCAGTAGTTAAGAATTATATGCAGTTGTTCGCGTACAAAACGTCTATCTTCATATTTAACACTATACGCAATGACACTCATTCTGATCTAATTTCATTACACTCTCCTGATCATACCCTCTTTACAAGAAATCGTAGCGATCTAATACCAGGTACTCACAAAAGAAACTTGGACTTTCCCAAATCTATTGCTTTGGCCCTAGGGTGTGGGATCTTCTTCCTAACTCACTTAAATCTGTTCATTCCTTTGCTCAATATAAAAAACTCATCCGCAGACATCTATTAACTGAAAAATTGTAAATAATTATCACATTATGTAAAAAAAAATTGAATCCGTCTGAATAAAGTTTGATTTGAGTATCAGACAACTATGCCAGGTTTGCTTCCACACAAATGTTTTACTTTTAATCACTTTGTATAGTCTGTGCGCGTGTCAGCAGTTTTATTATACAGGGTGGCCATAATTTACCGTGAGATATTTAGAGCTCAATAGCGAAAAATCTGTCGGATGAAATTAAAATAAATTGGGTGTACACACTGCTGGGACCTTGGGCTTTTGATTTATAATAATAATAATAATAATAATAATAATAATAATAATAATAATAAGAAGAAGAAGAAGAAGAAATAAAAAGTAGTTCAAAATTTTGCCTCCACGAGGGAAATTGGAGCCGAAATCGCGCAACTCTTTATATTTTCGCTGATAAACAGGTAGATTGTCAATTGATAAAAGACTGATAGTATACATCACATTCGGTTGACAAAATTGATGAGCAACATGTTCGTGCTTTGTTTCTAAAATCATTTTATCAAAAAAGTGTTAATACTAATTCCACACTTCTGAAATTTCTGAATTCTTTTTTCTTCAAAACAAAATCCAATAACCCCAGAAGTTTGCTCCAAATTTGGTTCAATTTGGCGCGATATATATATTGCTGTTGGGTTCCAAACACTTTGCGCTAAATTATGGCCACCCGTTATTTGAATATGAGTGGCGTTATTTTATTGTTTTTCCTTAAGGTAGCTGGATGGATTCACGAATACTAAAACATCCTTTCTTCAAGGAAAAATGTCGTTTATATTTTAATTCTAGTTGTTTAGTTAGACGTTCATGTTCTTGAGCCCTTTAAAATAAACTATATTAATCAAATATAAACAAGTAAACTAAAAATAAAAGCCAAATAATATTACACTTCAAATTAAATACGAATAAAATTATACTCCTAATGAAATGCAATTAAAATTATGCTACAAATGAAATACAATTAAAATTATGCTACAAATGAAATACAAATAAAATTATACTACAGATAGAATACAAATAACGTTTTACTACAAATTAAATACAAATAGCATTATACTACAAATGAAATACAAATAAAATTATAGTACAAAAGAAATACAACTAAAATTATACTACAAATGAAATACAAATAAAATTATACTACAAATGAAATACAAATAAAATTACACTACAAATGAAATACAAATAAAATTACACTACAAATGAAATACAAATAAAATTACACTACAAATGAAATACAAATAAAATTATACTACAGATCAAATACAAATATCGTTAACTACAAATGAAATACAAATAAAATTATACTCCTAATGAAATACAATTAAAAGTATGCTTATAAATGAAATGCAATAAATACTATGAAATATAATAAATTATACTACAAATGAAATACAAATAAAAATACACTACAATATACAAATTAAAATTACATTACAAATGAAATACAAATAAAATTACATTACAAATGAAATACAAATAAAATTACATTACAAATGAAATACAAATAAAATTAGATTACAAATAAAATTATATTATAAATAAAATAAAAGGATTATTCACTCACATCTAAACTGTCAGTTCAAGTAACAACATTAAAGGACTCATAGGAACTAAAAAAATTACCAATGCCTTAAGCTGGATTTAAACCTGTGAGCCATCTGTAGCCGAATTCCTACCATACCATGGCTTTTTTCGGCAGCTTATTTGTTTTAGAACATTAGTTTCTGGTTGCGCATGAAGGGTATGAGTACTTATTCCTAACTCCTATGAGTCAAAAAGCTTTGGACTCGAAACAAACTCCTAATTCCAAGAGTAAGTAAATTATTCTGATTTAATCCCTGCGCAGTCTCTTATCTGTAACAAGGGATGCTTTATATGAGTTAAATATATGCTAAAACTAAATTGAAAAGATACTCAAGTTCTAGATTGCATATCATATATCGATATTTGGTAAACAATATGTTTTGGAAATTGAAAGATTATTATTTTTAATAATTATTATTTTTTTAGTTTAAGGATATCCGATGCCACTTTTCAAAACAATTTTATTCCTGAAGATATGCTTTTCATTTTTATATAAAAATGACAGCATAATCGTAAGCGTAATATATAATCAAAACTATTCCTTGTTAATTTGTTGGTTTGTTTTAGATCAAAATATGTAAAAAACTCGAAAAATTAATGTGCAGCGTTTTTGATATAATACAAAGTACTACCTGACTTTTGATAATAAGAAAACATTTTCTTATAAATGAGAATATAAAGAAAAGTTTGTCTTCAGAAAATTTTGATAAATGGTTTAGAAAAACTATTAAAAATATAAAAGTTTCAAAATTGGTATTTTTTTAAATTTGGCGCTACAACTGTTGTTATTAAAATTCATATTTCAGTTTATAATACACATATGAAAATTATACGAAGAAAAATATAATAAAGAAAACTGTGTTAAGAATATACCTTGAAAATTTCTGATATTCATCTTAAATCGTTTTGAGGATATATAAAATTGAAATCTCAGCATTTCAAAGAAATCCAATTTGAGAAAAACGCATTTAAAATTTGTTGAGTGCAACATAGATTGCAATTACTGCCACTTTTGAGGAGATCTAAGTGGCTCAGGATAAAATCAAAAATAACGTTAAATTTAGAAGAACACACATTTTTTTTCATGCAAGATATAAAAAATCCACTTTTTGAACCAAAAGTGGTACCAGACCCACATCCTTCAAAAATTCGGTTTTAGAAATATATTTCGTCTTTTAGAATGGAATGAGGCACGTATCAACCATCTCAAAGTCATGGTTCTGCCAGCAAAATTTGAAACGTCCACGATTTTTACTTATTGTGTGTATTAGATAAAGATTGGTTGTTAACAGAACACTTACTTTACATTCAAACTGCAGGGGAAATCGAATTGAAGAATCCGGTGAACGCTTATTATGCAAATTAATTGAAGGATATGGTGGTGCAAACATTATTCATAGGGCAGTTGCTTCTTTCTTCGAAACGTTTCTACAGTTTCTAAGAACGCGAATGAGAAAGTAGCATCGTATAATTTTGAATCTTAAAGCATGTTCACATCCATCATTAATTTAGCAAAGTGAGAGTTCATACGAAAAACGATATATCAAGTTTTGTTGTTGCTGTATCCAATTATTTGTGCCATGGATTCGATTCGTTGCAGGCAAGAAAGACATATTTTACTTTTGTGACAGCCAGCGTTCTATTTCAGTCTGCATAAATCCTTTCATATCCCTACTGCCGCAAATACCAGGTTACCTTCATTAAATAATAAAGTAACGTGATACCAAGGATTTCTTCTAACAAGGCGCAATAAATTACCATATACGAACAACAGTATTATCGAAAATACGTGTGTGTGTGTATATATATATACCTCGACAAATCGTAAAATTCCGTATTCCCCAGAGACAAGCAGGTACTAATACACAATATTTCAATATTTTTAATAATAGCCCAAATTTTCAAGTCATCATATACAAAACTCCAATAGCAATCGGATTCTTGTCGAGCTCTGTATATGCAGCAAGTCCTCAATAACGGACACTCCCGAATAGCACACAACTACATTTAGTGAACACTTTTCCAATTCTCAATCCTACTGCTTGTTTTACCCTAAAACTCCTGAATAGTAGATACTTCCGAATAGCGGACAGTTTCCCAAGCCTTGAGATGCCCGCTATTCAGAGGTTTTATTATATTTATATATCAGGAGAGGTCACTTTCCTCACCGCTGCTTTGTTCCTACCTCTCATGGCAATATGTCCGCAACGACTGATCAATCTATTCCATTTTCAAAATGTTAGTAGATCTTATCTGCTTTTATAGTTGTTCTGTAGTCTCTTTATTATATCTGACAAAAATCATCTGTGATGTATATTAAAACTGTATATAATTTCATTACCGACAATATTCTACTCAATACGTTACGAAAAGTATAGAAGAATTTTTCAGTACCGCCTTACAAGTACGCTGCAGAAAACGTAACTGGAGGGGCGGAAACAGCTATTATAACCGAATATGTGTCAGCGATATGTCAATTTTGGCTAATACATAATTTTTATTGTGTCTTTAATACTTGGTTTTCCAATATTTTTGACCACATGGGATACATACATTAGAAAAATTAACGCTGTTTGCAAATGTCAATTCGTTCTATAAATGTTTGAAAAGCTCTTGGGACTTGATACAAAGCGCATGAAACTTCGTTGCTCCAGGGCTAGAATCTTACCACATCTTTACCTACACCGATGAAATACCAGATGAGTTAAAAAAATGAAAATGGCCTTGATGTTTGTTGACGACATTAAAGGTTGTTTTTTTTTTAATCCTAAACGTCAATAATTATCTTTCTGACCTTGGAAATTTCTTGAAGGCGAAAGAAAACTGGACGCGATGGTTAGGCAATGTTCAAGGAATGTGTAAGCAATATTTTGGCCATTTCAACCCCCCCCCAATAAGCAAAAATTAACATTGGCTAACATAGGAAAATAAGACCAATGGCAACTCCACCAAGGTGCGTACATAATACTTGACCATTCCCTCATTGGCTCTACATCGAGAGGACCTGCTCAACCGTGTCCAGGATATGGTACATCCATTGGCGTACGCAAGGGGGTGTTGATGGGGGTTGTAATTCCCTACTGCAATAATATTTTGAATATTTAACGTAGGAATATATGAGTTGTAGCTCTATTAACCCCTTATAAACTTCCTGCGTAGGACTATGAGTGCATCGATATGATCTGAGATATCATTATACATTTTAAATTAGGGCAAAATATATTTATTTTCAACTTTTAGACAACTGTGAATACTCAATTCTCGCGTTAAAACTTTTCTTTCATATCAACGTCATTCATCATTTGTCGATTTATTTATTAATGGAGGTAGATTGACCTGATAATATGATTGAAAAATGGTGAAGTCGTTGGCATGTTTACGGAACAGTTTCTGTGTATTTTGCCGCCCTGGGCGGGAATTTACGCTTTTACTACCATTACTCTTTCGACTAGATCTCCCTCTCTACCACCACCAACACCCAGCGGTAGAACAATGTAAATCTTCTATTATACTTTGAATCATTAAACCCGTTAATTATATTTATATTTTAAACTTATATTAGTTATTTTGTAATATTAGAATATTGTGAATAGTAAAACAATTGCTACATGTTATAATCGTTTAATTTCAACATTTTATATTTTTGAAAACTGTAATATTGACGGAGTAATATTTCAAAACACAACGTTGTATTATCAGAGCTAGAAGGCTTAAATGTATTAGATATAAAAGAACTTGTGTGGAAAATTAAACAATGAAACACATCAAACATTTTTACATTAGATTAATTTTAATTAATATTAATTAAATATTAATTAATTAACTACGTCAAAATAAAGACTTTTTAAGTAATTGTTCCGTATGCTTTTGAAAACAATTCGATGTTTTAATTTTCCCCCTTTTCATTTTTTCTCATTTGCTACATTTTCTCTTTGTTCGATTCGAAATTAATCACGCCATTTTGCCTCCCCAGGAGGTTGCCTAGTCTGGCCTAGCGGTAGAAACGGCCCTGCGTGTTAATAGGAACTACATGGAAAATAATCAAATTTACTTTGATATGCAGAAATAAATACGACGTGTTAAGACACATCGTACTACTTCAGAACTCTTTTACCATGTTTGGCGCAGTATAGCCCAGATGCTCTTGCGCCATAAAAAAGCCAAACAAACAAACAAAACTGTGAATTGGCTCGAAAAATCGCGAATTGCATTCACCGTCAGAGCCCACAGGAAAATTTCATAGCGGGGCTAAGAAAATTATTACTCCATTTCTTGGCGCCAAACATTTTTAGTGAACGTTTGTTTGTTTGTTTGTTTTATGGCGTAAGACATCTGGGCCATACTGGGTGCCAATTTAGTGAATGTACAAGATACTAAAATGCTACAAAAATAATTGATACTGCTTGACAATTAGTAATGAGCTAAAAAGTATCTTATTTTAAAATGTGCTTGGAAAACTTGGAAAGTAAATGCATAGCAGAACCGAGCCAATCATATTTCTGAACATCTAGGGGGGGGGCTACAGCCACCTGTACCCCCCATATGGGCGCCCATGGTATTTGCCTACCTCAAAAAGAAAACCTAGGTAAGAACAGAGTAAGGAAAGAAGATTTCCGCCAAGATCCCCCCCCCCGCCCACCAAATGCAAAGATCTAATTGGCATTGGGGACTGGGTAATTGCATTTGCCGTAATCGTACGAGATTTGTTATAAGATTATAAAGCTAAGAGGATTTTCTGCGTAAATTCAATGAAGCCAATAAAATAAAGTACCATTACCTCATAGATTTGGCTTATGGCCTTATTAAATACTTACTTTACATCGCAAGAATTACTCTATAGTGTACTAAGGAGCAAGAGATATAGTAATTCTATGTCGGGGATTCTAAAAATTATTTCATTCCACCAACAACCAAATGAATCAATTTCGCCTCTGAACACTTCCGCGAGTTATAGGGAATAGAAAGAATTTGAGGAATATATATATAATACAAAAATACATAAATGTTGTTGTTATTTTTTGATACACCTAAGATATTTTAAATCTCATTTCTTTTACCTACTTTCTTACTTCTAATCTTTCAGAATTGTTTTTTAAATATTTCTTGATATCTCTAGTTTGGTTTTTTCTTACATTTTTATTTATTATACTAACAAGTTTATGTCTGTAATGTAGGTAAGTGTTTTGATATCAGGTTTGAGAATTATAGTAAGCTTTTTCTAGCTGTTGTTTGCACACTTATTGAGTTCTCTATGTTCAAAAACGTTTTTGTATTTAATATTGTTCAAATTATATTTCTGTATATATATTATGCATGTTTTGTTTAATTTGTGTATATATGTGTATGCAAGTGTATATATATATATGAAACCAAGCCATATATATATATATCAGCATATTTACTTCCTGTGCTGTATGCATATTTATCCTATTCTTACCTTGTATCATGTATATTTATCCTATTCTTACTCCTGATATTTACCTATATATATATATATCATATATTTACCTTGGCCAGCTGATTTCAATGGATGGCAACATTATGAAAGAACTCAACAGACGTATTAAACTTGGCTGGAGTGCATTTGGAAGAAACAGTTTTATCCTGAAGGGGAAATTGCCTTTATGTCTAAAAAGAAAAGTCTTCAACCAGTGTGTATTGCCAGTCCTCTCTTATGGATCAGAGACATGGAGTCTAACAGTTGGAGCAATACGAAAGTTACAGACAACGCAAAGGAGCATGGAGAGGTGCATGCTTGGAATAACTAGGAGAGATCGAAAAAGAAACACTTGGGTGAGAAAGCAAACTAGAGTAGAGGACATCATTGTTAAAGTAAAAGTACTGAAATGGCGATGGGCTGCATATTGCAAGAAGAACTGA
>QLNU02013614.1:13451769-13472943 GCA_006491805.2 Dysdera silvatica
TCAACGGATGACAACATTATGAAAGAACTCAACAGACGTATTAAACTTGGCTGGAGTGCATTTGGAAGAAACAGTTTTATCCTGAAGGGGAAATTGCCTTTGTGTCTAAAAAGAAAGGTCTTCAACCAGTGTGTATTGCCAGTCCTCTCTTATGGATCAGAGACATGGAGTCTAACAGTTGGAGCAATACGAAAGTTACAGACAACGCAAAGGAGCATGGAGAGGTGCATGCTTGGAATAACTAGGAGAGATCGAAAAAGGAACACTTGGGTGAGAGAGCAAACTAGAGTAGAGGACATCATTGTTAAAGTAAAAGGGCTGAAATGGCGATGGGCTGGGCATATTGCAAGAAGAACTGATCAACGATGGACAACAGAAATTCTGAACTGGATTCCAAGAGACCACCGAAGACCTAGAAAACGTCCTCAAACTAGATGGGTGGATGAAATAAGAAAACAGGTTGGGGTGACGTGGAAGCGAATTGCTCAGGATAGACTTGTGTGGAAAGCATTTGGAGAGACCTTCATCCAGCAGTGGATAGATAATGGTTGAATATGATGATGATGATGATATATATATATATATATATGGCCTGCAAAAGGGTTGCTGGTATCTAACTGGAAGGAGACCCACACGCTGAACGTATGTGACGATGTGTGGAACCGGCCAGGCCAGTAACCTAGTGTCCTACCCCGCCTTCAAGTGGTGCAGGCTGAGTTTTCTATTTACGTGGCGAATTTATATTTGCTACACGGATAGAAGGGCGGAAGGGGGAGGGCTAATTCACCAACCCGTCTAGCCAGCGTGGTGAAATTATGGCTTATTCCTCCATTATGTTGACAAAACAAAAACCATGGCCCCTAGTCTCCAGGTGCTGGAGTGCTCCTGATCAAGGCAGCGGTCAGCGTGGCATGAAAGCAGGGGGTGCTAAGAATCACTGGAATGGCCCAGGCTGCCGTTTGTTATTGACCTTGGCAACGTATAATGGACGATCCCTTGCTTCTGAAGCAAAACTTCAGGAATTGGAAGAAGAACTTGACAAGATCAAATGGGACATTGTAGGACTCAGTGAAGTTAGAAGAAAAGGTGAAGAGTTGGTGGAACTGAAAAGCGGACATTTGTTTTATTATAGAGGAACGGAAACTGGAAGAACAAGTGGTGTTGGCTTCTTAATCAACAAAAGAATTAAAGACTACCTTCTTGAAGTCGAAAGCACGTCAGATCGAGCAGCGAGGCTCGTTGTTCAACTAACCCAGCGATACCAACTTCAGATAGTACAAGCATATGCACCAACGTCAAGCCATACCGACGAGGAGGTTGAAGAATTCTATGAAGAAATCAAACAGCTACATACCAAGGGGAAACAACACATCAAACTCATCATGGGAGATTTTAATGCAAGAATTGGACAACAGGAACAAGGAGAGACATCGGTTGGTAAATACGGATACGGGGAAAGGAATGAACGTGGCGATCAACTCATCGAATTTGCAGAAGCTGAAAATCTTAGCATCATGAATTCATTTTTTAAGAAGAAACCGCAAAGAAAATGGACATGGAAACACCCAAATGGGGGAACTAGCGAAATTGACTATATCCTGGCAAACAAGAAATCAATTATTGAAGATTGCAGCGTACTGAACAGATTTAATACTGGAAGTGATCATCGAATGGTGAGATGTAAAATGCACTTAAATACTAAATTAGAAAGACAGAAGCTCATTAGGAAACAAGTATGTAAGAGGGTGGATTTAAAGAAATTAAAAGAAAATACCGAGGCATTCAAGTTGGAATTAAAAAATCGCTTTTCTGCACTGGAAGGACTTATTGAAGAAATTGATATCTCAGAAGCAAATGAAAACATTGTTAAGACAATAGTTGAAACTGCTGGGGAAATTGGTGGTGTAACCTGTAAAAAGCACAATAGCAAATTATCTGAGAAGACGAAACAGCTCATGAAAAGGCGAAGAGATATGAAGGTGGACAATCGAAATACCAGTTCCAGGATTGAGTACATAGAACTTTGTAAAACTCTGCGCAAAAGCATGAAAGAAGACATAAGAAAATTCAACTGTGAGCTAGTAAGGAAGGCCATTGAAAACAGCAGGAGCCTTAGGGTTGTTAAATGAAGTTTGTCTGTTGGGAAGAAACACATCATTGCATTAAAAGGAGAGGATGGCACTGTAACAAGAAATAGGGAAGAAATACTTAGAAGAGTTGAAGAATTCTACAGAAAGCTGTATGAGGGAAACAGTGGATTAAACGAAGACTCTGAGATAGTCGAAGGAACAGCTCCTAAAATCTTAAAAGAAGAAGTAGCATTTGCAATAAAAAGTATGAAGAAAGGAAGATCCCCTGGCGATGATGGCATTACATTAGATATCTTAAAAGAAGCTGGAGAACATGTAGAAGACATACTCGCAAAATTCTTTACCAAATGCCTCAACAGTGGTAACATACCAAACCAATGGGATTCTGCAACAGTAATTCTTTTGCATAAAAAAGGTGATAAAGAGGATTTGAAAAATTACCGACCAATTAGCTTGTTACCTGCTATTTATAAAATCTTCACAAAAGTGCTAACACATCGCCTGCAGAAAAAATTAGATGCAGCTCAACCAAGAGAACAAGCTGGATTTCGAAGTGGATTCAGTACAGTGGACCATATTCAAGTATTAAGAGAATTAATTGAAAGAACACATGAATATGAACTTCCATTGTGTGTTGCATTTATTGACTATGAGAAGGCCTTTGACTCTATAAAAACATCAGCAGTCATCAACTCTTTAAGATCAACAGACATTGAGGATGTGTACATTGACATGGTGAAACGTGTGTATAAAAATGCAAGTGCAAAATTTCGGTTACATAAAGATACCGAAGCTATCAAAATTGGTAAAGGTGTGAGGCAGGGAGATACCATTTCTCCAAAACTTTTTACTTCAGCTTTACAGATGATTTTTCAGCAGATAAATTGGAATAACAAGGGAATAAAAATAAATGGTGAATATTTAAATCATCTGCGGTTTGCTGATGACATTGTTATTTTTTCAACGGACCCATTAGAACTCCAAGACATGGTACAAGAGCTCTCAACTAGAAGTAAAGAAGTTGGACTCAAGATGAACCTACAAAAAACTAAGATCATGTTCAATAATTTCGTAGAGGAAACAAAAATACAAGTTGACAACATTGAGCTAGAAATTGCTGATTCATATATTTACCTTGGCCAGCTGATTTCAATGGATGGCAATATTATGAAAGAACTCAACAGACGTATTAAACTTGGCTGGAGTGCATTTGGAAGAAACAGTTTTATCCTGAAGGGGAAATTGCCTTTGTGTCTAAAAAGAAAGGTCTTCAACCAGTGTGTATTGCCAGTCCTCTCTTATGGATCAGAGACATGGAGTCTAACAGTTGGAGCAATACGGAAGTTACAGACAACCCAAAGGAGCATGGAGAGGTGCATGCTTGGAATAACTAGGAGAGATCGAAAAAGAAACACTTGGGTGAGAGAGCAAACTAGAGTAGAGGACATCATTGTTAAAGTAAAAGGGCTGAAATGGCGATGGGCTGGGCATATTGCAAGAAGAACTGATCAACGTTGGACAACAGAAATTCTGAACTGGATTCCAAGAGACCACCGAAGACCTAGAAAACGTCCTCAAACTAGATGGGTGGATGAAATAAGAAAACAGGTTGGGGTGACGTGGAAGCGAATTGCTCAGGATAGACTTGTGTGGAAAGCATTTGGAGAGACCTTCATCCAGCAGTGGATAGATAATGGTTGAATATGATGATGATGATATATATATGTGTATATATATGTGTGTGTATGTATTATATATGTATATGTGTGTGTATGTATTATATATGTATATGTGTGTGTATGTATTATATATGTATATGTGTGTATATATGTGTGTGTATGTATTATATATGTGTATGTGTGTATATATAATATATGTATATGTGTGCATGTATATGCATATGTGTGTGTATATATGTCTTTATTCTGATTGCACACTTCTGTGTCTATTATGAGTGCAAAGAAACAATTTGTTTATTTTGAATATACGGATTTATTTAAACTTAAACTTATATATTTTTACTAGTTAATAATTAAGTGTTTATCTTGAGTGTGACATATTCATGTAAAACTTTTTACAATTTTTGGTATAATTAATGAATTTTCTCACCCCATCATCTTTTCTATTCTTATTAAATTTTTTGCCGTTTTATTTCTAAAGACTTTTTAATTTAGCTTCTACACTTTTATCACTTTCCATAACTCTATCTACTTGTTGTAAGTTTGCTTTTGGGCCACTTACAACAATTGAGATTTTTCTTAGTATTAATAAGAAGACCCTTCTAAATTACTAAAATATTTTTAAACTAATTATATTCTGTATTTATACTATTTTTAACTAATTTTTGATCAATATTACTTCATTCAGTATTAATCATAAATCTCAATTATTGTAGTCAGAAAAAGCAAACCAATAACAGGGATTTTGTGCAGTCCCTGATGAAGAACAAAATTCTTGGTATTGTTTAATCTTTTACTCTCCTCTTCACTTTTTACTACTGACTTTTTTTAAGTATGAAGGACTGAAATTACTAACGAAATGACAACATAGTAGTTTGCAAAATTAATTTATGATTTGATATATCCTTATTGTTGATATGTTACTGTATTTTGTGTTGATAACATTTTATTGTATTTTGCACTGATGAAATTTAATGTATTTTATAGGAATGATATTTAGCAGAATTTTAGATTGGTGACATTTTGCTGTACTTTATATTAACGATAGTTGCTGTATTTTATGTTGCAGATATTTTACTGTATTTTTACTGATATTAATGGTTGTATATGCAGCCTATCAAGAATTGTTATGTTCATCCAGTTTATCTTGGATAGCCAATTTTAAAACCAAAAATTGTGAATTGTTCTAAAACCCCATTTACAATTTACTCAAAGGGGAAACGGATGTCGGGCCCTCAATTGTAGACAGTTTGGAAACCTTCAATATAAATATATGTAATTACATATACGCCCGCCATTGTGGAAAGAGCGGGAAAGAAGGACGATAAATTATGTCACTAACCCGAACTAAAACTTAAATCCACACATGGCCACGCTATGACGCCACCACCGAATAAAGTGTTAGAATTGGCAGAGAAAAATCCAAGAAAGGGGAGTTCGACAACTTTAAGGGGGTAAGAAAAGCTTTCGAGGGGTCGGCGCGGTCCTGTATTGATCAGGGGGGATGGTTCTCCTCAATGTTTAATTTTGAATACAAAGGAAGAATTTGTAATTATATTTTGTGTAAATAATAAATTAGTTAGTAGTGCAACCGACTTTACTTTTGTATTGTGAGATTAATTAGTGCCAAGAAGAAGTATTTCCGACGAAGAAGACATATTATTGGCTTATTGTTATTTGATTTAAGAAGATTCGTAAGTACTGTTTCAATTGGTTATTCAAAATTAAAGCTCAGAAACCAAGAATCCAAGCATTTTAACAAATTAGAATTTGCAGATTATACATAAAGAAACTTTCTGATAATCTCATTATCATTTAGAAATCATCTTTGATCGACTTCTAAGAATGTATGTAACAAACTTGCTAAGGTCCCAAATGATCATTTTATAGCAGACAATTTTAACTGCTATTAATGAAATCCTATAGAAAACAAAATAATATCAGCCGTTTTAATGTTAGTCACTGTGTTTGATCAACGTTTCTCTATGGCACGCTTTGCTGATTAGTTTAGATATCCCCGCTAAATACCATGTCATCAGGTGACCGGTAAGATGTCACTAAATGAAATAATTCATCTGAACCGATGAAAATCTAGATGCTTCCTTAATTTTTCTCGTAATTCTTTCTTATCTGATTAGGGTGCCTTTAAGAGAGACATCTTTAAAGGCATGTTGTCAAAGCTGGGGAAGAAAAACGCATTGGAAGGCAGCATAAACCTTCACATATTCACATACAGGAAATTTAGTGGTTCAGAGCCATAAAAATCAAAGACATGATTAGTTTGTCAATTAATCTCATCGTTGAGGATAAACGAGATCAATTTATCATTCAGTTTGCCTCTGGTAAAGACAACACAAGTAAAACGGATTTTAGCCTAAAGCTTCATGTCGAAGATCAAAGGAAGTAATAAATATTCAGTGCATATAATATAAGTACATAACCTAATTCAGGCCTGACACTAAATTTGTTTATATATCGTATAATATCCAACATTGCAACGCCTTCTTTTAATTACTGTAATTTACATTCATGTACTGCAGTTCATCCCATGTAAACCCTATTACAAGTCTTTATTAAGAATAAGTCAAGTATCAAGTAACAAGTCAAGTATTAGGAATCTAAAGCGTTCTGTAAAGCATACTCTATTCCAATGGAAGGTGGAGCACTTAATAGATAAGCTGTATATGATAGTAACAGCTTATCTATTAAGTGCTCCACTTAATAGATAAGCTGTATATGATAGTAACAGCTAGAAATGGAAAGCTAGGACCAGAATTCTGAAAGACAGACGAATTTATTTTTTTAACCAAAGGATTTAACTTAACAGACGGTCTGGTGTAATGCCTACCAACGTCTATGAGGCCACGTTTCAGTAATTTTTTTTATAAAAAGGCAGTCCAGTCTCAACAAATGTATTCAGCCTCGGAAATACCTTTCCATTTTTTTTTAAAAGTTCATACATTAAACTATCATCAGTATCAATAATTAATTATGGCATATTTATAAGGAGTATTAGTACACCCCTGCTATTAATATATGCTTTTTTTGATTATTGTCGCTTGTATTTGCGACATAGATGTTATTGCTTTCAATTTTCAGAACAGAGGATCTACCGCACCTTATCGTAAACGGCTTACAATCACCTTTTATGAGAGTTATACACTTTTCTCGAATGCTAAAAGATTTCGTTGTCTGAAAATTCTCGGTAATTCACTCATTCATGAATACTTATAATTTTAATTAATACCTATATGTTTAAAAATACACGACTTGGTCACTGGCAGTCACTACAATGAATTTTTTCGAATGATAAAGGTTTCGATGTCTGAAAATACTTGGCCATTCATGAATACTTATATACTTAAAAATACACAACTTGGTCATTGGCAGTCGCTACAGGGTGACGTAGGCATGAGTCTTCTGATGCATTCGTGCAGGGGCGGCTTAAGGACCGGGCGAACTGGGCGGTCGCCCGAGTTCCCGTTTGGTCGAGGTCACCAAACTGAAGTCAAGTTAAAATTTTTTTAATGGACCCAATAGTAAAAAATCTCTTTAAAAAGAGACATTTTTATAAACATCTTTAGAGAAATTCTTTTAAAGACTTTTGACCACATTTATAGGGTATGTGGCTCACCGTGCGTCTGTGAAAATCTCCCGTATTTTCCTGAGGGGGGCGCCAAAACGTAATCCATGCCAGGGCGCCCTGGTTCAGAATCAACCACGAGCCGCCCCTGCATTCGTGACTATTACTCTCCTCAGAATGTTTCACAATAAAATATTTATTTATCAAAAATGATAATTATAAAATTATAATGACAAATTCCAGGAGAAGCATTCACCGCCCAGTATAATTGATGTCCGGAGATAACGCCGGACCGGGATGTGGGAAACACTAGCCTCATACAGGGCTAATATTAATTAATATATTTAATCTTTTAAAATGCGTATTCTCCAGAAGCACAAGAATCCGTGAATCCGTATTCAAAATGATATCGAGGTATAAGGATTTTGAATAAAAAGTCTTATACAAATAAAATTTTATCCCAGACGAAATACATTCCGTTTTGTATGTAGTATACAAATTTGGGTTTATTCCGCCTGGACGATGGAAAATATAATTTGAAAAGTCTAAAACCATACTGCCTTAGAAGATATCACAGTTGTTATAATTTGTACAACAGGCAAGAATTTAAGAATTATAACTTAGGTTTTTTATCGATTTTCCCTTCAAATTCCATCAACACTTTTCTTCAAATTTTTATCAAGACTTTTTATCAAATTCCGTCAAAATTTTTCTCGAATTTCATTAACATTTTCCATTACCACTTTTTCTATCATGCTTCTTCATTGACCTATTAACCGGGGAATAAAATTTTGTGAAACTCGTTTCACACTGGGGACTTTTTTTGGGGGGAGACATTTTGGTAGTCTTCCGGGCATGACGAAAAATGTCGTCATACCCAGTTAACAGGTTAATATTCATCATCAATATATTTTGTATCAAGGTTTTTCATCAATATTTTAAATCATAAATTATTTTCGTCTGATTTCCTAATTTTCGGTCAATTTTTGAACGAATAAAATAATTTCTGACAAATTTAATTTTTCCCATGAGTTACTGAGCTTTAAGGATAGAAGTATAGCTAAACGTCCAACACCATTTAGCGAAATGAAAGGTCAAAGTCAGAGAAAAGTATTGAACATGTTTAACTTTATATACGGAAATCACATATTAAAGTGTTTAATTTTACTGAAACAAAAAGAGCTTCAAAGAATTACTACGCTGAGCGAAATGAAGATTTAGGTAGAACATTAACTATGCCTGGAAATATACAATCACGTCTTGTTAAAATGAACACGTTTAACGTATAGGATGAACGGTTTCCTGATTGGTTTTCAAATTATTTATTAATACGATTTTCTGCTTTCTGGAAAACGTTAGATACTTTTGATATGAAATATGTTTTGTAAGCTTGAGCTTTCCGGTTTACTAAGTTCAATTATATATGGATATACAAAGCCCACATTAGATGAATGATGAGTTCAAAAATTTATTCATTTCGTTCTTTATGTGAAAAGCGCGGACTAGTTCGGTCCTTGTAGAATTAAGAAGTTTTCCAGCATATACTTCTGGTGTTTTGTTTAGTATTTTCCAAAGCCACAGTATTCATAATGTAAGGTAAGGCCCCCTGGAACGGCCTTTCGCGATTTTTTTCATTAGATCTCTCTAGTAGTTTTACGTGCCCACCAAGACATATTTTTTTGATCCGCCTCTGGGACTGGATATATATATATATATATCATCATCATCATCATCATCATATTCAACCATTATCTATCCACTGCTGGATGAAGGTCTCTCCAAATGCTTTCCACACAAGTCTATCCTGGGCCATTCGTTTCCACGTCACCCCAACCTCTTTTCTTATTTCATCCACACATATAGTTTGAGGGCATTTTCTAGGTCTTCGGTATATATATATATATTAAAATACTTATGGAAGTAGAAAAAAACAATTACAACACTTTTAATTATTGACATGTAAAACGAAATCAAACCTTTTACCTAGATTTTTGGATATTGCTTATTTTTAACAATCCTGTCAATATCAGGTCTTATTTTTGATATTACAATCCTAAAAGTGTTTCCAAGGTGGACGTCAGTTATTCTGATGCTAGATTTTGATTTTGACAACTTTATTCTTAAAAACAGCTGTTCGTAGACGCATTGACGTACGCAGGGGTGGTGTTGATGGGGATTACAATTCTCACTGCAATCAAATTTTATATATACATGTAAATATGTTAAGTTATAGTTCTGTAACCTCCATTGTAAACTTTAAAAATATATCTTTTTCAGAGAACGCAGTTAGATGGTTATGAAGATGTTGTTATCGACATATTTAGAATATGATTCGATTAGTCCTAAATGGAATTGTTTTAAATCACTGTTGCACTACAAATCAATAAAACTACACCTAATATCTATATATAACCTAGAAAACTAAAGTAAAACACGATCGAGGGGAAACCTCGAGTTAATTTAGTTCTATAGTGTTTTAAGATATTTATTACGAAATGTGAAAATGTGAACAGAATAAAATACACAGATTTCATACTCAGAGGGAGTAGGAGGCATTATTTTTGTGTGAAACAATTTGTATTTTTTCATGAGCTGGCGGGCCGCGGGTCGAAAGCCTCTGATGTAATCCGTGGCTACTGATTTACAGCATATTTGAAAGATAGTGAGAAAAAATATTAATCTATATTTAAGTGCAGAATGTAATCGTGGAATTATTTTAATATTTCTTAATAAAGCAGAAGTTTACCACACTTTTAAAGCCATTATCTTTACTGACCTTTGTATTTTAAAGAAAGTTTCTAAAACCAATATTTAATTTATTTCTTACATTTAGAGCTTAACGAAATATATTCCTTCTCTTTCAAGATAGCTAGTAAAATCAATTTAGCCAATATAACCACTTTAGAGAAACTAGGTAAGTTAGAATCTCATTGAGAAAGCAGAGAGAGGAAAATAAAGTAGAATAAAAAAAGAACGGACGAGACCTTGGGGAAAGTTTATGGATATAGAGTCAGGGCAAACCGTATACGAAGGTTCATGGTTTCAACTTTTTTCCTAGGTATCACGTTTTCTCCATTACACTTCAACCAAATTAACGTCGTTCTAAGACAAGCTTGTAGTATCAAAGAGAAAGTGATTAGTATTTTATTGCCAAAATCAAACTATAGTTTATGTCCCAAGATGCAACATTTTCATTCATATATTTTGCCTTCTCTCTAGAATTTTCTCTCTCCCTCTTACTCTCTCACTCCCCCTTTGTACATTTTAAATATTTCGGATCTTTTTTTCCGACATCTTATCATGAATATAGGTCTTTACTTTCGTCGCTATCTGTGCAATCAATAACTCATGCCTTCATGCAAAATGTTTTTACTTCAATTTTTTTTGCTTCAAAGAGGAAAAGATCTCAATAAGTAAATGGATAAATTAATACAGAATGTTAATCAATACGCGTACACCATGTTAAGTTGGTGAAAACCCTAGACCCAAATCCCCTAGGCCCAATGTTAAAAATTTACATCTATTCGCAGACCATTTTTCTGAGCGACCGCTTTTTCATGAAACCGAAGACGCTCGCCTTAAGAAGGTTTAATGTAGTTTGCAGTGTTGCTATATATTCATTGTTATTGTAATAGAATGAAGAATACGAGAAATAAATGAGAATTGAAGTTTCGAAGTTTGTATCGGTATTTCAGTATCTAATGCAGAAGAAACAAGCTCACATTCGAATCGCACATGGGAATCGTGTTTGGGTTAAAAGGCATTATGTGGATCCTTATTAATAATTGTGATTTGGTAAAAAGAAATACAAACTGATGAAGATAAGTTTTTTATATTATTCCCCTTCTCGGTGTTCACATCGTTTCCTAAACTGGTTAAAAGATAAAGACAATGGGAATATTTTTCGGAATTTTTCGCAGGGAATTTACGAATAATAATTTTTGACACCTACATTGCGATTAAAATACTCTGATTCCAACGAAAATTCCCCAGATTGACTCTGCACCAGGTTGACAACCAGGTTTTATATCTAAAAAAATCTAGTTCGAGTTACAAACGTAGATGTGAAGAAATAATTAGTCATATTGTTCTAATAATTTTTTTTTATACTTTTAAGGCTACCTTCATCTTTCGCTTGAAAACTGTTAGTATTTATAGACGACCTTCTCACGTATTTTTGAAGTTAACAGGTGTAAACTTACCAACGAAAACACGTTTATATGTGAAAATATTCATAACACGTAATTTGTGTATTTTTGTATATATATAAGGGTCGTCAGAAGTTATGAGCAATTAATGAAGCGGTGGGTCAAAATGTTTGAAATCCTGTGCTTCACACGATAATCGTTTAAAAATAAAAACACAAAATTGTAAAGAATATTTTCGTATTAAAACATGGAAATCCGTAAAAAATTACTTATGTTTAATTACTTAATAATTGCTTATGTATTTGCAAATTGGAAGTACCTGTATATGCGCGCTAATTACGTATTTATATACGTAGAATATGGTACACCGCTTGTAAACCTTTAGATATATAGCCGATATTAGAAATTATAAAGCGATATCAAGAGTTAATATAATTTTATCGGAATATATTTGATAACTTATTTGATATATACAATTAGAACAATTATGACAAATTATCCATTTATGTTTAATGGATAATTTATCTCAGGGCGTCAGAAAATTTGCTATACTCAGCACACCTGGGTATTGTGTTATTAGCGCGCTCTCACTCAATTTCAAAAGCAACACCACATCGGTTCTCAAAATATAGTTCACGGAACTTAAAGGTTCCGTGAAAAATATCCAGGAGTTCTACAAGTAATTCGCGAAATATGGCCTACAATTTCAAGAAAATCTTCAAATTTTGTAAAATTTTTTCCTCATGACAACTGTCTAGACTTAACTAGCTGTAACTGACACACAGAAACAATATAAAGATATTACTGGCCTATTTATACATATTTATTGCTTATTTTTTATGTTTATATCCAAACCGTGATAGGCAATAGTCATTTGGACGTTTCTGAGTGGCAACAGTTAAGAAAGCCTACAAAGTGAACTAGCATTTCTATTGTGGTTACTCACAAGATTCTCTCTCAATAGTAGGTACAGGGAATTTCCGTAGCTACACCTGTATTAAGACAAGGGTTTCAAGGAACAGAAAGTTAGAGAACCACTGCAATATAACACATGAAGATGAATAAACCCAAGTTCCGATTTTTTCGAACCAAAGACATACTCCGGATGAAAAAAATGAACCCCAGAACTAATATTAGAACTCAGTGTATAAAATGTAAATGTAAATTGAGAAACTAAATTCTAATTAATTTAATTATCACGTTTCAAATCACACTGCCAGCTAGTTGAGTGATAACTCCTCACTAAAGAGAACGAACGACTCTTTGTCGCCACCCCCGAAATTATATCTCGCATATATTAATTCTGCGGACACTTCAGTTTGGGGAACTTTGATTTAGGGGAATAATATTAATAATAAATGCATATGCAGATTATTATGAAATAACATAAATTTTAAATACAAAAATCTACATATAAATAATTGAAGCAAAGGCTAATTAAAACAAGCTCTCACCATAGTAACTATAAAACACTTCACGGATAACATATTAGGATAAGTCATGATGGATGTCATAGAAACAATCAATATTGAAACGACTTGGCTAAGAAAATATACATTGAAGAAAGAAATACGAAGGTTATTAATGGCCACGCTGGAATAGGCAATGAGGACAAATGTAATTAAATCGAAAATAAAAAATCGTTATTTGATAGCAAATGCCGTCTATGCAAAGTATCAGATGAAATAGTGGATCATCGATCCGTGAATGCAAATAGATCACGCACAAAAACTATTTGAAACGGCAGAATAAAGTAGCCATTATGACCTATTGTAACTCGTTACAAAAAGCTAGAATTTTAAACACATGGCGAACGGTCATTAAATTGTCAGACACAGTAACAGAATGGCCTAAAGTCTTAAATGTATGGTGCAACCAGTCTCAATACTATACCACCAAGAGCAAGAGCACGCATAAAATAACATTAACATTAAAATGGGGATAAACGAAGAAAGAATGAGAAGATCACGAAATAAAAGGATTTGCAAATAGACTTTGGAGGAGGAAAGCTACAGTTGTTCAAGTTACAGTGGGAGCATTAGGTTCTATTCCGTAAAGTCCTGCAGCATCAACTCAACACGTTGAAAAGTAATAGCAAATGCTGCCACCAAATTCAAAAAGCTGCATTTACAGAGAGAGCTCGTTATGTGCAGAAACCTTTAATTATCTAAGGTCCTTTGAAAAGCACTTGCTAACTAAATAGATGAAAACAGCCAAACGCATCATTAACTGGGAATTGACATCATAAAAATAATATGTTTTATGAAAATTTTAGAGAATTTAAGGGGAATAATCATGAGAATTAAATCTAACGAAGTATAATTATGATTCGAATGATAACTAGAATTAGTAGACTTATATTTAATAATAGTCATAATTGAATTAATTTATTTGCACAAAATCTGAAATCTACGACATCGATCCAAACTCTGGACGCAACAATTAAAAAATGTAACGTCAAAAATAATTTCAATTAAAATTTAAGTAGGTTCAATTTTAAATCTGAAATCCTTTAAACACAAATTGTAAATGATTAAAAATTTGAACTTGACACATGTAAACAGATTCTACATCGTCTTACCGTTAGCATAATAGGCAAAAACGATTTTGTTTTCTAAAGTTCTCAACCACTTGAGCAAAAGGCCACTCGCACGAAGACCGGAACGTAAAACATCCAAAAACACTCAATTGAAGTTATTAGCTGCTGAAAAGCAATAATCCACAATTTTACCCACTTTCTCCCACGAAGATGAAAGTTTCTGCTGAGTTACTGATCAAAAGTGACCTGGAGATTTCTTGAGAACCGGTATTTATCATTCTCCCAGTTTCGCCATCGAGGAGTGTTTTGCAAAGCAATTTCTTGACTATTCAATGCGTCGAATGCTAATGAAGGCAAGAAGCCTTGATTTTAAATGAAATAAAAATAAAAAGAGAAATTGCCAGAAAAACAAATTAGCCATTTCCTTACCTATCTATTTCATGACAATTTTCTTAACGCTCTGGAAAGATTTATTTTATTATGCAATTACTTCTGTTTAATATCAGTACCATATGTTTTGTAATTGACATCGGTTAATACATTTATGTTATTTCAAAATATTGTCGGAGGAGGAACTCTGCCTTCATTTATTCACTGACAAGTTTTTCACAGAAAAAACACGTTCTCCTTCAAATCCGTCATTACATATTTTGTATTTTTCGGCACAAGTAAACAAAGTAATTAAATTCCACGTTAGCAAAATTATTTTCTAATACATATTTTATGCAATGTCGTAGTATAGAATAATCGAAATAGGAAAAACATGTGTTTCCCAGCCATTCGCCCTGCGGTGGCGCAATGTGGTAATGCGTTGGGCTAGTGCGCCGTGAAGCCGGGTTCGACTCTCAACGGTGCAAAGAACGCTTACTCAGAGAGCTCATAAAGATCGTTTGTATGTTTGTGGTTTTACGGCTCAAGGACTATAATGGTCATGCTGCACCAGGACCTATTGTTTTCCGAGGAATCCGAACTTCTGAACCTACAATTTTCCGAGGAATCTGAACCTCGAGAACTAAACCTAAGACGACAGTGAGCAGTGCGATCTTTATGAGATCTCTGAGTAAGCGTTCTTTGCATTGTTGGGAGTCGAATCCGGATTAGCGACGCAATAGTCGAACGATTTACCACACTGAGCCACTGCAGGGCCCATATAGATCGTACTGCTCACCCTAGTCCAGAGTTTCGTTCCCTTGGCCTCAAGAGGTTCGGATTCCTCGAAAACCAATAGGTTCTGGCGCAGCATGATCACTGTAGTCCTTGAGACATAAAACCACAAACAAACAAATAATTTCCAAGCCCTTTCTGGTGGGGCCGCGAAAGGTAGCTCGCAACTGCGCGGCCACACCTATGAGCTGTCCTGAATCGTTTATTATATCAATTTGTGATCTGTGAAATACTAACAACAATTAAATAAAAATACTAACAACTAATATTAGTGAAATGCTAACAACTGACATAAGGATTAAAACACTGTTTTAAACCTTAGGCCAGCGTTGAGATAATTGCGGGTAGGCAATCTCCCGGTAAAACTACGTATATTTTTATTTGAAATCTTTGCACTGATTTCGGTAACAAGAATCCTTGTTTCATTTTGTAAAAATAAATATCTAAACACATTTATTTTCTGCGCTAACTGTTTAAAATTGTTATTGGAGGCGGATTTCTCAGTGAGGCACGAAAGGCACATGCTATGGGGCAGCCCTTGTTTGGAGGCGGGAGCTTAGAATCCAAAACGATGTGCTAGTTACCATACGAAATTATTAGTTAAAATCTGATCACCATGAGTTCATTTTTTAAGAAGAAACCAAAAAGAAAATGGACATAGAAACACCCTACTGAAGGAATCTTTGAAATTGAATGTATCCTGAAAAACAAGAACTAAAGTGACGAATATTGTTGCGTACTGAACTGTTTTAATACCGGAAGTGAACATCGAATGGGGATAAGTAAAGTGTGCTTAAATACTAAATTAGAAGGACAGAATCTCATTGGAAAACAAGCATATAGTAGGGTGGATTAAAAGAAACTGGAAGAAAATGCCGAGGCATTTCAGTTGGAATTAAAAAATCGCTTTCATTCATTGGCAGGACTTATTGAAGAAGTTAATATCTCAGAAGCAAATAAAAACACCGTAAAGACAATGATTTAAATTTCCGGGCAAATTAGTTGTGTAATATATAAAAATCTGAATACCAAATTATCTGAGAAGACAAAACAGCTCATGAAAAGGAGAAAACAAAATGAAGATGGACAATCAAAATACCAGTTCCAGGATTGACTACGAAGAACTTTGTAAAACTCTGCGCAAAATCATGAAAGATTGTTTGTTTGTTTTTTGGTTTTACGGCTCAAAGACTACAGTGGTCATGCTGCGCCGGGACCTACTGTTTTCCGAGGAATCCGAACCTCTTAAGGCCTAGGGAACCAAACCCCGGACTACAGTGAGCAGTGCGATCTTTATGAGATCTCTGAGTAAGCGTTCTTTTTGCACTGCTGGGAGTCGAACCCGGATTAGCCGCGCAATAGGAGAACGCGTTACCACACTGCGCCACCGCAGGGCCAAAATCATGAAAGAAGACATAAGAAAATTCAACTGTAAGTTAATAAGAAAAGCCATTGGAAACAACAAGAGCCTTAAAATTGTTAAAGGAATTTGTCTGTTGGGAAGAAACATATCTTTTCACTAAAAGGAGAGGATGACACCTTAACAAGAAATAGGGAAGAAATACTTAGTAGAGTTGCACAATTCTACAGAAAATTATATGAAGGAAACAGTGGATTAAACAAAGACACTGAACTAATAGAAGGAGAAACTCCTAAAATCTTAAAATAGGAAGCAGCATTTGAAATAAAAATATGAAAATCGAAGAGCCTCTGGTGGTAATGACATTATATTTGGTATCTCAAAAGGAGTTGGAGAACATGTGGAAGACAAACATGAAAGATTCTTTACCAAATGTCTTAACAATGGTAATATACTAAGCCAATGGGGTTCTGCCACAGTTATTCTTTTCAATAAAAAAATATGATAAAGAGGATTTGAAAAATTACCAACCAATTAGCTTGTTACCTGCTGTTTATAAAATCACAAAAGTGCTAACACATCGCCTACAGAAAAAAATTAAATGCAGTTTAACCAACAAAACAAACTGGATTTCGAAGTGGATTCAGTACTGTAGATTATGTTCAAATATTAAAAGAACTAATTGAAAGAACACATGAATATGAACTTCATCGTGTGTAGCATTTATTAACATTAATGTAATATTTGTTTGTGTAGCATTTATTAACATTAATGTAACATTTGTTTGTGTAGCATTTATTAACATTAATGTAACATTTGTTTGTGTAGCATTTATTAACATTAATGTAATATTTGTTTGTGTAGAATTTATTAACATTAATGTAACATTTGTTTGTGTAGCATTTATTAACATTAATGTAACATTTGCCTTTGACTCTATTACAACATCAGCAGTCATAAACTCTTTAAGATCAACAGACGTTCAGAACGTGTACATTATGATGTTGAAACGTGTGTATAAAAATGCAAGTGCAAAATTTTGATTAGGTAAAAATACCTATACTATCAAAATTGGTAAATATGTGAGACAGGGAGGTACAATTTCTTAAAGACTTTTTATTTTATCTTTACAGATGATTTTTCAGCTGATAAATCAGAATAACCGAGGAATAAAAATAAATGGTGAATATTTAAATCATCTGTGGTTTGCTGGTGACATTGTTATTTTTTCAACGAATCCATCAGAACTCCAAGACATGGAGCTCTCAACACTACAGTACAGGAGCTCTCAACTATAAGTAGAGAAGTTGCATTCAAGATGAACCTACAAGAAACTTCAATAATGTTCAATTATTTCGTAGAGAGTGCCAATTTTGCCTATTTTTGTTGTCACGCGGGCTGCACCAATGTACCATTAACAGTAAGATTGAACAAAGGTGAATCTCGGGAGTTCGTTCTGGATCATTTTTTTAATATTTTTTCTAAGATCTCCAGGTTGGTTTTCCTATATATATATATACACTCGTGTCTCTATTTAAGGATAACGTTCCTCTGAAAAACTTCGTTATAAGGAAAATTCGTTAAATAGAAATTAACATAAATGGTGAAACTTAATTTCGATAAAATGAAAAAGGTTAAATTTGGACAGTAAAATCTAATTTTAGTAAACACATATTTTTCATTGAGTTTAAATAATTTTCACGTGCAATTAAGCAAAAATTATTAGAAAAAAGCAAAGATGGAGACTTACCTTTCATATGTATGATCCTCATACTACATCTTTGAAACAGAGAAATAATCAATAATTTTGCTTTTGTACAGGTTTCTTATTAAAAACGTTTTATTTATAGAAATTCTCACACTTTTGTAAATATCGAAATACGTCATCTGTAACATTTTCTTCAAACTGTAATCACCGTCGGATTGTTTCAGATGCGTTTATCACTTCATATTTCAAATGTTTTTCAAAAGTCTCTTCATCTTCGTCACCATTGGTTACTGTAAATTCTTCATTACATTTTTTAACACTTTACAAGATTTCATGCTCCATAGGATTTTCGGCCGTCGCGATATCTTCATTAACGTTCAAAATATTAAAGATCTCTCTATGTTCTTTAACACTCCCATTGTCTTTCAGCTTTTGCCATTTTTCATTTACTAATTTTCCAAGCCCATGTCAGATTCTGATTCATTTTCTTCGATGTCAGCTTTTAAGCTGGCTTTCACAAAGCAGTTGTGGATACTGCCTGCAGTCACATCACATTCCCAAGCTTCCGTGATCTCAGATATCAAAATTCTCAATTTAGTAAGATTATCCTTACATTGGCTTTTCTCATACAAAGCTTTCAATACAGAAAGCTACCTTACCTCTGTCCTTCTTGCTTAAAATCCTTAAATATCCCTTCTACCTAAGAGGCCAGCTGAAAAATTGTAAAAGATAAATTAAAAAAAAAATCAAATTCTTTATAAAAAGAACTTCGTTATATAGAAATTGTTTTTCGTAACATGGAGACAAATTTGCATGTTAATGCCATTCAAAGTCAAGGTTCCGCCGAAAATTTCATTAAATGGACGTTCGTCATATGGAGACTCTACTATATATGCGTGTATATATTGCAATGTGAAATACGTATGGAAACAAAACATATTTTAAATTCTTTCAGTTATTGATATCTAAAGCAAAATTGCCGCAAAAGGGTTGCTGGTATCTAACTGGAAGGAGACCCACACGCTGAACGTATGTGACGATGTGTGGAACCGGCCAGGCCAGTAACCTAGTGTCCTACCCCGCCTTCAAGTGGTGCAGGCTGAGCTTTCTATTTATGTGGCAAATTAATATTTGCTACACGGATAGAAAGGCGGAAGGGGAGGGCTAATTCACCAACCCGTTTAGCCAGCGTGGTGAAATTATGGCTAATTCCTCCATTATGTTGACACACCAGAAACCATGGCCCCTAGTCTCCAGGTGCTGGAGTGCTCCTGATCAAGGCAGCGGTCAGTGTGGCATGAAAGCAGGGGGTGCTAAGAATCACTGGAATGGCCCAGGCTGCCGTTTGTTATTGACCTTGGCTACGTTTAATGGACGATCCCTTGCTTCTGAAGCAAAACTTCAGGAATTGGAAGAGGAACTAGACAAGATCAAATGGGACATTGTAGGACTCAGTGAAATTAGAAGAAAAGGTGAAGAGTTGGTGGAACTGAAAAGCGGACATTTGTTTTACTATAGAGGAACGGAAACTGGAAGAACAAGTGGTGTTGGCTTCTTAATCAACAAAAGAATTAAAGACTGTCTTCTGGAAGTTGAAAGTACATCAGATCGAGCAGCGAGGCTTGTTGTTCAACTAACCCAGCGATACCAACTTCAAATAGTACAGGTATATGCACCAACATCAAGCCATACCGACGAAGAGGTTGAAGAATTTTATGAAGAAATCAAAGAGTTACACACCAAAGGGAAACAACATATCAAGCTCATCATGGGGGATTTCAATGCAAGAATTGGACAACAGGAACAAGGAGAGACATCGGTTGGTAAATACGGATATGGGGAAAGGAATGAACGTGGCGATCAACTCATCGAATTTGCAGAAGCTGAAAACCTTAGCATCATGAATTCATTTTTTAAGAAGAAACCGCAAAGAAAATGGACATGGAAACACCCAAATGGGGGAACTAGTGAAATTGACTATATCCTGGCAAACAAGAAATCAATTATTGAAGATTGCAGTGTACTGAACAGATTTAATACTGGAAGTGATCATCGAATGGTGAGATGTAAAGTGCACTTAAATACTAAATTAGAACGACAGAAGCTCATTAGGAAACAAGTAAGTAAGAGGGTGGATCTAATGAAACTGAAAGTAAATACCGAGGCATTCAAGTTGGAATTAAAAAATCGCTTTTCTGCACTGGAAGGACTTATTGATGAAAGTGATATCTCAGAAGCAAATGAAAACATTGTTAAGACAATAGTTGAAACTGCTGGGGAAATTGGTGGTGTAACCTGTAAAAAGCACAATAGCAAATTATCTGAGAAGACGAAACAGCTCATGAAAAGGCGAAGAGATATGAAGGTGGACAATCGAAATACCAGTTCCAGGATTGAGTACATAGAACTTTGTAAAACTCTGCGCAAAAGCATGAAAGAAGACATAAGAAAATTCAACTGTGAGCTAGTAAGGAAAGCCATTGAAAATAACAAGAGCCTTAGGGTTGTTAAAGGAAGTTTATCTGTTGGGAAGAAACACATCATTGCATTAAAAGGAGAGGATGGCACCGTAACAAGAAATAGGGAAGAAATACTTAGAAGAGTTGAAGAATTCTACAAAAATCTATACGAAAGTAACAGTGAATTAAACGAAGACATTGAAATAGTCGAAGGAACAGCTCCTAAAATCTTAAAAGAAGAAGTTTCATTTGCAATAAAAAATATGAAGAAAGGAAGAGCCCCTGGTGATGATGGTATTACATTAGATATCCTAAAAGAAGCTGGAGAATATGTAGAAGACATACTTGCAAAATTCTTTACCAAATGTCTTAACAGCGGTAACATACCAAACCAATGGGATTCTGCAACAGTAATTCTTTTGCATAAAAAAGGTGATAAAGAGG
>QLNU02013614.1:13473043-13487212 GCA_006491805.2 Dysdera silvatica
AAACTCAATATTTTTGCGACCAACCCCAAAAAAATCCTCCATCATGAGAATAATTTTACCGCAAACCGCATTTAAATATACAGATTCTTTCAATTTTTATGAATTTTTGAAATGCAAATGAACTTATGGGACACCCTGTATATTGTAAATCAGTTTCGGCCACGGCATTTCTATCTGACCGTAAACTAGGGTATCGGTTAAGAGGGGTTTCACTGCAATTGTAAATGGAAAAGAGTTTAGCCAATGCTGGCAAAACGTTTTCAAAAAAAATATTTTTTTAGACACGAAACTTAACTTTCCGACAACAGCGATTATTATGAAATATCTATATTTGTTAAGGTATTATTACCCTCCGCAGGGATATATAATAATACCTCAACATCTTTACATACGGAGAAAGAGAGCATTGTTTCCTGCTTTCGTTCGTCTAGCGGGCTAAGACACTCGGGGCTAAACGGAGGGACCCTGGTTCGAATCCAGGATGGGGAAAGCGTCTCTTTTTCTCCAAAACAAAAAAAGCTCTAGTTTTAGCTATAATCTATGCGTGGGTGGCAGAAATTATTGTATGATATCTATGTTTTTCATAACTGTATTATTTCATTAGTAGACATACCTTCATCATCTTGAGGAGCGGTGCTTCCCATCGCAAACAGACATAGGAAAAGCAACGGTATTATCAAAGCGTTCATCTTGGATCCAATTTTCTTCTAAAAATACATGAAAAAAAATATTTTTTGACCTATTCTATTATATTTAATGGAAAATGCATATGTGAGTAAATATCAGAAGCAAATCCTAAACTCGAAGAAAATTTAGGTGTATTTTAAAGACGCTTCAACATTCGTGTCCTAGCGATATTTATGTCTAGGCTACTAATGATAGGATTTGCATATTTCAGATGTGTACGTGAAAATTCGTCATTAGTCTATCGTATTAGACGAACACTAGTCAGCTTTTACTCTCTATTGAAGTTCTGCATAGTTCGGAACGAAATGTCAAGAAATATAGTTACAAATTGAATCCGTTATGAAATCCTTAATGTTTTTCGACGATTCTTATAATAATGATTACAAAAATTTTCTCTTGAGCCATTTCATTCATAAAAAGTAAATGAAATAGGAACTACTTCTAAAAATTTTATTCGAATTCATAAATTCTTGAACTTTTACCCGAGAGATTGTAACTTATGAAAATAAGTTTAAGCACAAATTTATACATACCTTGAGCGAATGAAAAACGATATCTAATCACATTTTCATCGCATATTTGATCGATATTTATATGATCTCGAATGAATGGCTGGAGAAATGCCAGCTATGGACGGTGAAATGCCAGTTGTGGATGATGAAATGACAGATTTTTTTTTTAAGAGCAGGTGGTTGCTTCTTGACGCAATACATACCGTACCTTCAAGCTGGATTTATCTACGTTATAAATATAATTTAGCAATCGGTTAAAATTACAAACATTAGTTTCGTATTATTACACTTTTTGTTCGAAGGATTCAATTGATATGTCTGTCTCTATGGTGGAGAAGCTGTAACGCTTTCACAAAGAGTGTGTAGTTTACTCCGGTTCCACTCGCAACGAGGCTACAAAAACAGCGAAATATAAAGACTAACTACTCGTTTTAGTGAGAAAATCAGTTCCTTGTGTTGTAAATGGCTTAAGTTCCTATTCCTATGGTGGCCTAGGGGACAATGCTTTTTTCTGTCGTTGCATTAACCCGGGCTCGACTGCCAAAATAACTATTGAAGATTTTCTCCTCGCCGCGGTCTGGGGTTTGAATCCTCGGCAGCGGATGCCCGGATCCCTGAGAAAACTGTAGGCACCGAAAAAAAAGACGGAAATAATTAAAATAACAAGCAAAATATGGAATACGTGCAGGGCCGGATAGGAAAGGATTCATTTTGCCGTAGACAAATTTGTTTCCGGGCTCTTGTAGTATAAATTAAGCCTGTTTAATTATAATAGGACCCGTATGTAACGAGGAGTTTGGGACCAACGAAAGTGCTGGTTATACCCAATAAATCGCAAAATCCGTCCTGAATTTAGATTTGAAAGTTTGGAAAAGAAGTCGGTTTCTTCAGAAGAATCAGTCAAGTTCAGAAGAAGTCAGAAGAATTTTGTTTGAAAAGATAGGACAGATAGATCGGCATCGGCCACATCTCGCTGGCCATTGTCCCTCTTTCTTAAAAAGTTTTTCCCTCCTCTATAAAATCATAAAATCAAAAGCCAAAGATGCTTCTTCTCATTTCACTATCCAGCACAGTCTCTTTCAGTAAAACCCTGTCCTCCAAACAGAGCAGATATTTTACCACCACGCAAAATATCTGAGAGAACGAGGCGCGTAATTCTTCTTCTGCACTAAAATAAGTTTATAGTATTGAATAGATGGGCACTGTGGTGGCGTAATAGAATGGGCTCCCATGTGGGTTCAGGTGGGGGGTGGGGGCTCGATACCCTTGACCGTTTAAAAATTTGATTTGCCCGATTCTGCCATACATTTACTTTCAAAAGTTTTACAGTAACATTTTAAAATAAGGTACTTTTTAGCTCATTACTAATTGTCAAACAGTATCAATTATTTTTGTAGCATTTTAGTATTTTGTACATTCACTAAAACGTCTGACTGCGTTGAGACAGAGGTAATGATTTTATTCAGCCACTCCCTAGAAGTACTCATATGGGCAACCTCGCGTAATAGTAAGGTGTTTGTGATCATGAGGTGATTTTGAATTTGATTTCAGTCGGCACCTGGAATTTGTTAGGCTTGTAGTGAACTCCACAAACTTCAACACCCTTGCCACTGAATCACGACTGAAGGCGACGCATCAGCCGCCATTTTGTTGTACAATTCCGGTTTCATTTACCTCAGCAATAAAGGTTTTCCACATTGGCGCAATGATCGCTGTTTTGGCATGAAAATAATCAAACAATCGGTGATTATTCGATGAATGTAAACATTGGTGCCAGGGCAAATGGAGGGAGCTTACAAGGGCCCCTCCTCCAAGCATAAATTGTCCCCAACCTCCCTTTTAATTTTTGGGGCCCCCACATTCCATTTCCACTTAGCTCTCTCGTTGTTGTTGTTTTTTTTTTTTCGTAACATAATTTATCATGCTATGTTTTCATTCCTGAACACTCACATCGCCTTTCTACCCCATAAATTAGTTTTAAATCTAAGTGTTATTTTTTTCAATATGTCCCAAGATATCCCATTTATCATTCTTAATCAACCACAAAGTTCTGTTTATTTTATACTGTGTTTAGCATGGTCCCAGCCCACCATGGATTTCCAAGTTGTACTTTGTTCCGATAACTTCCAGTGATTTCAACCATCTGCTTTCATTGGCTTATCTGTCTTTATCACTTTTCATCAATAACCTTTTACCCCTTTTTTTTCGATCACCTTTTGCACATTCGGTTAAATTTCTCCTCTTCTGAAATTTATTTACTTTTCCATTTTAAATTCCTTTTATCTCTTCATTTCATTTTCAATTCTTTAATTAATTTTTCCACACTTTTTTGCCCATCGTTCGTTGTAGAATTTTCTTAACCTAGACCTTTACATCCCAAATCCACTTTCACCCTTATCACAATAAGTAATTTATTTTTTCTTTGCTTTTACCCTCCTCCCTTCTTTATCATTCTTATAAACAAGATCTTTATAACGCATGGTGCTGTCGCGCAAACTGCGTTGGTACTCTGTACCTCAAGCGCTGGTTTTGTTTGATAAACATTGGCGCAACTTTTAAAATGTCGCCAATAAATACAATAGCAACAAAATGGCGGATACGTGTCAGCTCTCTGTTTTAGGAGCCTTGGTACCGTTAACTCAGTGGTACTATTATTAATGGTACTATTTAACTCTTTTTTTTCTATTTAGCTTAGCCTGAAGTTTTATTTCGTAGGCAACAGAGATTTAGATTCTTTGAAAGTCTGAAGGTTCCAACACATCATGACTTTAAATGTCCTTGCGCCAGGAAGTACAAACAAATGATTTTTTAAAAATCAAATTGCTGACGTAAAAACCTCAGCTCCCTTGAAATCTTCTGATTATAAATATAATTGCACTTTTACTTAATGGTGCTTAAACTTAATTTTTTTTATTTTAAATTTACGTTCCAGATTGGCCAGGGCTTTGAAGACGGGAGCGTGGGCTGTTCAGAACGTTCTCATAAAGCCCAAAATTACGAAACGAAAACAACGAAGTTTCAATCTGCTGAAGTGTTACTCAGTGTGTGGTCTATTAGAGCGTACCAAGTGCTTCGTAGAATCTTCAGAGAATATCGGGAGTAACGAATAATGAAACAACGCATTTAGCAATATAGCTTGATATAGGTACTTCCCATAGGTATTCCCTAGGGAATGTTTTATAATTTATTTTGCAACTTGGGATGCCAAAACCTAAAACTGGATGCTTTCAATATTTTAATTAGAGAGGATACAAAGGGAAATATTATTCAGATCCCTAGTGGCAGTGGTCTATAGGGGGGAAATGTTGTTAACTAGAGTTGGTAACCTTAGTTTAAGACAACAAATATATTTATCACTTTACTTCCGAGTTAAGATACCAAACACTACTTTGATGTTTAGCATGGTTGGTCAGAATCTAAAATTTAAAAACGTTGTCCTACCATAAGAATCCCTTCACTAGAGACACATGTTGACAAAGTGGGATGAACAAGAAAAAGTGTTGTAATTTTTCTTAGTTTTATGGCGCATGGGTGTTCAGAACCATGCTGCCTTCAT
Organism: Dysdera silvatica; assembly: GCA_006491805.2. Classification (NCBI taxonomy): domain Eukaryota; kingdom Metazoa; phylum Arthropoda; class Arachnida; order Araneae; family Dysderidae; genus Dysdera; species Dysdera silvatica. The sequence continues at coordinate 13,477,799 of QLNU02013614.1, forward strand.
GCGCAAAATGCAAGCAACAAATTTCCAGGTATAAGATGATATTGAGGGCTTGTTGTTCTTTCTTACTGAACTGTGGTTCGCTGTTTGATTAATTTTGTAACGAAAATTTAGATTCCACGAAAACGTGTAAGCCTTGGTGCAGCACGCCCTTAATTGTTTCTACACCATTAAGTAATCAAAAAAAGTATCTTTTTGTATGTATGCATTATGAGCCGCATACGACAAACATCGTATTAAAGTTCAACGCTAGGCATCAGTTGGGGGATTGCGTGGAATATTCACAAAATTTAAATCTCAAATTAGATTCCAAAAGAGAAAGCTAGGCAATGTGCTGAAACAAGATGGCTAGTTGAAGTAAGAAAATACGCTGAAAAAACATGGAAAAGAATTTATTAAATCACAATCGCGCGTGGAGGACACCTGGGGAAAAATTGGATTCAGACGTAGCTAGATAATACTTAAATGTATTATATACAGCAGAACCTGTCTAAAGTGACCACCCATGGGACTGGACTGTATCGGTCAACATAGACAGATAGTCACCATACACGACAGACATTGGTATAGGCATGAATAAGTTCCTACCAATTCTCTTTTATGAAAAATGGTTATTTTATTTAGGTGGTCAAATTACCAGGTTCCACAGCATACATATGTACAAAAAAAATAAAGTTTTCCTCGCCCATTCTTGGCGGAAACAGGCTTTGGGACGGGCAGAGCGCCATGTTCCCAAGCCTCTTTTTACATCACTTCTTAATGTGCCATGTCTAGAAACTTCCTGACAATGTGACACGTGTTTAGGATTGTGGCTTTTTGTATTTCAATGTAGGTGTTTGGGTCAATGTTGAGTATCTCCAAATTCGTCGCAAGCGTTTTTGGTACTATCCCTGTTGCTGAGATGACTAACGGGATGATGAGGATCTTTTCCATACCCCATATATCTCGTACTTCATGTCTGAGATCTTGGTACTTGGTGATTTTCGTTGTGTAGGTTGTCTGTATGTTATTGGTGTTGGGTACTGCTATGTCGATTAAGTACGTGGTCTTATTCGATTTATCGACGAGGGTTATGTCAGGACGGTTATGTGGGACTGTCTTGTCTGTTATGATTGCTCTATCCCAGTAAAGCTTGTGTGTTTCGTTCTCATGCACGGTCTCTGGCTCATATTTGTAGTACGGGCATTTTTCTGTCAGAAAGCCAGCATTCGCTGCCAATTTCTGGTTATACATTCTGGCGTATACACCCAGTTTTTGTTTGAGGGTATCCAGATATTCGCTGATGTGTTTATTGGGCTCTTCGTGTCTTGTATGAATCCTATTTCTCTTAAGGGCCATCTTCACTTTCCTCACTAATTTCTTACTCCTATTTCCCTGCATGTACTGGGTTATTCGCCCTATGCTGCTGCGGAGCTCTTCTATTCTTTTTTGCAGTCTCACTTGCCATGGTGGTTGGGCTTTGTTTCCTCTGTTACTTCGGCCTTCGTTCCTTACTTCGTACCCATTGGCGCGTGATGCCGCTACTGCTGCACAGTATATGGCGGTGTGTATTTCCTGTAGGGAGTTGTGGTTCTGTAGGTGTAGTGGTAGAGTATGTTCATTGAGGATCTTGGTTGCTTTGCAGAGTTTCCAAGATGCCGGTTGGCGTGGTATTCTTGGCCTTGTTGCGGCATCCGAGCCTTCATATTCCGCCAGGGCACATTGGAAACCTTCTTCCATTTTCTCCACGTCCCTCCTCTCTTCTTCTTCTATGCTTGGTTGGAGCGGTTCTCTTGCGCTACTAGCTGGTGCTTCAGGGTTGGCCACACTGGTTGAAGTGTTTGCCAGGTCATTGGCGACTTCATCTCTTAACCTTTGTAGTATGGGCTCTGCTAAGAGATTTCTGGTTATTATGTTCCTGCGTTGGGTTGTTATCCTTTCTATACTGATGTCCAGGTGTGGGTACTGTTGTGCGAATTTGGCGTGAAGTGTGGGTCTGTAATTTGTCATGTCTGTTTCTAGCTTTGTAATCGTATAGTAGGTGCGCATGATGTAGGTGTTCATATCTATTGTCCATGACATGCGCTGCTACGGATATACATATTTATAAGGTATGGTGGTATTTATACAGTGGATATATATATATATATATGGCCTGCAAAAGGGTTGCTGGTATCTAACTGGAAGGAGACCCACACGCTGAACATGTGTGACAATGTGTGGAACCGGCCGGGCCAGTAACCTAGTGTCCTACCCCGCCTTCAAGTGGTGCAGGCTGGGCTTTCTATCCAAGAGGCAAATTAATATTTGCTGCACGGATGGAAAGGCGGAAGGGGAGGGCTAATTCACCAACCCGTCTAGCCAGCGTGGTGAAATGATGGCTAATTCCTCCAATATGCTAATACACCAAAAACCATGGCCCCTAGTCTCCAGGTGCTGGAGTGCTCCTGATCAAGGCAGCGGTCAGCGTGGCATGAAAGCAGGGGGTGCTAAGAATCACTGGAATGGCCCAGGCTGCCGTTTGTTATTGACCTTGGCAACGTATAATGGACGATCCCTTGCTTCTGAAGCAAAACTTCAAGAATTGGAAGAAGAACTTGACAAGATCAAATGGGACATTGTAGGACTCAGTGAAGTTAGAAGAAAAGGTGAAGAGTTGGTGGAACTTAAAAGTGGACATTTGTTTTATTATAGAGGAACGGAAACTGGAAGAACAAGTGGTGTTGGCTTCTTAATCAACAAAAGAATTAAAGACTACCTTCTTGAAGTCGAAAGCACGTCAGATCGAGCAGCGAGGCTCGTTGTTCAACTAACCCAGCGATACCAACTTCAGATAGTACAGGCATATGCACCAACATCAAGCCATACCGACGAGGAGGTTGAGGAATTCTATGAAGAAATCAAACAGCTACATACCAAGGGGAAACAACACATCAAGCTCATCATGGGAGATTTTAATGCAAGAATTGGACAACAGGAACAAGGAGAGACATCGGTTGGTAAATACGGATACGGGGAAAGGAATGAACGTGGCGATCAACTCATAGAATTTGCCGAAGCTGAAAATCTTAGCATCATGAATTCATTTTTTAAGAAGAAACTACAAAGAAAATGGACATGGAAACACCCCAATGGAGGAACCAGCGAAATTGACTATATACTGGCAAACAAGAAATCAATTATTGAAGATTGCAGCGTACTGAACAGATTTAATACTGGAAGTGATCATCGAATGGTGAGATGTAAAATGCACTTAAATACTAAACTAGAAAGGCAGAAGCTCATTAGGAAACAAGTATGTAAGAGGGTGGATTTAAAGAAATTAAAAGAAAATACCGAGGCATTCAAGTTGGAATTAAAAAATCGCTTTTCTGCACTGGAAGGACTTATTGAAGAAGTTGACATCTCAGAAGCAAATGAAAACATTGTTAAGACAATAATTGAAACTGCTGGGGAAATTGGTGGTGTAATATGTAAAAAGCAGAATAGCAAATTATCTGAGAAGACGAAACAACTCATGAAAAGGCGAAGACTTATGAAGGTGGACAATCAAAATACCAGTCGCAAGATCGAGTATGTAGAACTTTGCAAAACTTTGCGCAAAAACATGAAAGAAGATATAAGAAAATTCAATTGTGAGTTAGTAAGGAAGGCCATTGAAAGCAACAAGAGCCTTAGGGTTGTTAAAGGGAGTTTGTCTATTGGGAAGAAACACATCATTGCATTAAAAGGAGAGGATGGCACTGTAACAAGAAATAGGGAAGAAATACTTAGAAGAGTTGAAGAATTCTACAGAAAGCTGTATGAGGGAAACAGTGGATTAAACGAAGACTCTGAGATAGTCGAAGGAACAGCTCCTAAAATCTTAAAAGAAGAAGTAGCATTTGCAATAAAAAGTATGAAGAAAGGAAGATCCCCTGGCGATGATGGCATTACATTAGATATCTTAAAAGAAGCTGGAGAACATGTAGAAGACATACTTGCAAAATTCTTTACCAAATGCCTCAACAGTGGTAACATACCAAACCAATGGGATTCTGCAACAGTAATTCTTTTGCATAAAAAAGGTGATAAAGAGGATTTGAAAAATTACCGACCAATTAGCTTGTTACCTGCTATTTATAAAATCTTCACAAAAGTGCTAACACATCGCCTGCAGAAAAAATTAGATGCAGCTCAACCAAGAGAACAAGCTGGATTTCGAAGTGGATTCAGTACAGTGGACCATATTCAAGTATTAAGAGAATTAATTGAAAGAACACATGAATATGAACTTCCATTGTGTGTGGCATTTATTGACTATGAGAAGGCCTTTGACTCTATTAAAACATCAGCAGTCATCAACTCTTTAAGATCAACAGACATTGAGGATGTGTACATTGACATGGTGAAACGTGTGTATAAAAATGCAAGTGCAAAATTTCGGTTACATAAAGATACCAAAACTATCAAACTTGGCAAAGGGGTGAGGCAGGGAGATACCATTTCTCCAAAACTTTTTACTTCTGCTTTACAGATGATTTTTCAGCTGATAAATTGGAATAACAAGGGAATAAAAATAAATGGTGAATATTTAAATCATTTGCGGTTTGCTGATGACATTGTTATTTTTTCAACGAACCCATCAGAACTCCAAGACATGGTACAGGAGCTCTCAACTAGAAGTAAAGAAGTTGGACTCAAGATGAACCTACAAAAAACTAAGATCATGTTCAATAATTTCGTAGAGGAAACAAAAATACAAGTTGACAACATTGAGCTAGAAATTGCTGATTCATATATTTACCTTGGCCAGCTGATTTCAATGGATGGCAACATTATGAAAGAACTCAACAGACGTATTAAACTTGGCTGGAGTGCATTTGGAAGAAACAGTTTTATCCTGAAGGGGAAATTGCCTTTGTGTCTAAAAAGAAAGGTCTTCAACCAGTGTGTATTGCCAGTCCTCTCTTATGGATCAGAGACATGGAGTCTAACAGTTGGAGCAATACGAAAGTTACAGACAACGCAAAGGAGCATGGAGAGGTGCATGCTTGGAATAACTAGGAGAGATCGAAAAAGAAACACTTGGGTGAGAGAGCAAACTAGAGTAGAGGACATCATTGTTAAAGTAAAAGGACTGAAATGGCGATGGGCTGGGCATATTGCAAGAAGAACTGATCAACGATGGACAACAGAAATTCTGAACTGGATTCCAAGAGACCACCGAAGACCTAGAAAACGTCCTCAAACTAGATGGGTGGATGAAATAAGAAAAGAGGTTGGGGTGACGTGGAAACGAATGGCCCAGGATAGACTTGTGTGGAAAGCATTTGGAGAGACCTTCATCCAGCAGTGGATAGATAATGGTTGAATATGATGATGATGATATATATATATATATATTGTGACGGATTTCTAAGTGGGGTACTAGTTTAATTTATATTACTAGTTAAAATGCTAGCTTAAATAACTATGTGGAAAATTATCGTCGCGTATAAGAAGCTGAGAATGAATAATATCTCCGTTTTGTTTGTTTTTCTAAATTTTTTTAAAATAATTTTTCTTGCCTTGTAAAGGAGGAAGATGGCGACCGTGCGGCCTGTCCCAGAGGGTGGTGATGGCGGTTTCCTAAAAGCACCACTGATATATACTCGTATATAAATATCAAATCGTAATCTCCACGTAGCAAATTCTTAATTACTAAGGGAGATGATAATTTTTTAACACCAAGGTGGCCAATAACCAAAGAACGAGCCTGATTCGTTTGATAAATAATTAAGAAACGAAGAAGGCTCTCCACCGGTAAGTAAAATACTGTAGAAATGAAAGTATAAGAATTATTTGTATTCTTTCTTCATCAGTTCTGTATTATTTTATGCGTTTCTGGACGGTAAGTACGTTAGTTCAATTCAACTTAATGTCAATTTATTTATATATTGTCATCAGATCCTTTGAGGAAATGCGATATGCGGCAAAATAAAGACAGAGCCTTGATGTGCATGTATTTTAAATTTGGAGGAAAGAAGCTAAAGGCTATATACCAGATTCTGCTAATGAATTTCGGATGTTAATTTTGATTCACTGATAATTAGTCAATGGCGCTGAGTATGTAACCTCTGCTGTAGCTAGTAAAAAGGGGAAAATAACCGATTTGAAACATCGCTAACATGACCTGTATGAGGAAGGTTAGATCCATGCTAAATGAATGAATGAATGAATAGATTGAAAAACTAATGAAAACATAATAAAAACCATGTATTAATATAGAAAACGGACAGACATAATCGCCAACCAGGAAGTTCTGAACAGCAACGATACGAGATGAAAAATCACGACTTCAATTCTGAGAAAAAAATTTGACATATTGAGGACATATAATGAAGGGAGAAAAACGCTAATTGCACCAATTAGCACTGGAGGGAAACATGATGGGGGAAGAGACATGGAGGCATTAAGAAAAAGAAGTTTAATGGATAATTTACAGGCTTAGACTGTACTTAGCACGGAAGACATTGTCATGCCAGTAGCTACAGAAAATATTGTCAATATTGGCCCCTAATAAGTGCAGCTAAGGGCATTCTCCAAACTGTAGAAGGAAATTGATGATGATGAATATAAAACAATTAAAACCATAATTATAATACTCTGAATTAAAAAGATGATAACGCACTTAAATATGCACATGATTTTAAACATTTATTAAATCAAACGACAACATCAATCAACGTTTATTGGCGTAGTGATACCAACGCCGATGGTATGGCGTGATTAGATGGTGAAACGTTCGAAAGAAAATAAATATTTCTGCCTTCGGTGGGACCTGAACCCACGACCTTCCACTTGCCGGGCGGAGGCTCTCCCTACTGAGCTACGAACGACAATATCTAATCTCTTTACGAACGTATATAAAGACTATTTACTGATGCTGGTCATTTCGCAGAATGGTGTAGTACATGGACTACTATTTAAACCAAATTGCAAAGAGACTGGTATTAAATTGATCGAAATGCACGTTGCAGCATATTATTTCAATACATATTGGTTATTGGCCCCCTTTGAGATAAAAAAATATCATCGCAATTAAGAATTTGATACATGGTGCTTTTAGGAAACCGCCATCACCACCCTCGGGAATAGGTATCACGGCCACCATCTTCCTTTCTTACAAGGCAAGAAAAATACTTTTAAAAAATTTAGAAAAATAAACAAAACGGAGATATTATTCATTCTCATCTTCTTATACGCAACGGTAATTTTCCATATAGTTATTTAAGCTAGCATTTTAACTAGTAATATAAAATAAATTAAACTAATGCCTCACTTAGAAATCCGTCACAAATATATGTATATATATATACATGCAAGGTGTCTCTTATACAATAATTTTTGCTACTCACGTGTATGTAGCTCAAACTAGAGCTTTTTTTTATATTTGGAGAAAAAGAGACACCGTCCTCATCCTGGATTCGAACTCGGATCTCTCCGTTTAGTCCGAAGCGTCTTAGACCGCTAGACAAATGAGGACAGGAAACAACGCTCTCTTTCTTCGTATATAAGGATGTAAGATATTATTACCCTTCATAGGGATAACACAATTGCCTGTGAAGGGGGATAATATCATACATGCTTATATATAGAGAAAAAGAGCGATGTTTCCTGTCTTCGTTCGTCTAACTGTCTAAGACACTCCGGGCTAAACGGAAGGACACTGGTTCGAATCTGGGATGGGACGGAGTTTCTTTTTCTCCAACTATAAATAAAAAGCTCTAGTTTGAGCTACATAAACGTGGGTGGCAAAAATTATTGTATAATAAATTCCCCCACGAAAAACCCACAAAAATCTCGCTCCGGAGGCTTTTCTGTGTTGATCATATTTTTTTTTACAAACAAACAATTTTCATTTATTTGTCACCATGGTTGTAACAACTTTCCACTTCACTTAGAAATTTCACTTGGTAATTGTGTTATCCCTGTGAAGGATAATAATATCATACATCCTTATATACGGAGAAAGAAAGCGTTGTTTCCTGTCCTCGTTCATCTAGCGGTCTAAGACACTATAGGCTAAACGGAGGGACCCTGGTTCGAATCCAGGATGGGGACGGCGTCTCTTTTTCTTAAAAAACAGAAAGCTCTAGTTTGAGCTACTTAAACGTGGGTGGCAAAAATTATTGTATAATAAATTCCCCCACGAAAAACTCACAAAAATCTCGCCCCGGAGGCTTTTCTGTGTTGACCATTATTTGGCAATTGTGTTATCCCTGTGAAGGGTAATAATATCTTACATCCTTATACATGGAGAAACAGAGCGTTGTTTCCTATCCTCGTTCGTCGACGGTCTAAGACGCTCCGGACAAAACGGAGGGACCCTGGTTCGAATCCAGGATGAGGATGGAACCTCTTTTTCTCCAAATATAAAAAGACCTCTAGTTTGAGCTACATATATGTGGGTGGCAAAGAAAATTATTTTATAATAAATTCCCCCACGGAGAACTCAAAAAAATTTCGCCCCAGGAAGCTTTTCTGTGTTGACCATATTTGGCAATTGTGCATATATAAAATATGTATTTACATAATATGCTGCAACGGGCATTTCGATCAATTTAATACCAGTCTCTTTGCAATTTGGTTTAAATAGTAGTCCATGTACTACACCATTCTGCGAAATAACTGGCAACAATATATATACGTTCGTAAAGAGATTATATATTGTCCTTCGTAGCTCAGTGGGTAGAGCCTCCGCCCGGCAAGTGGAAGGTCGTGGGTTCAGGTCCCACCGAAGGCAGAAATATTTATTTTCTTTCGAACGTTTCACCATCTAATCACGCCATACCATCGGAGTTGGTATCACTACGCCAATAAACGTTGATTGATATTGTTGTTTGATTTAATCTGCGTAGTGTTCGATTTATATAAATATCATTAAATTATCAACTTCCTGAAGGCTTTGGATTAATTTATCCCATGGCAGTTTTTCTCAATTTCTTTTCATCGCAGGACACTTTTTGGTCGTGGGGCCATAAGGTACGAAAACGATACACGCCGTATAGACATCGGAGGTGGGGCTTATTCCCTAGAATTTTTTTGATTTATTGAAATAGCATAGAGGTAAGAAGTTTAGCTCCCCTTGAAGAGAATTAGCCCCCTGTAAAAAAATTCCTTTTCTTGTCTTTTGAAGCCGGGCTTGTTTTTACCGCTCGCGGGCCACATCTCGCTCGCGGTTTGCCTATTTAGAATCACTGGTCTATGGTATTATTTATAGTGAGATGATATCGTTAATTTACGTATTTCAAAATTTAATTTTGAATTCCGTTTTCTATATGTTGCAAATTATAACATAATTTCGATGTTCTGTCTCCACATGGTCCTCTGCTTTAGTATAGTTTAATTGTTTATAAGCCTTATTGCAATTATGGCATTTGGCTCTATTAGCCCTATAAATAATTGACGAATTAA
>QLNU02013614.1:13487312-13510440 GCA_006491805.2 Dysdera silvatica
TTTATCCTGAAGGGGAAATTGCCTTTATGTCTAAAAAGAAAAGTCTTCAACCAGTGTGTATTGCCAGTCCTCTCTTATGGATCAGAGACATGGAGTCTAACAGTTGGAGCAATACGAAAGTTACAGACAACGCAAAGGAGCATGGAGAGGTGCATGCTTGGAATAACTAGGAGAGATCGAAAAAGAAACACTTGGGTGAGAGAGCAAACTAGAGTAGAGGACATCATTGTTAAAGTAAAAGGACTGAAATGGCGATGGGCTGGGCATATTGCAAGAAGAACTGATCAACGATGGACAACAGAAATTCTGAACTGGATTCCAAGAGACCACCGAAGACCTAGAAAACGTCCTCAAACTAGATGGGTGGATGAAATAAGGAAACAAGTTGGGGGGTGACATGGAAGCGAATTGCTCAGGATCGACTTGTGTGGAAAGCGTTTGGAGAGACCTTCATCTAGCAGTGGATAGATAATGGTTGAATATGATGATGATGTGATGACATATATTTGATTTACGACTTGCTAATAAATTAATATTTTTTTTTAAAAGTTATTTAATAATAATTTAATTTATTTCACGGTAATCAATTTGGTTTCATATTCAATTTCTCTTCTTTTTTACTTCTTCAAAATTCCCCTCAAAATTATGATATAAGCAAATTATTCCAAGTATGACTATTTGTTATTGATATATTGACTGACTCTGTGATATATTGATTATTTCAACTGAACAAAATCAAGTAAATTAAAAAGTTTTTATATATCTGCATGTGTATGTGTACATAAAAATATCGAGTAAAAAAACTTGTACGCAAGCTATATGGTGATTATTTCAAAGCTGAAAAACGATATATAATAAAAAAGAAAAGGCAATCGTTTGAAAAAAGATTTATTGTTGTTCGCTATGCCTTTATTGACAGCCTTTTCCCAAAAAAGTAAGCTTTAATAAAAATTTCTATTAAACTAAATATGTATACATGTATATATGAGTGAAACAAACTCTAGGTCGACAAGACCTTGAGATGACCTAGAGGTCAAAGTAAATCTAATATAAATCCGAAATACGACATTGAGGCTTTCAAGGTATGAATATATTTGTGAATGCTGATTTGACATTGACAGAGGTCAGCTTACAGCATTTAGAATGAAACATGTGTAAATTATTAATGAATTCAATTGCACTGTGTTTTTATGGAAAATACTATCCGAAGGTAAGAGGGCAATGAATACAATTTGGCATTTTTTTATTTTATGAAAAATCTATCAACATATTAATCACTAATACAGATACTGAACCACTTACGTATAAGATTAGTACGCATAAGATACTTACGTAAGATAGACTTACGTATAAGATACTTATATATTAGATTTTACTTCGACTCATTTATTTACTTTCGTATATTTAAAGATATTTTTGTAGCTATATTTTGGACCATTTTGATAATTATATTTCAGTGTATTTTACAGTACATTTACTATAAGTATGTTTAAAGATATTTTATCAGGTATGCTACTTAATAATGAGCGTAGTAAATACCCTTAAAGGGCATACAACTTTTTAGACACATCGTTAATAAATATACCAGATTTATGATTTTCTGGAAAATTGTTGAATGTGGTTGATGTGTGTGATGGAATCAAACGTATTTTATCTTTCCATCCATTACATAGGAAGATTACCCAATGATTATTTTGTTCTATTCATTACGCTATTTATTCATTGTCACAAATGAGTACCCATATGCTTGTTTCTAATAATGTTTTATACAAAAAAGATTAAACACTTGCAAAATAAGGAAGAAGGATATACGCAAATTTTTATTAACAGCAATCCTTTATCTGAAATGACGGTTTTGTGGTTTTCTCGCAGCTTTTGGAAATTCGTTCTGTAATCAATATCGCAATATGTAATCAATCTCGCAAAACCACAATGAAAGAAAAACCTCCTTGTTAAAAACAACGAAGTTGAGAAATTTCCGATTTTCAGGGAAAAGTTTGCAATATATTTTCAGAAATGACTGCGACATAGAAATCATATGCATTGTAATTCGCAGAATCCCCAAATACTGAAACGGTCGTCTATTTTTGCTTGTGGTTCTTCGATATAATGGTTTTGTTGACTTGTTGACTTCACAGTTGGATTCGTTTTCGCTTTACCATGCGTGCTGCACAATGACGTGAAGGGACAACTTTTTTGGCTATTGTTTGTTTGTGTCCTTTTCACTTAATTTGGACCATCCTTGTAGTTTTCCCCATATGTTGCTATCTACGCATGCAATTTACTTAACGGTGGGATGTTAAGACAGAGGATGATAATTTTTCTGGTATTTGGTGTGGTTCAACTGCTTTTTGTACGGAAATGAAGGCCACGTGTTTTGAGACTGTTGCTAGCAATGACGGAAAATTTAAAGGACGAGAATAGAAAAGAAAACAATATACATAAATTAACACAAAAGACTTTGGCACGTAAAATACAAGTTTTACTCAATTTCACAGACATATACTAAGAATAAAATAAGGCAGAGTAGGTGCAGACTAAACAGTTTTAAACAATCAACAGGTTACTGACAACAATCATCGGACAACGAACAAAAGAATACAAAAAATAAAAATCTATATCTATAGAGTGAGATTAATTAACTTTTTTTATTTAAAATAAAATAATACTGAAATTTCAGTAACTCAACTGAAACTTTTGTTTGATTTTATATTGTTTTTACTCTACACTTAAGATATTTATTCCATAACAACAAATTTACAGTATAATAACTGAATGCACTTGACATGATAGGAGTTGACAAACCACCAACAGCACCAAGAGATTGAAAATTAGATAAAAAAAACGTTCAGGATTTGATTGTCCATAAGAATGGCAGTTGAAACACATTCTGCAACATAGTTTTTATTTCCAAACAATGTTTACTGAAATGCAGTAAAACATAGAACAACATATAATGATTCTATGCACACATGCATGGGTGAATCTCAGAACCTTTGATTCATGAGTCCGCATGAGGACCGGCATATGTATGCATATAATAGTCGTGTATTAAGGTATCATATACGACACTTTATTTTAATTTTTGTTACTGGAACAAAGTAACCAAGGTGGAATGCTTTATATTTATCAACATATTCCACTATGCTTATTAAATGATTATTCAGTCAGAGCCTTTCCTAGCGGAATGCAAACTATGCTCCTGCACTTCGGTGTCGTCTAGGGCGGCACCTAGGCTTTCGGCGGCCACAACCGCATTTTTATCCGTTTATTATAATATTATATATGTGAGCTCTGGATGACAACTAATATCAAGAATTTTTGTCCCTTTTATGAAATATAAATTAAAAAAAACATTAATTTAATGACAAAGGTTTAAAACAAATATATATACAGGGTGTCTCAGCACCAGGGTTACAAACTTCTAGGAGGGGTAGGGTACACCTAGATGACTCGGGATCACATAGCAATGATGGTCGCAAATCACTCACAGCGCTAGTTCTAAAACCGTCCAGCATGCACAAATTGTGACAATCAGTGCGTGAAAAGCGCCAGATAAAACTCAGGTCAGCTGCTCAAGTGCATAGATGATTAGGACATCGCATTTTGCGCTTCTCATGCACTGGTTGTCACTATTTGTGCATGCTGGATGGTTTTAGAACTAGCGCTGTGAGTGGTTTGCGACCAGCATTGCTATGTGATTCCGAGCCATCTAGGTGTACCCTACCCCTCCTAGAAGTTTATATCCCTGGTGCTGAGACACCCTGTATGGAGATATAGAAGCAAAGGCTGAATGTGAAGTTAGTAATTAAATGATATTAAATTAATAAGGGCAGCAATATTGTTTTTTATCTCGGGCAGCCAACAACTTGGAATGGCCTTGGGTTTTGCTTTAATATATTTTAATTACGTTTCACTCTGATGAATTATGCTTTAATGTAATTTAATTATGTCTCGTTGTCCATATATATATATATATATAGATATATATATATATGGATAACTATAGTCATATCAATATGACTAAGATCCACAAGCAAATTGATGAACTAAAGGAACTTTTCATCATTACTAGTGTTGACAAAGCGAACGGAAACTTCGCCATAGTTCGCAAAAAACTTTATCATCAAATTATCTATCAAGAACTTAGAAGTTCTACCACCTATAAGCTCTACAATTACAATTTGTCCACTACTACCAAGAAGATTATTGCCTTTAACAAACTTTTCAAAACCAAACATCATACTACCCATTATCCTTTTATCTTCGCAAGCGTAAAGTTTCACAAAAATCCTGTTAAATTTCGCATTATTACCAACGGGATCAATTGTTACAATAATTCTGCTAACTACATCCTTTTCGATATACTAAAAATCTTCGCCCAAGACATCACAGAATCCGAAGAGAATTGCATCTTCATCAATAATAACGTATCTATAATTCAATATCTAAACAACCATGCTTACATTAATGATTTCAGTACATATGACTTCGAGAACTTATTCCCAAGCATACCATTTGAAAAGTTGGAAAACGTTCTAAACACCTACTTCGTTAAATGCAAACACCTTCTTAAAGGCATTGAGGGAGAATACTGTCAAAACTTGCCAAAACTTGCCATCTGCAATAATTTTATCTATAATGGCAAGCACGTATATAAACAAATTTGTGGCATTCTACAAGGAACGTGCTACTCATCACTCGCTGCGAATTTATTCTTACACCACTACGAAAAAAATAGTCCTGAATACCTATGCAATGTATACAGATACATTGATGACATTATTGCCTTTAACAACCAAATGTTTGAAGAAAATTTCCAATATATCTACCCCAGTGAATTAAAATTAGCAGAAACGTCCGTTCAAAACAATTCTATTCACTTCCTGGACATCGACATAAAAATCACTGATAAGAATAAATTAACAAGCATCATTTACGACAAAAAGATGGACTTCACCTTCCAAGTTAACCACCTCTCTAAATTCAGCTCCAATATTTCTAACGTCGTCTTCAGAAACATCATTATTACCATGGGAACTAGAATTTCAAGAATCTGTGATACTATGAATAATATAATTAATATTCTTCAACAACTTACTATTCTCTTAATTAATAACAGATTTCCAAAATCGTTCTACAATAGATAAATTCAGAAAATTCTCATCTATATTGCTAAACAAAAAATGTTTAGCATATGCATAAAGTATTTGCATGTATAAATGTTTGTTCTTCACGCCACCATCATACATACTTCGCCAAAAGGCTACCAAGCTATAACCCTGTACAGAGACGCTTCAGCTGGAGCATTCAATACGAAACTAAACAAGTCGCCATCTTAGCCTGGATTGCTTATATCCTTTAATGCTTGTACTTGTGTTCGTTCTTTGTCTATGGAAAGCTTTCCGTATTACGTAAGTACTATTCACTATACATACCATTACTGCATTAGCACTTAAAATTATTTATGTAAGGTCAATAGAATGCGGACTAAGTTTTTCGGAAAGATTTCTTTGAAAAACTTTTTTTCTTTCTTTTTTTTTTTGAAAATATTCGGCTCTGTTTCCACTATTTGAGAATAAACCATTTTCGAAAAGCGTTTGTATATTTATATTATTTTTTACACCTCTACATATTTCTATTTTGCATGTATCAAATGTATCTACGTATGATTTTCTATTTTATTGGTTTTATGTTAATGTGCTTATATTGTATATATTATTGTGTATATTGTAATATTATTTGGATTTGTACGTTCTGTTTTTTGGCGCCTTTGGGCCTTGGGATCTCGCTGAATACATCTGGCTTATCTGATTTACTTGCATTTTGTTACATACCTCCAGAAAAGGCGCCAAGCATGTAGTCCTAGAAAAGGCCCCTGACGACGGTTCTGGGGCTGTATGCTTATATTACGTCGTATTTATATGTGTATACATATATGAGTAAGTACTTATCATAATAAAGGCATATGTGATACATTAATACACATAATGTACAAAGATGTAATTTAATTAGGGGTTAAGTTGATGTTGAGCAATTGGAGAATGTACATAATGTAACAAGACAACAATATTTCTGGAAGTTCCAAGGCAAAATACACCATGATGATAAAACAGAACGTTAAACCCTAAAGATAATCTCATACAATGCATTATCAAAATATTAGAGACTAGGGTATATTATGGCACTAAGTTGAACTGATAGTCTTCTTGGAATTTGGAGTTTTTATGCATGGTGTGAAACTCACGCAAAACCATTTCACTTAACGCTCAGCTTTTAAAAGATTTTACCTCAAAGCTTCAAACATTTTAATTTTAATTTATTCAACATATGCTGCATACATATTCATAAATATTCTATTGTCATAAAGCATGTTTATATGTACTTATGTATGTATATGTTTATATGTTTATTTTAGAGACACATAAGTTGAAATTAAGCTGCTAACTCTATTAACTTTTCACTAAACGAATTATGTCAAAAGCATTAATGTAATTCGTCTAAACTTTTAAAGTAAAAACTAGTTCTGCCAGTATGGTTTAACAAATTTATGATTTGCCATTCATTCCACAAACATCTGTTTATAGAAGTAATCGTTCAAAGATAAAGAAAGTGACGGGTTAGAAGATAGATTTCTTCCTGCTTCCAATTCCTATTGACAAGTGTTGAAAGATTTTCAATTGCATGCTGTAAGGATAATTATTTTTGTAAAAGAGCACAAACTTGATACCTTGATTCGATCTCAGACTGCAAATAATTAAAATACCACGATCTGCTCCAAAACAATGATTTTTAAAGGAAGGGAAGATTAAAAAGATCGTTTCTTTGAAAATGCGATATGTTTTTGTGATAGACAGAACATGAAATGTTTTAGTGGAGCACATTAAATAAATTAATGAGTTTTGTATACGAAAGTTGAATGGCACATTATTAGTTTACTACTTGCCTGAAACGAAGTATTATCTTTCATAGGGAATTAAATATAATCATGCTGACCGCTATGTTAAGAAGAAATTAGGATCGTAAGTGATAATTTCTAAGAAACTGCTATTAAGGAAAACGCAAGGAAGCCTATACAGTGTGTCCCAAAACTCGCACACCACCCTTATTAACCAGAGAGCTTATTAAAAGGAAAAGTTCGTTGTTACCACATTTTATTACACATTTTTAAATGCTCTTTCTTTTTCTACCATGGACAACTCCGTTAAGATCGGGAGGATGTATGGTAAAAATAAAAAGAAACATAATTTTTCTCTCTTGTTTTAAATTTCACCCTATATATTATTCTATGCCAAAAGAAAGCTTATTTAATTGTGGTTCTAATGATAATAGAAAGAATTTTCCACATTAAATTAAAGCAGAGATAATTTGAGTTGAATTTTAAAAAATACCTCAAATCGCTCGACTTCATCTGAAGAAAAAGTTAAATTTTCTGCGAAAGGACACTAATTAGAGGACAAACTACAATAAAAACACAAAGCGAAACATTTAGTTTCTAACATAATTTTATTATTATTAATTTTTGTAATAGCCAAAAATTTCGTTTTCTGTTTTTATGCAAAGATTACTTTTCTCGCAAAAGGCCTACTGTGCCTTAGCAAGATAGCGAAAGAATTGTTAACTCTAAAATATTGTTATGATTACAACGGTGAATTAACGAAAAGAATTGATCTTTACTTGAGGAATAAAGAACAATAGTTTGTTTAGAAATAAGGCATAGAAAACAAGGGAATATGTTTATATACGAATGGATAAACACAGGTAATCTAGAAAATGACAAAGATCACTCAAATTTTTGGACGCGACAGCAATTACTCCTGATGAAAGACTCTTCCTGATGAGCCTGAGAACTTGGATGGACTTTTTAATTTGCTATTTTACAAGTGTTTAACCTTTTGTATGTAAACGATTTGTTTTCGTTCCTATTTTCAATTCATCCTCTAATTAACGATCCTTCAAGAAAACATGAATTTGTTTTCATCCAGAAAATGTTGTAGGATTTTATGCATTTGCTGAAATTCAACTCGTATTATTTCCAGTTCTATTTGTCCTAGAACATCTATAATTCATTCTAATCCCTTTCGAACTGTAAAAGGAAATTTTTTGATATAAAATATTATATTGTGGGAAATTTGAAATAAGATAGAAAAAGTAGTTTGTATTTTTAATCTACTTTCCATATCCATAATGGATACTCGCTAAAATAAGAAGATAATGTAGTCAAAAATTCATTTAAATGAGATATCAACGAATATTTTTCGTTGAAAGTAACAAGAGTCAATAAAAGTGGTACTCTCATTTTAGGACACCCTGTACATTAATACTCCCTATGATTTTAATTTTAAATCAGTGCAGCTGACTCTTTTTCTATGATATTTTATGAGTACAGGTCCGCATCAAATTATTGCACAAAACATTTAAAACCCGGGGCTAAATTAATTTCCTTAGTTAGAAACACATGGATAATGAGTATAAAAAAATACTAACTTCTCTAATATTTTGATATAGCATACATGATATTAAATGTACAGTAGTTTACTGAGATAACTTGGCAGTACTTTGCTATTTTATAAATTATGAGCGCTTACATTCATCTGAAGACGCGGGCATTTCACAGTGGTGAGCTACATCATCGCCACTACATTAGTGGTGATCTAATCCAAATTGAATTCAACCTCCAGAAATAGAACTACTATTAGATGATAATAATATAAGGCAATAATGATTTTAATAGTTATGATCTATCTACTACCAAGAAGATTATTGCCAGCATCATCACTTGCTTGAAAATATTTGAAGTGCATTTTCTTACAGACTATATCACCACATATAACCAAAATTTCTATATTATACATTAGGCAGTATCATATTAAAGTTTTCAATACAGTCTGAGAATTTGGTGTAGAGAAATACTGAACTATACTTTTTTTTTTACAAAATATTACTTGTTGTCATTTAAAATAACACATCTTAATAAGTGCAATTGTGATAATTTTCTAGAAATTATAGTTTATCAAAATCCAGCTTATACAAAACTTTTACTTCCATGCTCAAATACGAGTCATACTACAGGCTAAATCATGCTAACTTCTTAAATATTTGGCGACTTATAATTGTCTCAAATACATATAAAATTCTACAATTTACATAACTGATTCTAAGGAAATGGGATTTAAATAAGTCAGTAGGGTTCAACATGAACAAATGAACACCTGTGAGTGGTTGACATCGCTTTGAAATTGAGAACTAATGCGATTAAAATCGCAGGATATACGCAGAATTCACTATGATCTGTAGCCATAGCTTTAAACTAAGCAAGTTGTTAATACACCATTAGACGCTGCTGATAACAGAATCGAAAATTTCGTCAGATTTTCACACTAATAGTTATGAATATCAACGTTTATAGTCACGCTAGTGGTCGTATTCTGCAAACATGTTGTATGCTGTTTGTTAAACTGGTATGCAGATACAGATGAATTTATTTCATTTTCTAAGGATCGTAAGTAGCTAAGGTGGTGCTACACAGACCTGTAGTTTTCCTAGCGATCTCAATTTTTTCCATTAATGGAATTAGACCCATATGGCGAAGTAGTCGAAAGAGACGAAATAGTGCAGTATTAGTATTTCCATTCAGGATTTCCTGAGCAGTAGACAAATGCGCTGCAGATACGCCCCTGTTTATTTGCAGTCGGGCAGGCGCGTAGACAAATACGTTGCAACTACGACCTTGTCCGTTTGCAAATGAATGAAATTAAGGCGGATTGAATGGGGATTAACCAATGATACTCAATCTAATATAGATCTTCAGCACCAAATGCAGGCACAGACGCTTTTCAATCGCACCGCCAGAAACTTTTTAATGAATTAAGTAATTTTTTTGATAAAGCCACAAGAATTTTCTGACGCAGCCACAAGAACTGCATTTGCTGAAGCTATTCTGAAATTTCAATGCAGCCGTTAGTACTTTTTGTGCAACCATTAGAACTTTGATTTACCTGATCATCACTTTCAAATGCTAATCTTGGTAAATATGTAAAGCTACAAAAACTTCTAATTGTAACCATCACGTCGAACTCTAATTCTTACAGTAAAACTTACTGTAAACGTGTACGTGTAATTCCTTGCAAATATGTGCGCGTAATCTTTGTTAATACATTTGTGTGTAAGTCGAAAGTAAATAACTCCATCTGTAAGGTCGATGGTAGCAGTGTTATTTGATAAATCATCCGCATGGAAAATAACTATTTCGTGTGTCCGGTGGGATACTATTCCAAAACCTTTTGATTGCCGGTCAAATGCTCCACCCACTATGCTGCGGACAGGTAGCAAACTCATTAACTTGATAATTTTCCCGCCAGGAGCTTTATGTACGCTACTGGAGCGGAGTTTGATAAGTAAGTAAGTAAGTAAGATAGCTCTCTATAGCTCAATGAGTAGAGCATTGTACCTGTTATCAAAGGGGTTTCGGGATCGAACGCACAGAAAATCATTCTTGTCCCTGCGGGAAAAATAACGTGTGTTAGCCATTGTACGTGTACGTGTAATTCCTTGAAACCACTTCCATTTAATTCCTTTTTAATATGTACGTGTAATTCTTTATAAGGAGGTAAGTATAATTCTTTGTAATCATGAAAAGTGTAAATCATTGTCAATATTGTGTAATTTCTTGTAATCACTGAAGTTTAATTCCTTTTCTACATGTACGTGTAATTCTTTATAAGGAGGTAAGTACAATTCTTTATAACCATGTAAGTGTTAATCTTTGTCAACATCGTGTAATTCCTGGTGACTTTTCAATATTATGAAACTATTCTTAATATATGTATAATATATATACCTAAATATATATATGAAAAGCATGTTTATATATAAATACATATAAGAAAAGTATGCTTATATATAACATATAAGGAAAGTATGCTTATATATAAACATATATAAGGAAAAGTATACAAATATATATATATGCTTATATATAAATATATATAAGGAAAAGTATGCTTATATATAAGGAAAAAGAGGACAAAGTTTTTGATAAATACAGAAGCTTTCTGGCTCTGTTATCTTTATTCCTCCTGCGATTTCTTCCTGCCCAACAGTTAGGGGTTGTCCATAAATGATGTCACGCCTAAAGAGGGGAGGGGTTTCAAAAAGTTGTGACACTTTGTGACAAGGGAGAGAGGGGGTTAATAAACTGTGGCATCACAAATACTGCAAATTTTAAAATATATTTTTAGATTTTTTTTAAACATTTTTTTAATTAACTCACCAAGCGTTGTCTTAAAAGAAAGAAGAAAATAATAGACATCAACTTATATAACTTCGGTTCTATAGGACTGTTCTAGGGACTAGAAGCAATTCCTCATGCAGGCACTGAGCTATATTATGAGCAATATATGCTCATTACATGTTGTTTGCATTTGTGGGAGCCGGTAGAGTGTTCTCGAGAATATGACGTCATGCTAACGTGCCGAATAATCACTTATATTTTCCTGGGATAACAGAGCTACCTTCAGGTGATGCCTTATGTGACATGTGACATAGGTGTGACATTTTCTGACGGAGGGGAGGGAAGGAGTCAAAAATATCCAAAAAAGGTGTGACATCATTTATAAGCAGTCCCTTAGGAGAATTATTTCCATTTTCTCAAAACCTTTAGCATTACTTGATGACATTTATATTAAATTATTATATTGAAAAATATTATTAGTAACTTCTTTCTTTCACTATTTTGAATGTTTATTACAGTAATTAAAACTTTTATTCTTCAGCCTGATATACTTCCCACATTAAAACTGTTAAAGATAGTAATTTTTATTTAATAAGTAAATAACTGGCCATTTTTGTCTGGAGAACACGGACAAATAGTAATAGCCCCTTGAGATAGTCTTTTATATTTAATTTTATTCAAAAATAATGGCTATCCTTATTGCATTTCAACGGAATAATTATTTTGTAGATATATTATTTAAAACTTATATTTTAGAATCATTATATTTGATTTTTTTTTTCCATTTTTATATTTGCATAAACAATTTTGTTTTTAAATCTAACGTGGAAATTCGTCTAATACGGGATTTTGATTCTCTTGAGCGTTATTCCTACTTAAATATACAATAAATGTATATTTCAAATAGAAAATTACACAAGAGAAGGGAAATTTTTAGCGGCAGTGCACATTTCCTAAGGAATCTGCAATGCTGGATAAGGATTTTTTTTATATTCAGAAGAATCATTAACTCTTTTAGATAAGGATAGCCCAAGTATCTGGGGAAAGTGGCTGAAACCCAAGATTACCATGGCAATGCCGTTGTAATTTTCGTGGTGAGATCATATGTGATAAGATGTTTTGACACCATGCATTATACCTCGTAGTAGAGCTCACATTTGACCCAAAACCACTAGATTTGATGGATGGTGAAAAAAGAGAAGGAGCTCAGTCTGGAGTCGCGCTAGCCTGAAGCGATGAGGTTGCTGGTTTGTTCCATGCTGGATGAGATGCCGTTTTCCTTATTTGCAATCCATCGAATCTGACGATGACTGTGCAAAAACGAGTTTTAGGCTGAGCTATAAATCGTGGATTTAAAGCTTATTAAATTAAGGTTATGGGTGCTTCCAAGTTTTTCTTTACGTAATTCGTCTTTACATGTCTAAGGCAAGTACAATGAGCAAATTGTTGTAATGTAATTTTTCTCACTTATATTTTGATGATCATTTAAATTTGACTTGTCTTCCAGCAGGTTATTCCTAGTTGATTGCCTTGTTCCTAACGAATTCCTACTCCTAATTCAAACTCCTTTTAATCCTACTCGTTATTCCCACAACTGGCATAAACTTCGCGCCATCTTTACAGATTTCTTGCAGGAATATGTTATTAAGCATATGAGTTTAATTTGACTTGTTTTGCGGCACATTATTCCGAGTTATTTGCCTTGTCCATAACGAATTCCTACTCGTAAATCTAACTCCCCCTAATTCTACTCGTTATTTCTGCAACTGGCATAAACTTAGTGCCCACTTTACAGATTTCTTGCAGGAATTGTTTTTTAAACATATGAGTTTAATGCTTACAAAAAAATTCATCAGGTATGAGGGCATTTAACATTGCGAAGTCTGAAGTCTGTGATTTAATGTAAGTCCACAAAATTTAAATTTGAACGTAAGTCCGAAAATTCTGAATTTCAACATAATTCGCACAGGCTTATTCAAGTCACTGAAATTTGCCTAATGAATGCAGCCTTACAAAACATGGGTACCTAACATAAGTTTACAGGAAAAATACATAACAAATATTGGCGTATGCAGAAAGTTAACAAGGGAGTGATAGGGTTATAAGGGTTATAGTTACAAGACCGTAACTCCACACATATGTGCACAGTCGAAACTGCACAAGTGCATGTCGACTCGACTACGAATTTCCGTGCAGTTTCTTAGGTTCTGTGCTTGTGCGAACATCTTTAAAATGCTACGTGTAAAGGACTTTTTTTTTTTGAATTTGTATAGCACTTTTTCTATGCTACAAATTACATATTCCTGTTTCTAAATTTGTAAATTATGTAAGGAATTTGTTTTACTAGTTACCATTTAACCTACCATTTTACCTGCTAGTTACCAAAATACCATTTATTTGTTTCATAAAAATATGAAGTAGAGTATCACTTACTCGTTTACTTTCAAAGAACTTAAAAGCTCAAACTCTTTGGATCAAATTCTTGAAACAGAATTCATCTTTCCCAACTAGAATGTGAATTCGTTATGGAAATAAATTCAATAGCGCTTAACAAACAAGGGCATTTCCTGGTCAATAACTCTGAATGAATGGAATTACGTTAAGGTATGAATCACAAAAATCACGTGACTCACTTTCTATACAATACAAGGAATTCTGATATGGGTTACTTCCGCTAAATGGGTGTATCGCCAGTGTAGTTTCATGGACATTCATAATTCTCCGTGTACCTAGTAAATTCTTCCATAATATAATAATTCCATAATGAAACACAAGTATGATTAAGAACAATGCATGCTCTTATGCAGTTTGTGCAATTATAGATAGGCAGTCAATTGGATTTGGTTAACATTAAAAAAGGTAGGAAAGTTTTTGAAGCTTAACGTTTTATGAGTCTGTCTAGTGTGTGCAGTCATAAGGTAGTATTTAAGTAGGTTTGTCTATGTATACAAAATTGTGGAGCAATTGGGGGATATAACCCCATCATCCCCCGTCTGCGTACGCCCATTGTAACAAAAGTGAATAATGTTATGACTTTAAATAATACCATATGACGCCAGTTTCATCATATAGTGAAGAGTAACATGAGTTACGGCCTATTCATTCCACCTTTTTGTCCACGTTGTTATTGCAAGCCAGTTTCTCTGACAAACCATTCATTGCAGATAATTCAGCCAATCCATTCTTGTATTCTTGTTGTTTGGGTCCATCAACGAAGACTTTTTTATAGTAGTTCATAAAGAGGATGCAGAATGCTATTGTAATTGCATTGGATAAATAGAGCGTACCTCCAGATGTCGTGCAACCGATGTATGACATAACGGTCATGTAAATAGACATGACAACGAACTGCGCCTGGAAATATGGAAATAGAAAACGTATTAGTTTAAAAACATTCGGAAAGATGTCAATTACTTAATAAAAAACATTACCAAACTGAATATTCACATATTAACGCAAATTTAAAATGGTACTTGATCGTAAAATTACATCATCCATTGTTTCGTCCCCAAAAGGCAACTTACTCGATCTTCCAGATCTACCATATTTAGTCCTGAGCAACAGGTACGATGACATTGCGAAAGAAGGAATATTTTCCACGCTTTCAAGACATTTTGTCCTATTTCGCCATGTCGTTGAATAAATTGTATTAAGATATATTATTTCACATTATTTTTTGATACCGGATAATACTACTAGTCGATATGGTTTCGGATATTTTAGTTCACAGTAGTGAATGCATTTATTGTGCGTTCGCGCTCAGTTTGCGCGTGATACCGTTAGCAGACGGGTTAGTCCATTGCAGTTTAGGGAAGGGCGTCTGGCCGACACTAGTTTTTCGCGTGGGAGAACCCAGTTCCTCCAAGACGGCCTTCCCTAAACTGCAATGGACTAACCTGCCTACTAACGGTATCACACACCAACTGAGCGCGAATACAGAGTTTGATGCTCATTGCTAGGAATGTGTAAGACATTAATCTGTTTCAAATTAGACTATGGCTGCTCGATCTACGGCTCAGCCTGCCAGATGTTACTTAATTAACTTGACTCCACACATCATGAGGGTCTACGACTGTGCATTGGGGCCTTTCGGACTTCCCCAGTCACTAGTTCATATGCTGAAGCCGTAGAATATCCATTAATTCTAGGTCGCCAATATTTGTCTCTGAACTATTTAAAATTCTGTCACTAAAAGACCATCCTGCACTGCCATCGCTACAGCAGCCTCTTCATTTCACTTCTCAATGCTCGTCTCTCATATAATCCAACCTTTGGTATGAGGATTGAAAACGTTGTAATTAAACTGGGCATTTCAAAAACCATGGTAGCAGTATCTATGCAAACATCATTTCTCCCTCGTTTGATATTGGCACTGGACCTATCTGTCTAACCACAAGACAATACCTCAGACATTGCCTACCAGCAGGCATTCGCTAATCTGTTTAGTAGGCATGAAGGCTTTCATTTTCACAGGTGGATTAAAAGAGGATAAATATGTCGGTGCGGCATTTGTCTGTGGAAATGTTATATAGAGTCAACAACTGCCAAAACTCTGCTTAGTTTTGACAGCAGAAATTCGTACCATCATGTTAGCTCTACAATATATTTTGTATAATTCATTAACTCCAGTTCTCATCTGTACAGATTTACTCAACGATCTGCAAAACCCAGCTCCATACAAAATCTCGTACCTCTTTGGAATCTACAGAGTTCACAAACAACTTGTGGATATTAAAAACTCACTGTATATGGTGAAATTCTGTTGGGTTCCAGGTCATGTGTCGATTTCCGGAAATGAACAAGCTGACATTGCTGCGAAAACATAAACTACAGAACCTCCTGATAATCCTTCCATTCCTTTCCAAGATTGTAACACTCATGTCTTCTCATTCCATCTTTATGGAAAATGGCAGTAGGAATGGGGCCAGCAAATTTTTAACGAACTCTACCATATCACACCACACATTGAGATGTGTCAGACTAGCTATAGAAGTGATCGTGGCAAAGAGGCTGCTCTGGCTAGATTTCGCACTGGACACACAAGCTTTTCCCAACAACATCTCTTAAAAGTAAAGGATTCCCCGATATATGCCACATGTGGTGAACCACTAAATGTTTTAATCATTTGCTCAAGTTTTAACCAGCAACGTTAATTAGCTTTTTTAAACTAAATAATTTTAACTTTCGTGACATTTTATCTGATTTTAATAATAGAATTATTTTTAATTTTTCATCCAATATTGGTCTTTTAAATCTTATCTGATCATATTACATCGTTTTCTTTATTGTAAGTATGCTTTCCTTTGGATTTTCTATTTATTTTTTCTTAAAACCATATGTATTGTCTCACCGTGTCTGGCTCAGAAAGACCTTTATTATCCTTGAACCATAAACATACAACAAACCAACCAATTAAGTGAATGCAGTTTAGTCAGGTTCCTCACTACTTTGTGTTAGATTTACATGAAAAGCATGGTTTTGCCAATAGTTTACAAAGCCCTTTAAATTTCTGAAATACTCCAAAGGTGATGATAAATGTATTGTAGAAACATGTACAGAAAGTGCTGAAAAAGATCCTTTGTGTTTCATGATCAGCCATTGTTGAGTACGACCAATCGTCGAAGGTTAACAAACAAAAATTACAAAAACTGTAGCCATAGGACAGAGCGTCTATTGAAAGACTCCTGATATTCAATTATCCGAAAACAGCGAATATGCGTGACGGCGACTCGTTTTATAACTACGTTACCGAAGCTAATACTCACGTTGTATTTTCTGCATATGCAAATCACGTTTAATGTGAATCTTCCATAAAAAGGGGACAGCGAAATATTAGAGAACCCACTAAACTGTCAAACCAGCACACTAATTATGTAGTTAACATGTCTAAGGTTATATGAAATGACAATACTTGAAGAACATATGTAGCAATAATTTGGCATGATTAAATATGATAATGGTAATACATTAAAACAAAATACGGTGAACATCTTTATTATTTATCCATTAATTTGTTTCTTATCCATTATTATGTCCGTTATACATTGTTGTGTTACACAGCGTCAAGGAGATAATCACTATCCTCTTGATCTAGAATTCTTAGTTCAGTTCAAGTCTCACCCAGAAACCTGAGAACTGTCCATGTACCTTCTTAATATATAGGCGGTGCCCAGTAAGGCAGTTTTTTGTAGGTCTGTTGTCGTTATGTCAGTAATGTCCAGTTTTTCTAGGAAGTTTTTTAAATTAGGTGTGATGGCCCCCAGTGCACCTATCACAATCGGGATGACTGTTACTTGTTTTTTCCAGAGTCGATTGATTTCTATTGCAAGGTCACGATATTTGCATTTAACATTATTATTATTATTATCATCATCAACATCCAAATTGTTCTAGGCCAGTGATTATTTTGCATTATAATTTTTATCATTCAAATTATTCTAGGTAGGTGATTATTTTGCATTATTTTTAGTGTTATCATCCAAATTTCTAGGCCAATGATTATTCAACTTTTAGAACCTTTATTCATTATGCATGTGCCCAGAAATCCCAACGGAATTCAAATTAAAACTTTTTGAGATATCTTTCCATATTCTGTAAGCAGTATAATTTTGTGATTTTGGTTTTAAATTTTATTTCTCAGTTTCGATAATTTCTGAATTATTCACATAGCATTTAAGAAATGCATTCGCAAGATTTCATTTCTCTCCCAGAAAAACAATTCTTTGACTATTATACGCATGATACAAAAATGATCTCTATGGGTATGAGTCTTACTAAAAATTTTAAAATAGATATTGGCCTTAACTTATCTTAAATCCGGCTACGGATATCTTTTAATCTAACTACAGGCATAGTCAATGAAACTTGTTTAGTTTATTTTTATTTAATTCCAGTAGAATGAAAGCAAATTTGTATAAAACTGTGTAGAGACCTGCTGCTGCTGCTACTGAGAATGCAAAGATGTTAATGTAATTCCAGGGTAGTAATAACGTCAAACGAATTGACAGGCAGTAGGCTAAGGGGTCTTAGGGCACTAGGAGGATTGTCGATCCGTACAGCGTACAGAGACGCACAGCTCGTACTGGTGTCGTCATTTAACGTCTACCATGAATCATCCATGATCAATCCACCCAGAGGGGTGGCTGAAATAGATGGATGGCACGCAAGGGTACGCCGGGCAGGCCGATACCACCAGGGTCCACCAGGTACCGTTGAGTGGGTGCAGCGCCGTGAGCGGGGGAGACGAGGCACGAACCGGCCCATCAACCAGGATTCACGAAATGCCATCCATCCAATTCAAGCCATCAAGCCAGTGTCCCATCCGCAGGCGGTGGAAGCTGACCCTAAGCAATCGATGCCATGCGCAGACAGAGACAGCGGCGAGAGTCCGGATCAGAACGAAAGTCGCCCGCACAACTCCAGAAAAAAAATCCGATCCTCGTAGAAGAGCGGAGCCCGGTCCCAGAATAACACAATAAGACATGAATCAACTGCAGTCCAACGGCCTTGTCAATATCCCAGACACTCCGCCAACGCGAGCTGGAACCAAGATCCGCCAGATGGACTGCAGGAAAGAGACATCCGCTCCCCACCAGAGCTGAAACCGAACTATTGTAGAGTCCTACAATCCTGTACGGAGCTGAGACCTGGCCAATCACAAAGGCGCATGAAAGGAATATGAAAATGGCTGAAATAAGAATTCAAGGTGGATGAAGAGTGTAACACGGAGGGACAAAATAAGGAATAGTCCAATCAGAGGTATTGTCAAGGTGAGTCCCATGGGTAGAAAAGTACCCAAACATAGGTTAAGATGGCTTGGACATATGGAGCGGAGAAATGAGGAATATGTGGGAAGGATGATGGATAGACTAATGGTAATAGGGAAGAGGAAAGGAGGAAGACCACTTTTGAGATCGAGAGATAAAGCGACGGAAGATCTGGAAGAGAGTGAATAAGTATAGAAGAACTCTTGGACAAAAAATTGTGAGAGGGAAGAAAAAGGTATCGTCTACTTAATATAAACATAAGAAAATAACGCCACCTGGTAAATTGAATGAAGTGCCTGCTTGCTGTTGCCAAGTGCAACGTGTTTGCGACTTCATTGCCAGTTAGTGGGGTATTGCAATGCCATTCGGGGTACAATAAAACATTACCACACACATTCATGTAATAAGATTACAGTAATGAATAGTGTAGTAGTATTTTCAACCCTAGTAGCGACTCTGAATCTAATCCGATTTAAAAAAAAATGACTGATTTATTTTTTCTTATGATAGGACATTTTGAAAAGTTGGGAGAAACAAAATTCCGAACTTCAAAAATAAGGCCCATCCTAGTATATATATATATAATACATTACATATCGTGTCTTCTGCAAATCTCAAGAACAAATATATGTATTAGATTTATTCATACATTTGTAGAAAATAGCGACATACACGTATATCTACTATATACAGGGGTTGGACAAAAATATGGAAACATCTTGCAAAAAGCATAATATGGTATATAAAAGCATTAATATGGCGTAGGACCAGATTTGGCATTCAGAACTGCTTGCAGTCTTCTCAGAATAGATAATAGACTTCCTGTATAGTTTTCAAGGGAATATCGTAGCATTCTTCCTACAAAATATTGGGAAGTTCTCTAAGCGATGGCGGTGGATAGTGCTTTGGAACATTTGCCATCAACACCGACCATAAGGGTTCAATAATATTGACACTGAACCATTGTTTAGGCCATGGAAGATATGAAACTCCATCTCGGCGATCAGAAAACCAGTTCTGGACGATGTGAGCTCTGGGACAAGAGCTTTGTCATCTTGATAAACAGTATCATCATCAGAGAACGAACTTTGCATCATGGGGTGGATCTTGTCAGTTAACATGGTCACATTGCCGTTGACGGTGACGTTAGCTTGCAGGGTGATGATGGGTCCGGAAGAATAATGTGACAAGGATGCCCATATCATGATGGAACCCCTCCATATTTCTCTCTTGGTAGCAAACAATTTGGATTGCAAGCTTGGGATGGAGTTCCCCAGATGTAAATTCGGACAGAAGTCAGAAACAGTTCAAGTTCGACTCTTATGACCAAATGACCTCTGTCCATTGCTCTATATTTTAGGTTTTATGACTGTGTCACTACTGCCTTCTTTTAGTAGCATTGTGATCACTGATGAGTGGTTTTGGAATGGCAGTCCATAAAAATCTTGCTTCGTCATTCCATAAAATCTTGTTTGTTATTCCATAAGCAAAATTTGCTGTTATTCCATAAAAATCTTGCCTGTTATTCCATAAAATCTTGCTTGTTATTCCATAAAAATCTTGTTTGTTATTCCATAAAAATCTTGCTTGTGCAGTTCCTTTCGTACAGTTTTGATGCTAATAATGTTTATGAGCACGGTGTTCATCTCAGTAGTCGCTTTGGCAGTTGCAGCTTCTGATTTTCCTTCACCAGCTTAAGCAAAGTTCATCTATCTCTGTCATTTAACACATATTTCCGTCCACGTTGCTACTGGTTAGATGCGGTTTTTATTATTATGTTGCATGCAGTCATCATTTTAGATACCGTACCTTGTCATGGACCTAAAATTTCCTCTATTTTGATGACGAAAGCACCCATCATACGAGCCCCAACAATTTGGCCGCGTTGGAATTCTGTCAGATTCGAATGCTGACATAATCGACTCACAACTACACATAATTCTGTCTTGACGAAGACAACTGGTGCTTTCAACGTGCAGATGACTTTATATCGGTGGTTGTGTTATGAAAAAACAGACGGCACTACTTACAAACTTCTCTATAGCACAAACGTTAATTAAGGTACGAGTTTAGTAAGGCGTTTCCACTATGACGTTCTCACTTTTGAAGTACTGTAAAAAATTGGCGCTCATTCCGTGTTATAACAAGTATATGTGTATATTTTTCTCCTTGTACGTGTGTCTATATAACTGAGAGAAGGTTTGGTAGTCATAGGCCGTAGTTAAGTTGGAAAAGCATTCGATGTGCAACCGCAAATTCTTGGGTACTGGTCCCGTTCGTCCGCAGTAATTTTCTTCCTTTTTTTCCACGTTTGTATGTGACCTTTGAATACTATTATAATATATTTACACGTGTGAATTTCAGCAGATACTAGTAGTGGTTTAATGTTGTATTGAATAAGTATATACATTCATATTCATCAGATATTATCCCCACATATAATTCATGGGTACATACTTGCAAGAGAAATATATAAAGATGGGGGATTAAATTTTTACGATTGACGAACTTAAATGAGCAATCACAGAAGAATGGAAGCACATTCCATATGAGATAGTTTTAAACTTATTTGAATCCATATCAAATCGTATTTTTGAAGTAATAAAAAATCACGGACGTTCAACAAAATATTAAAATTATGTAACCTGTTTTTATAAAAATGAGTACAAACGTATATTTCGGTCCATATCAATAAAATATTTCTCTTGTGTAAGTTTTCAGCAAGCCTCTGAAAATATTTTCGATATTGTGAGCAATATTGTCGAACGTATTGAAGTAATTACTGATATTTTACATTTGAAGGACACGTTTTTACCTTAAGTTTTAGCAAATTTCATGTGAACTTATATTTTTGTTTAGCAATATATTATAGTCTACAATCATATTCTGTAATATATTAGAATACGCATATTGTCCATAACAATATCCCCCGTCTAGAAAGGTATAAAGTTTTGATGCTCAGCTTTCGAATGTTCAGCCCAGTTCATCGTGTATAGTTATACACAGTGCGTTATAGATTACAAAACACAAGAATTCCTAGCTGTGTGTTGAATATAGTCTATAATTTGTTTACAACAGAGTATGTGTTCGAGCCAAGTTAAGAAATATCGCCAATTACGCAGTTTTAGAGGAAGCTACTGCGGACTAAAAAATAGCATGCGCCTGCTTATTGAGTTTTGTACCAACAATTTTGTACATGCTTCGCATTATATTGGTATTGTGCTAAATCGGTTAGGTTTATATTGTTAATAGGTATTTCATTTTCAATATATTGTGAAATTTATCTAAAAGTATTGTGTTATAGATTTGCATGTGCGCTGATTTCCAATATTTAGTATACATCATATTGTAATGGTAATTTTCCACCACTGCAAAATAAGAAACCAACTGAGCATTCTGAGACTCACCCAGCGACAAATGTAAATAGCAATGTTTGATTCCGTGGTGAATGTGACATCACCAAACAGTATAAAGTTGCTGTTTAGTAGTTGTATCAGCCCAAGCGTTCATACTATCATCTCCAAAAAGCATTGGACGAGTGGAGCTCGAGTGGTTGAGCGCGCCAGCGTGCGTACTTGCGTATATCACGGGCATTGTGAAATTCAGCACGGCCGGAGAAGTACTGACCGTTATGTTCATGTATTATTTACAAAGTTATGTTCGTTAAGTTCAGGCTATTTGTCGTTATGAAGTACGGAAATTGTTGGCCTGAAGAAAGTCTGCTCTTGCTTATCAAACCGTTTAAGAAGAGGTCGTAGAGAAATAAGCCCTTGCTTAAAAGCTAAACTCCAGTAGAAGGTACATTTTAGTCTGAGCTATTTAGAATAGAGGATACTGAGTTGCTGACGGACTTTGCTGTTTTTGCCAATTCTACGAACGTTTCAACAAGACCGATTCTGTGCCGCGGAGTACGAGGTTGTTGTAAGTTGAGGAGCAAGAACATGACGCTTGAAACGATAAGTACTTTCACTCTTATTTGAACTAAATGACTGTAGGTTTAGTTATAGTTTAAGTATTGTAGCAGTGCTGACATTGAGGGTGGATACATAGTACAAAAGTCTATTTCAAACCTTCTTGCTAACTCCTTTATTTCATTATAATCAAAGTTTTGTTTTGATGTACTAACTAA
>QLNU02013614.1:13522644-13540302 GCA_006491805.2 Dysdera silvatica
CTAGTTAACAAAGTAGCACGGTACTTGGATAACATATGCATATAAAAATAATTTATCCAAAATGAATTTTTGTTCTTCTATATGAATTATAACGCTGTAAATATGTCAGAAGAAACCTTTTACATTTTGAAATTTTTAAAAAAATTTCGGAAATCAGAGAATTCAAATAATTCAAGATAAACAAATTTAAAGTAATTTAAGAAGCCACCTACTTGTTTCAGATCTGAACACCATAAAACCAAAGACAGGAACTAAAGCATGATGAGTAACATGTAAAGTGGTGATCATGTTGAATTTTTTACTTAAAACAAGGAATATCTGCGTATAAGAAACGAATTGCATGAAAATGACATTTGCATATAGGAAGCAAAATAATGCATAACATATTATTTTTTGTAATTCGTGCCTGGTTGCTATTTCTAACAATGGCAAATAAACATTATTATTATTATTTTTAATATTATTAATATTATGTGCTTAAATATGTTAAGTATTTAAAATGTTAACAAACGATAGGTTAATGATCAAGACATGGTCAATAAATTTGCTTACTGTATCCAAAAGTTCAACGTATTTAATTAGATATAACTGCCAACCTAAAGCAAAGAACTGGAAAATATAAGAATAAGTTAGTTCTATATAGGATGTTATTTACTTCTAAATTTCTTTCTACTTTTTTAAAACATTTTAAAATTTTTAGTTACAATACAGTAATATACAGCTAAAATAAGTTCCTACAATGCAAGAGGGGTAAGTTTGAATAAAATCGAATTTAAAATAATATGCTGTCTAATTTAGGTACAAGCAGAAAAATAATTATTTTTGAATAAAGCGCAGGTGCAAATAATTTTCAATAAATATATCTGTAATAAATATAAATATTTCTCACACAAAGTATATATTACAATTCTAACAACTAACATTCCGAATATACACATATAAATGACAGAAAGATATACACTGCAACATCAGTTAGTGCATTTTATGAAACTTCATTCAAAGGAAATTGACAGTATTTAACTGAATATGTGTATTTTACATCATTCTGAATAAGCGCATTTTGTAAGATAATTCTTGTAAAATGAGTTACTCACATATTATAAAATGCATTCATCAATATAAACTGAATTTGAAATGCAATAAAATGAACTTATTAACAAACATGCATTTAATAAAGTTTTAGGGATTTCACTGGTAGTTTAATATAATTTTGAACAATATTTTTATATATTTGTAATAAATTAAAGCTGTAACAATTCTAAAATGATTTTTGTAACATTTTGGATAAATATATTTTACAAAAGGTTAAATCACACATTGCACACATTTATTTTATACAAAGTACTACAATAGTGCGTCACTTTATAACTTAATAATACTTTAAATAAATATGTGTTGTTACATTTTATAATAAAATTCATTGTAATTACTTTTTCTATGACTGGTCCCATCTTTACATCAAGAGAACCGCATATAACCCTTATTCCTAAGTGCGGGATGAATGTGAAACCCTGGATTGGAATTGAATAAAATAATATTGCTTATTTGTACAATATAAATGTTCTCGGAACAGTTTTATTGAAGTTATATACAGAATAAAGAGAAAGATGCATGCCTTACTCTTAACAAATTAAGCAGGAATCTATAGGATAAGACAAATCGTTTTAAATTAAATCAGTTTATTTTAAGTTTAAGAGAAAATGAATGAAAATTGGTAAAATGGCACAAACACGTTATAAAGCATTTAGAATATCCATACGCTATCGTCTACAGAATCTAAATATGTAAGGGTAAATACTATTTGTTTTTTTCAATTGAGCACAATCATAATTTAACAACATCCAAAGCCATATACATCAAATCAGATCAAAATCAAATCGGAATTTATTCCTGTGTAACACATTAAAAACATGACATATAGAGGATGCAAGACAAAAATATTAAAATTCTTGCAACCGAGGCGCATTTAATTTCTTTGGTTCTCCAGGAGGTATCCTTTTATTTTATTTTTGAATTTTATTTAGGCTTACGTTATTTAATTAGTGTTTGAATATTATTCCATAAATCTATTCCATAATAGTTAATGTTATTATTCCCTATATTCGTTCTTATTCTTAATTTAAGTTAATTTTTATTTCTTGTGTTAATTATTTCGCATATATACAGAAACTTTCAAGTTACGAATGTTATTTATATTTTCGATATTTTGTTTTGGTGTATTATTTCATCCTTTGATTTTCCTGTTTTAAAATAGAACTTTTGAAATGTTATACAGATGTTCTTTGTTTTTAAGTTAGTTATTGACAAATTTCCCTAAACGATATTATCGTAATTTATAAAGCTGTAAATTAATATATAATAGATATTTATTTTTATTTTATGTGATAAGGGGTGAGTTAAGCTTTTGATAAAATTTTTATTGGAACTTCTATTTTTTCTGCACTTTAAGTACTTGTTGGTTCTAGCTTAATTGTTCTTGGATTGTTACTTCAAGAAATTTAATAGAATAAACTTTGTCAATTATAATATTATTGAATTTAAGTTCATCTGGTCTATTTGTACTTTTTTATATTTTGTGTGAAAAATTATATGATTTATTTTGTTAGTATTTATTATTAATTTGTTGTCGTTGAACCATCGTTCAAATAAAGGTAACTTTTCATTTGTGCTGTTGATTATTTGTTTTATTTCTTTCTGTTAGACTACTATAGTTGGCAAATAATAAAATACCTTTATCTAAATTTATTAAATCATTAATTGCCAAAAGGAAAAATAAAATGAACATCGAAAACGTCATTATTGAAAATTGATATCCCTATCGTTTACTATTTCACATAATTTAATAATAAAAGTTTTTAAAATAAGTAACTATATCATTAAAAGCCAGTAGCTGTCAGTTTTGAAATTTATTTTCAATAAATATAGTCACTGTCCTTCTTGAATGACAAAATCATTCGGAAAATTACACATATTTAGCAAACGTAAATCAATAATTGGCATAAGAAATTCTAATTACTTTTAAGGACAAAAGAGGAACTCCCTAATTATATAAGCATTTACTGTGAAGGAACTAAGTACTTGATTTTGTGCACTTTTGATTGAAACTAGAACTTCTTTGATCCATGCACATCCAAAGAAAAAATACCACATGCACTCTGGGTGCTTTTTGGAATTCTTTTCTCGTGAATCTTTTTATATGTACATGAACCTAAAAATATTTAGCTTGAAGAAGAAAGTGGAATATCAAAATTTAGTTCCCAGATTTTTACGTGCTGCGATTGAGATAATTAAGGATTTGGATTTACCTTTAAAATGAAATAGATGTAGAAAATTACTAGCCCGAAATTGTAAGGAGGCATGATGTTCCTGAGATTCCATGGTTTTCTGTTCTTCATAAATGCTGGGCCCAAGACTTTAACAAATAGAACATATAAAATTGCGATGAAAAGTGGCGAACTGAAGTTTCCAAGCAGAAGCCATTGACGAACTTCAGGTTCTGAAATAAATCACGGAGTTTCTAGATAAACGATACTTGGAAGTTCGCTGCTAAAACTGACATTGATTCCTAATGGCTTTTGAAAAATTAAGTAAGGCAATAACTTTTCAACAACAATTATGTGCAAAGAGACAGTACATTACTCACAGAGATTAACTGTTCATCTGTAGGAAACAAAGTTACGACTGGGTCAGTGAAAAGTGTTTAGACTCAATGACACTCGGTTAGACATAACTAGTTTTGATTAAATTGAGCTAAGTAAAAAAAAAGCATTTAGCTAAATATTAATGGCATATAGTTAGAATCCAACTTATATTTTTCAATAAACCTAAATATATGTATTATAAAACTGTAGAATGTTTCCTGGCTACGTCTTTACGTAACTGCTAAAGAAATGTAAGAAATTCTGTCTAAGAGTTTAAATGCACATATGCAAATTGCATATTATTTTGAAAAAAAGAAACGCATTCAACCCCCGTGCGCTTTTATGTGCATTAAAAAAAGGGCAAACATTTCATTGGAGTTCAGACCTTAGATAAAATTCCATTTGAGTAGCATTTTGCATTAATGCAATGTAACTTATATTTATTTCTTTTTTAAATTATTCTTTTAAATAAGCATGGTTTTCTGTATTCAAATTATTGAAGATTTCCCTTGTTAAGTCTATTGCTGGTATTTGTGGGTCTAGCATGGGCAGAGTGTTATGGAATTTATAAGCGAAATACAATTCTGTTGCAGGTTTTTATTACTAACGTTTCTTCAAGCTTCTTATTTTTGTTTCTGTTACGAAGCACTGAGGTATATTGGAATTATACCAAGGCGTAGTTGGACTCTGTTTTTACGGAAAGTTTGGTCTTCGACGATCCCCCTTGAAAGGAAGGACATCTTCCTTTTCATTTAGAAAGGCGCATAAAAGCCTATTATGTAAAATATATGTAACACCATATTTTAGGTAGAAGAATTCTAAGAGAAAGGTATCAAAATTTAAGAAATTAGTAATAACATATATAAGTTACTGAGAGGGTCAAAACAAAAAGCATCGAATATCTGAGTAAAAACCGACGAATTGGTGAACCGGTGAAAAGTAGAGACATAATACACTCTGTTGCAAAAATATATATGCACCCGTAAAGAATTGAGCCACAACTACGAAACTCAGCATGTGTGTAATGTTCGAATGGATGAACAAATATTCAAAACATTGATATAAAATACCGTTTTATTGATGTGTAGCAATACAAAGAATGTGCTCTTCAATATATAGTACAACCACTCCTTCAGACATTCAAGTCAATACTCGATAGGGTATGGGTCAATTAAGTGGCCGATGTTCCACTGCGATAGATCCTACCATAAACGCAGCAACTGCTGAAAGAGTTCGGAGGTATTCTGAGACGACTGAAGTTGCCTACATAACATGTCCCAAACAAGTTCGATAGGCGAAAGGTCTGGAAACCTGGCAGGTCTCTCGAGGACATTAACACATCGAAGACATTGTTGCGACAGCCGAGAAGTATGTGGCCGAGCGTTGACCTGCTGGTAAACAGAATCTGATGACCAGATACCATTAGTAGTACCACCGGCTGAAAGGTGTCGTCGACGTACGTGCGAACGATGAGAGTACCTCTTAGCACGAATAAAGGTGACCGGCTGTCCCAGGAGATCGCTCCCCAGACTGTCACACCAGGTGTAATGGCTGTGTACCGCTTAGTAACGAATGTTGGATTCGACCGCTGACCTCCTCGTCTCCACACACGTGTACGACGGCCATCAGCATCGAGTAAAATGAGGGATTCGTCACTAAATATAACATTCCTCCAATCTTACACTGTCCAGCTTGACCGTGAGCAGCACCGTTCCAGGCGACACGGCCTATGGCGGGGTGTCAGAGGTAAGCGCCATAATGGTCGTCGAGACCTGAGCCCAGCGTCAGCTAGTCGTCGCCGAATGGTATCCCTTGATATCACTGAATCCCTACGAGTTGGCAAATGGCGTTGGCTTGTTGATAGCGTCACTTTAGTGCGGAGGTGGCTTCTCTCCTCATTGGGCGATATTCTCGCGCATTGGTGACCCGGAGATGTCCAGAGCCACTGCGACGGCTGACTGTGCCTTCTCTGAGCCACTGTTTCAACACCGGGTAACTGCTATACGGCTTCGTCCAATATGTCGACTGATCTGTCTGTTTTTCACTAACCTGTCTCTCTGAGGCTTATAATCCGCCCCCTCTCAAAGTCGGACAAATGTTTGTAATGCCGTAGGGAACGTCTGTAAAGCATCTTTCGTGTCAATATCGTGTATCTGAGCTGCTAATCCAGTTGTAAATGCCCATCACTGAGCGCACCGGCCCTTTTAAATTCTACTCGCGTCGCAGTTCATACACGCGCTGCATGCCTCAACAATGCTGATTGCTGCTGTACGTTTGATTATTTGCATAACTCGCCAAACCACATTTGCATGCTGAGTTTTATAGTTGTGGCTCAATTCTTTCTGGGTGCATATATTTTATTGCAACAGAGTGTATATATTGTAATTCCTCGAAGGTTGATTCTGGTCCAAAATTAAGTTCAAACTCAATGAGAGAAGTACACATTTTCGCTCTTTAATTCTCAATGTGCTTTATTTATGAAAAACAATTTTACAGAAAATTTAAGACTATAAGCATT
Organism: Dysdera silvatica; assembly: GCA_006491805.2. Classification (NCBI taxonomy): domain Eukaryota; kingdom Metazoa; phylum Arthropoda; class Arachnida; order Araneae; family Dysderidae; genus Dysdera; species Dysdera silvatica. Next base: position 13,528,804 of record QLNU02013614.1, read on the forward strand.
TAAGAGAAATACAGCAAATCAAATTTTTTTAAGATGCAGGAGAATCCACAATTAAAAGTGGTGCAAACGTTGAAAGTCGAAAACGGAAATGCGTCAAAACTGATAGAGAATGACAATTTTCTCACATAAACATGCAAAATTTTTAAAAAATGATTGCTAATTTTATGCAAGCAAATTTATTGTCATAGATATGCGTCTTAAGATTTTCTTTCCACCTTCAATTTCTGTACAAAATTTTATCGTAGATTCTCCATTGTGGGATACCCGAAAAAATTTGATTTATTGTAATTCTGTTAAGCGTTTACAGCCCTTTAATTTTCTGTAAAATGATTTTTTATAGATAAAGAACATCGAGAGTTATAAAGTAAAATATATACCTCTCCCATTTTGAAATGAGATTGAGTGTAAACTTAATTTTGGACATGAGTTTATATTTGAAGTACCTGAATCTTGATTTGCCTGAAGATACATTGGAGTTATTACAAATTACATGAAAATTAAAAATCAAAATTGCTTATCAATGGAATAGATTTAGAAAAGAGTAGTATATATATGTAACTCTAAGTTCTATAGGCCGTAATATCACAAATTTAACGCATATACGATAAAATCTAATAAACTTACGATGATTATTTGAATATACATAGAAATTCCCTGTTGCATATTTGATTACCATGTGCAAGTATATGCATGCACACTTGTTCACAATGCATATTGGTATACATTAGATACTTAGAACTACCTCATATCAAAGTAGAAAAGTATATAGAGACATTCGTAAGAATGTACTTGGTTAAATGCAAAATGCAAATATTGCCAACCATGATAAGCACTGTAGAATCAGAATGTTCTGCTTTGCAAAACAGAACAACGAAAGTATGCCAATCAAACTATGAGTATCAGCACACGGGAAAAATACAGTATATTCAATGGGATTTAGTGGAAGTTCTTAAATTTTGATTGTAAAAAGGTTTTGGGTCTATAAATACACGAAAGGTGCTTGTTTCGCTGTCTTAAAGTAACATAGCAGACTCTACTCTATGTGACTTAATTGTTGTAAAAATATAGTTCCATCATAATTTTAAATAAATGTAACAAAATTTAAACAACCTTCTTAAGGGTATTGTTTGAAATTAGTCTCCTTCTTATAGGTTTTAAACCAAATTATTTTTATTTTGAAAAGCAGAAAAGCTAAACACCAAGCTGCTTTAAATGTCATATTGGACAACTATAGCTCCTCCTCCTCTTTATATTGAAGTCTCTATTTCCTCCTCATATCTTGTCTCGAATTTCTCCTCATATCTTGACTCTCTATTTCCTATTCACACCTTATCTCTAATTCCTCCTCATATACTGTCTCTAGTTCCTCCTCATATATTGTGTCTAGTTCCTCCTCATATCTTAAGTTTCTAGTTCCTCCTCACATCGTAAGTTTCCAGTTTCTCTTCATATCATAAGTCTCTAGCTCCTCCTCACATCTTAAGTCTCCAGTTCCTCCTCATATCTTAAGTCTCTAGCTCCTCCTCACATCTTAAGTCTCTATTTTCTTGTATTCAGATTGCTTTGCATATTTTTGTGCTGCGAAAGTACAATTAGCAGGTCTTGCAGTCCATCAAGAATCCAATACAGTAAAACCTCAGAAAGACTACGTCTTTAAACGACTAATTTTCCACGGAACCTAAGGTGTTCTCCTTAAGAAGGTTGTGCCGAATTTTAAACATTTTATTAAGATAACAAATTCTATTCTGTTGTTGCATATCAAAATTATATAACTTACCTCCTTTATGAATATAATCGTTAAAGCTTTTCCATGCAGAATGCATTGCTGACATCTTAAAAATAAACCTGTTGAGATAAACAATCGAATTTATTGTATTTTTAAGGATAATCTAAGATAATTAAAATAAACAATATAAGAAGCATCATTCGCATGAATGAACAAATCTAACCGTTTTTGCCATTCTATTACGTTAAGAAATCTGTAGAGATACCCCTGCATCACATTTTATACTACGTACACATATTAAGCTACGTGTCAATGAGTGGGTTTGAGCGAGGCCGCATCGAAGGCTTAAGAAAATGGTATGGCAATACAGAACTGCCATTATTGACATTACATTGAATTGACATTATCTTCGATTATTTACTTACTTATTACTAATTTCTTAATTAGCTCTGATTACAGTAAAACCTCGTTAAATACCCAGTGGGCGAAGAGATGATAATGATTCAAGCGGAGACAATATAAGTGGATTGACGACTGATAGTACTCAATATACATAAATATAACGGTCATATAAATTATTAATTTATATGACCATTTATTATCATACCGCGCAGTGATTTTCAAACTTTGTCATCTCGCGACAGAACCGAAATTAATTGCTAAAATTTCGCGACACACCAAAAAATATCTTTTTCACCAATCTGATAAAAAAAATGAAAATAGATAAAGGACAACAAATATATAAATAATAGGTATAATTTTGATATAAAAAATACTAATAATAACACATCTCGGTCTTCTGGAATGTGCCAGAGGACGATTTGTTGGACTATCAGCTCAGTTGGCTTGCTGATTCATTGTGTTCTCGGGAAGAGTTGACCACCGTTTCCTTATGCGCTGTGGTTGTGTTATATGTTGATATGTTTTTACTTGAAAGTTTTTGGAAAACGTAGTTAATACCTGTGAAAAATAGTCAGCTATTGAATGTTTTAAAAATTCTAGCGACATAGTAGTATAAAATTTGGTCTAAGGAGGACACAATAGTGGAAAATTTGGTCTAAGGAGGACACAATGTTTCTAAAGGTGAAAACCAAACACATTTCATCCCAGATTTATGATTATTGAAGAAATAAAATATGGATTTTTTTGGGTTTTGTTAATGACTGAAAGATTACGTACATTGAAATAAAAAACCAAACTTTCTAACATCATTTCGATGTATGTTGAATCCATGGGCAAAAGGTGCACATGGAATAGCTAAATAAGAATTTTACGCAAAGCTGGAATAAACCTATGATGAGACAACATAACGTTTTAGCATAGTATTAAAGGACACAAATGCAAAACTAGAGAAAAAAAAAGTTCAGCCCAGAACAATAGACAAATACAGGAAGTATAAAATGTTATAATAACGAGATAATGCTCATAGATTTCTCAGTAAATAACTATTTCGCAATAACAATAATAAATAGTAATTTCGCAATATTTAGCTGACAAGAAGCAGCTCATATTTTGAACATCGAAATCTCCACGAAATAACATGGGCATCACACCAGATGGTATAAAAAAGGATCAAGGAGATATCTTTGGATGGATCGTACGCACAGTTGGTTTGTTACATTTTTGTGGCGCAAGGACATTTATGTGTCATTCTGCGCCAAACATGGTGAAGTCTTGCATACGGTTATGAAATTAAGACGAATTAATATCGCACAATGGTAAAAATGTATTTAAACTATATTAAAATGAAACGATGCAATAAAATAAGATGAGATTAAAACATCCATAGCGGGTAAAGTCGAGGGCATGGATCGGATGACATGAATACCATAGATCTGATCAGTGGCATAAAAAAGAGAGCGACTCGAGGGCACAAACTCCCTGTTAGATATCAAAACACATCATTTTCTCATAGGCCACATCACAAAATCTTCTTTAAAGGCGCTTGAGCCCCCCCCCGCCCCCGCATAGCGACTTGAGCCCCCCATACGTTTTGAAATGCTACGCTACTGGATCAGATGTCAAAACAAGCAGAGATGATGATTTTGATTATGACCAAACCATAGTACCTATCCAATACAGACAGAGAGTAACGAACGTGCATGAAAGTTATTGTTTATGATTCTATGGCGCAAGGCCAGTAAAGGTAATGCTGCACGGGGATATGTAATTTTTTCCCTAGGAATCCGAACCTCTTAGGACTTAGGGAACCCAGCCGCGGCATACAGTGCAAGTTATTTGGTAAGCGTTCTTTTTGGCGCTTTTGAGAGTTGAACCTAGGACAGGGACACGCTAGGCAAACGTGTAATCACTGCATCACAGTATGACTAAACATACGAAAGAAGACGTTGACGAGCTAAAAGCAATTTAATGTGCAGATATTACAATTAAAACTAAATTTTTGTTAGGTACTTCGATTTTATAATACTTATAAATGCAGAAAAATCATGAATACAAGTGTGTGGAAGAGTTTTGCGAACCCCAACCTTTTGGTAAACGAATTTACGAGAAGAGAAGTATGCTGAGCTCTTATTCAGTACCTTATCCGTCAAACCATTGGAAAGAGTAACCCAAAGACCGTTGGTTCGAGTCCAGCCTAAGTGCGACTCAATTATTCTTTTTAATCTAGAGATTATTAAACCAACAATTGATTATAATATGAAGAGTCATGGTATATCAGATTAAACCGTAATGGTGAATTTTTCCACAGCCTTTTTAATATCTTAAGAGCCGTGTTTCAGTAATCAGCATTTAATAAGCTGGCTCTTCTTGATATCCTATGAAGAGCTGTTTTAGTAATCAGCATTTAATAAGCTGGCTCTTCTTGATATCTTAGGAAGAGCTGTTTTAGTAATCAGCATTTAATAAGTTTGCTCTTCTTGATATCTTATGAAGAGCTGTTTTAGTGAACAACATTTAATAAACTGGTTCTTCTTAATATATCTTAAGAAGTTCTGTTTTAGTACTCAGCATTTAATAAGCTGGCTGTTCTTGATATCTTAAGAAGAGCTGTTTTAGTGATTAGCATTCAATCATTTCTTTATTTCTACATGTTCGTTGTGCATGCGAAGTTTTATAACGATTGAACACTTTCCTCAGGGGGATGTTTTTCTTAATCATGTGAATCAAATATACGTGAGAGGTGTACGCAGGAGTGGAGAATGGGTGTCATAATCCCCAGCAAGTATAATTATATTATATATAGGTTACTCCCAATTTTGTATATACATATATGTGTAAATATAGCTGTAGTTCTATAATTCGCCCCTCCATAACCTCAGAACCTTATGTTGACTTAAATCAATTGGCCGATTCGATTTCTGCGCATGGGGACACGCTTTGTGGAAGGGTAATTTCATTTTAATTACAAATTAAAACTCTCTTTTTGCGATAGATATAAAATAGCCAAAAGAGGTAAATTCGCCGCCAAAAACTCACCAAATTTTTTACGACGGCAAATTTTCGATAGTGAAATATTTGTGAAGGAGCGACGATGCGTCTAAATTTTCTGACTGACTAAATTTTTAATGTCTCAGAAATGTTTTCTACCTCTCTCAATACGGTACCATTTATCCATCCGCCACATCTCCCTCCTTTAAATAAAAATAGGCAGCAAATAAACGTGCCTCTTCCTTTGTGAAACATTGCTGAACAATATAATTTCACGTAGTATTACGCAGATAGGATTTACAATTCAAATTAATGAGAAAATTGCTTAACAAGGAAAGAACAAAGAACGGGAAGAAAGGAAGACAGCGTTTTAGATAAAGACTCTATATTTATAGTCCATTGTTCTTGTAAAAACATTCTTACTTGAAGCGCATACAAAAACCATGTTAGATCTGTACGTCGAAAACCGATTAATTACACTCATTTCCAAAAGTTAAGCACGGAGCAGTAAAATGCGAAAAATTGACAAGTACTGCTTTGATTGACAAGAAATGCGGCAGGAAAATGGCATGAATGTTTATGCATGAAACAAAACAAAGAATTACATACAGAGATGAAAACATTATTGAATTTTCATAAATTATAAGATAACGTCATATTGTAGTCATTAACAGAATGAGATTTAAAGTCAAAATAAACAAAAAAAAACCCTACATTAATAGGGTATTTAAGCACCCCTCACCTGCATACAAAGTTTACAGCGTATGACCATGCTTTTTATGAGATTATCAACCACCGCAGAGTCAAGTAATTTCCATTCCTCCTGTGGAGCAGTTTTTAAATTTGCGAGAGAGGCTGGGGGTGAGAAACCTGTATACACAGCACGGTCGAGGGCATCTCACAGATTTTTAATGGGATTAAGGTCGGGCGAGTACGCCGGCCACTCCATACGCACAATCTCACAGTAGGGTTTAGGACTTCATCGCGATACCGTGCAGCCGTCACAGAAACCCATCTGTAGATGTGGAGATCAATGCGATATCCCAAAGGAATCCCTGCCCAGACCCTGATATTTCCACCTCGGAATGCGTAATGTTCGGTTATGTTCTGGGGCCGATTTCGTGTGCCTTCTTCTCTCCACACCCTTATACGCTTGTCATCGGGTTACAGAAGAAATCTCGACTCATCCGTGAACATAACGTTGCCCCAATCAGACAATTTACATGTTGGCGACACCACTTTTAATCGTGCCCCTCTGGGTTGGACGGATAGAGAGGAACACACACTCGTGGTACCCAGGCTTACAGTTCATTCACGTATAGCCTTCGGCGCGCATTAAGGGTGGATATCGTCTTACTAATCGTTGCAACCATAGATGTCACACGTGTGGGGCTCGCTCTTCAATTCCGCTTGGCAACAACAACACTATATCGATCTTCCTTGGAAGGTTGTGACCCTTGAGCCACCGGCCACAGGTCGTCAGACAACTGCTTGGCTGGTTCGGAATTGTTTCCATAATCGTGACACGACGGAATGATGAACGCCGAAGAAAACAGCAACATCTGTGATTGATTGTCCTGCTTCAATGCCTCCGACAGCACGACAGCTCTCAGAGTCTTCCATTCGTCTTCTGGAAGCCATAGAAGCACGTCTGTCTTTAAAACAAATCGTACGAAAGTTCTAAACGCCTTTTATCAGCGCTTACATGCAACTTCTGTAACCCTTCACAATACTGGCTTCTTATACGACTGCCTTTTTTGCATATTTCTCTACACGAAACCGTGATTGGCTGTTACCTAACATATTTGCATGCTTCCATCTACCTCTGCAGCGAATTGCAGCCTTTCCAATTCAGGTTGTCTTCCGGAAATTCACATTTTGCTCTGAGTGCTTAAATTTTGGAAGTGAGTGTATTATAATAATTTTGTCCATTGGTTCGGATATATTAGAATCAATGTCGTTTGTCGCTGCGGTTAGAGATTTTGTAATAAACAAATGCAGACGCTAATGTGTTTCTACGTACCTATTGTTTACCAAAGGCTGTACCTAATTTTATGACATTAGTACAGTAATAAGTTGTTATGTACTTTATTTTAAGTTTTAAGGGATGTGTTAATATATTTTTTTGTAATAAAATACTTGATACTTTTATTTATTGAAGTTACCAGTTTTATTTTTAGTGATGTTTAGATTTCACTGTTAAAATGTAGTAAGCGGTATTTTGTTCTACCTTATAGTTTGCGATGTTATTAAAGATGTTTCTTTTTTATATTATTTATAAAAATTATGTCTTTTATTTACCTGCCTTTTATATCTATCTTTAGATGTTATATTCAGAGGCATAGGAAAAGCTGTCAACGGTGCCTTGCCTAGAGAGGCAGAAAAGGCATCAAATTTACGAATACTCGCGAAAAGACGAATTTGAAGTAACCGCCAGGTGCGCCAAAGTTTTAGTAATGCCCAGGGGGCGAATTAACGGGGAGAATGGGGGGGGGATTTCCCCGGCTCGTGAAAATATATCCCTGGCAAAAGATTTTAATTAACTTCCCTGTCAGGGATGATTATCCCCCCCATGATATTAGAAAAAAAAACCAGTATTCACATTCTTTCATTTTTTTCCTCCAAAATAATTTTTGATTCTTAAAGTTTTTGGTGTTTTTTGAGCGATATCACTGGTTCTGGTGAAGGCGGGATGGGTGGAGGAGAGGGGAGTGGGGGGGGAAAAGCTAAAATGGGCCCATTTGGAAATAGGAGGGAGGGCTAAAAAAATAACGATAGATATTCCCTAAGGGAATAGAGGTGTACTTCTCAGGAAAATCAAATGTCGCTTTGATATACAAAGAAGCCGATAATTGTTGGCAGGCTAAGTATAGGGAGTTTGCAGACATCTTACCTGAGAAAGACACTCGTGAACCCTATCTCGGGAATATAACCTGATTGTTTCTGAAAGCAATAAACCAATTTCAGAAGAGCGATTGACAGACGGTTGGCGATAACATAGATGATGAATTTTAGCATCCAATTTTGGAAGTCGAACATGGGAAGAAGAAGAAGGCCAAAACGAAGAGGAAAGGGAAAAAGCGAGTCCTATCACGGAAGTACTACCATCTAATGTAAAACAGCGCACTTTGACTTCCGTTAAACAAAATAAAGTAAGCTGACGTTTCTTTTCAAATTATCATTTAAAATCACTGTGAAAATTAAATATCGGTATTATAATGGTATAACATTTTTGTGTCGTAAAAGCAAGACTTGAACAGCTAGAGTTTAGGCAGTAAATATCATGAGGAATTAAATAGTGGGTTTTTATGAGGCCTTTTATAATCAAAAGAATGAGCCTAAAATATTTTTCGGGTGAGTGAGTAAGTATGGGGGGAGGGGGAGAAGGGATGTAGTAAGTAAATTATATAGAAATATCAATAATTATTACAAATTGTGACATGCTTACTTTACCGTAAATATGCGGATTATACATGTAGATTCAGGGGCTTTGTTACCATATAACAAAAGTAGGCAAAGCCAAAGCCTCGGGGCCCCTTTTTCATCAAGGCCCATTGACATAACAAAGGGGAGGGGGGGCAAAAAGCTTGAAAGAACCTCTTTATAGTCTTGCACATGGCAAAATGGTATGACTTGCTTCCCCCACCCTCTATGATTTAAATTTACATTACACGATGGTACAAATAAAACTTCTCAATTTGATGTTCGGAAGTATTTTTAGGTTTGCCAATTTGGGACGCCATTGTTTTCATTTTGTCTACTTTAAATTTTCAGACCGAATGTCGATTACCAACGACTCATGACCACATGGTACAGCGCGTACACTGACTCTTTATAGCGTCTACTGTCTTTAAAACACCAATAGTTCAGTGTTAGTGGTGGAAAACACAACATCGTAATTCGTATTTCATACAAGTGCAGGATAGATCCTAAATTTGAAAATAAACGATAACGTAGAATTAAAAAACAATATGACGAGTTAGCTTCAGATTTTTTGTTTGATAATAGCGATCAATTTTTTAAAATCAGTGTTTTTTACTATGTTTTAGGCAAAATTATAATGCAAATTAAAAGTCGTTTTGAAAGCATGAAATTAGTAAAAAAATATTTTGTAATATTAGAACAGAAAAAATAATAAACATGTCAAATGCTAAATTGCTGAGTGTTAAAATTTCATAAAAAAATTATTCATCTGTATTCTCGTCCCAACTGCCCATTTACTATTGTAATTTAATCACGCTTGTCAAACAGGATTTATCGCCAGACATGTCTATTAGATAATTTTTTTGTTTGCTAATTACAAAATATAATGGTCTACTTGTAGAAAGTGACTTTACAGAAATTTTTACTTTATGCTATTTTTTACCCTACCCATGTCAGCTGCCTCTGCCGAAAGATCATTTAGTAAATTACGAATAATAAAAGTTTACAAAAGAAATACTATTGGTCAAAGTAGAATGTGCAATATTGGCTACTGAGCCTAAACATGCCAGTAAAATGGTCTTGAAAGAAATTACCAATAATTTCGCAAATATAAAAGCGCGAAAAGTTTTTCTTTTTTACATTTATTCGTTTTAAAGTTTCGTTGTATTTACATTTAGTTGTAGCACTATAATTTTATTTTTGTCAAATTGCTTGTAATAAATAGTAGTATAAAGTAAAAATCGTTTATAACGGAGCCTGTTATAACGACTAACCGCATGTAATGACGGAATTTTTATAAGAAGTTTGGTTTGCTATTCTACTCTATATTAAATATGTCGGTTATAAGGATATCCATCGTATATAACGACGAAACTTGCTATAATGACGGCGATTTTGTAGTCTACGTAGATTCTAAGTAGGGATATAATGACGTGAATTGACAGTCATAAATCGGAACCAAGTGGATTAATTATCAAAATTGAAGGTTAGTTATCAAAATTTTAGTGTTATTCTAATCTTGTTTATTTACAAATGTCCGAGAAATTTTTATTAGGGTGTTTTCAAGTATTACGTAAGCACTTTTTTTGTGGGGAGTGTTAGCCAATGTTAATTTTTGCTTAATAAGGGTGGGGGTTGAAATGGCCAAAATATTGCTTACGTAATATTTGCACGTTCCCTTACTTATAAACCTAAATATTGAAGATAATGATCCTTAAGAAAACACGTGATTTATTAATTGACTAGCACGAAGGTCATATTCTTTAGGGGCCCATTTTATGTTTTCAGCATAGGGTCCATAAAACTCTCAAACCGGAACTGTTCCGAAGTCATTAGTATAATATAATAAATATTATTCATTAGATTTTTTTCCCTAGATTATATACTTTAGTATTTTCTAGAATTTTTTTTAATTTAAAAAAATATAAAGTGCTATGTTTTTAGTGTATTATAAATACAATTTAACGTAAATGGAAATTAAATTCATTATAATTAAATATATTTTTATTTAATTTTGAAACCAAAAAGTTTAATACTTTTTACTATCAAAATAATTTATAAAACTCTAGAGTGTATTATACTATAGGCTACTATGATTTTAAAAATATATCGTTTATAACGACTATCTGCTATAACGACCGAATTCATTGCACGGTCTCTTAAAAATCGTTTTAACCGGTTTTCAATGTAGTTAGAATTTTTTTTTATCTCCCCCTTGTAAAAAAGTTTGATTCTCACCCTGGAGGAGCTTGTCATTTACCTTGTATCTTCGGTGATTGTTTCTTGACTACAGATAACACGTTTATTTATTTTAAGAGATCATCTTTCATCTCGTAGTTAATTTGCTAATAAGAACTTATTACACCATGATAAAATTGCGTGTGTGTCAGTCATTCAATATCCTATTACCGAGCTACCCACGTTTTTACTTACCCTGGATATATTTTGAAACCGAAATCTTAGTAAACATTCATTACTTATAAAAAAGTTAATTGTCTGGCTAAAACATCTGTCTGTAAAAGAAACATCGTCTGGTTACGCATTTATTTACCTGCAGAAGAACCCTTGTCTGGATTAAATTTTATTATCTAACTTCATTCATCATCACCACTGAGTTCTGTTTTCAAGTGCAGATACTTGCAGGGGCGGGCTGAGTCCTCTTAAAGGGCGCACACCTTGGATTTTCGGAGGGCGCGAATCCATGGGTCCATGTGCTTTTAAAAACAATACTGACTGTCGCCCATGAGGGCGCACCGCCTCGGAGTCCGGCGGCCCAGTCCGCCCTGGAATACTTGTAGAAGGTTTGAGTACATGGAATGCCATCTATCTTAGTTTCTGACCATTTGTGTTTCAGCTCATGTCAAGTGTTTGCTGATGTTCATTCAATGACGTCATCCATCTATTTTCTTCTAGACAACCGTCTTCATCTTTTCACTTCTGTTCTTCCTTCAGCAATGATC
>QLNU02013614.1:13560908-13571627 GCA_006491805.2 Dysdera silvatica
TTTAAAATATTGAAATATCGTCTAATCGATAACCATCCTTACAACTTGAGGGCCCCTTTAGATCGCGGGCCCTGGCCCATACCCTGTGGGAAATTAGTCGCTGTCTTTAGATTTGTCTGGCGACGCTCCTGCAAGCTCATATAAATATTTATAAATTATTTAAACTTTAAAAGCACTCCATCTCAGATAGCCCACTGTTTTGCTGTGCGATGTAAAACAAACAAAAACAAAAAACTATATTTCATAAAATATATATTTTTAATTTTTTCCGAATGTAAACGCAACAAACTGTCTTCTCAAAAGTTATACTGATTTAGATTACAATGCTTAATGGCCCTCCAATTATATATGTGTGTATTTTAAGATTTTCGTCCCGCTCACCAGTTTTACGAGTAACAGCTAATACGAGAAATTCTATATATACTTTTAGCGTCATGTGTATTAACCGAGTTCAACCGTATTTTCATTTTCGTATGAAATGTAAATTAAATTATTAAAACATCGATGTCTCAAAATCGGAAGCCCATCTTAAACGTTCCTAAACTTACGCTGAAATAAAGTGGGAAAAGCTAGTTCACTATCGGAAGTCTCTTTCGATGAGTACGTTATCATAGTTACAGAAGAGGAGGAGCTCGTAACCATAAGCCGCCTATTTAAAAGGAACAGACAATAGCATATTTAGAATAAGTTTTACTTGAAAGTTTGTTGCTTGAATTTTACGTCTGAAGATCCTAGCAATCTGGTACCATAAAATAAAGAAAACATCTTTTGTTGATTTCCAACACACTTTCTTGTTCATCACAATTTGTCAGCTCAGTCTTTGTCAGCTCAGGTAGAGAAGTGTGTTTCTTGAACTTTGGTACTCACGGACAGCCCTTAAACTTTTCATTGCTTATCGTGAATGATCAGGAAAGAGAAGGTGGTTGTTTATGACTTTATCTGAGAGAACATTGAAAAATATATTGTCTCGAACTAAGATTGCCGCCAATTTTTGTCAAAATTATTAATCCCTAGAGGCCACTACAATTTGAGATCTAAATAATTTTGTTTCATACATCAAAATTAAAATATTGAAAGCATCCAATGTTAGGGTTTTATATTCTAATACAAAATTCTTAATTATCCATATATTCGCGAAGGTGTCACGTTTAGACATTTAATTGCCGATATATCAATATTTTAATAGTCGCAGACGAAGACTTTTTCAAGCTGTGTTACATGAGGTATTACATTATTGTTTCTTTCGATATTTTGTGAATATCCTGCGAGCCACTTAGTACTTTGCCATGGACTATTCTCTAAGAAATACTGCGGTAAAGTTATTTTCGTTTCATTTGTTTTTTTTGCCCTGCGGTGGCGTAGTGTGCCGTTAACTCGGGTTCGACTCCCAACGGTGCAAAGAACTCTTACTCGGAGATCTCATAAAGATCGCACTGCTCACCGCAGTCCGCGGTTTGGTTCCCTAGGGCTTAAGAGGTTCAGATTCCTCGGAAAATTGTAGGTCCAGAAGTTCCGATTTCTCGGAAATCGTAGGTCCCGGCGCACCATAATCATTGTAGTTCCTGAGCCGTAAAACCACAAACAAAGAAACAAATAGTTTCATAATTTTGTAGTTGATTCAGATGTCACTGTAAGCTCACGACACCGCCGTCCATGCCCTCAACGATCTAGGACCTAAATTTTAAAACAAAAAGGTTAAGTTCCAACACCGCCAGGTCAAAATGGAATAAACCTTATAACCACCAGATTCCAAGAAAATTGATGCTTTTATTCCAGTAATTTAATTTTTAAAAAATAATTGTATTTTTCAACGCAATAGCATTTAAGGTCATGTTGCGTTGGAGTTTCCAGTTTTACCTAGGACCTAAATCTCTATCGCCTAAGAATTAAAAACCCGGACTACGACAACCAGAAAAAGTGAATTCTATGGCCCGGTTGGAATTATACCTGAGTTATCGGCACGATGTGCTGACACATTACCTTCGCAAGCCTTAAAAATAACAATATTCAACATTCGCAGTAGCGCATTGAAATTTTTAAGGTAGCGCGATCTACCGTTTGCCATCTAGAATTTCCAGAGTTCTTAGAAGTGATGACGATCCTGATGTGTATATTTGAACATTTAATTTTCAATACATGTGTTCACCAGTTGTTCGGTAATCACGCAATTCGCTTTCGATTTTTATTTAAATAAATGTAGTGTATGTAAACCCTAGAAATTTTTCTTAAACATCTTCCATTTCTTTCCCAATATTTTACGAATTCCAGAGGATATTAATATAAACCCTAGAAATGATGTGTCCTTCGAGACAACATGTGTAGATTACCATATGTTCGATTTATCTGCATTTTATTTGATTACGTTTTACGGTGCAAGAGCATCTAAGGTTACACTGTGCTGGGACCTACAGTTTTACTGGAAATTCGAAGTTCAATTTGCTAGGGGCAAAACCTTGCATTACGGAAGGCAGAAAAAGGGCACACGGTCTACGGCACCATTGGTATTGGACCCGGGTTAAGGCATGAAAGAAGAACACGTCACGACTACCCCACCATAGAAATTATTTCTGTTCTATGGCGCAAGGGCAACAAGTATCAGACTGTGCCAGAATATACAGTTCGTCGAGAAATCTGGATCTTTCTTGTCTAAAGCCTCAATTACATTGGGTGAGTTTACACACTCCTCGCTGGCTTGTAAACTAGTCAGCGAATGGGCGAGTTGCAACTCGCTCAGTGGGTCTCGATTATACATAGCTTGTAAAACTTGCGCAGTAAAAATGCGCAGCGGAGAAAAATGCGTTTGTTCTTATCCTCAATCGTTTGGTTGATCAAAATACCGCGGGCTAAACGGAGGGACCCTGGTTCGAATCCAGGATGAGGAAAGCGTCTCTTTTTCTCCAAATATTACATAAGCTCTAGTTTGAGCTAATTAAACGTGGGTGGCAAAAATTATTGTATAATAAATTCCCCCACGAAAACTCACAAAAATCTCGCCCCGGAGGCTTTTCTGTGTTGACCATATTTGGCAATTGTGTTATCCCTGTGAAGGGTAATAATATCTTATATATATGCACAATGTTCAAAGGAATATTGAATATATAAAGCGTAAACACCCTTACATAAATTTAACTATAATTTCAATTTTCAAATTTGCATAATAAAATTTAAGTCAATTTTTTGGAATACCTGTAACTGAGGATCGAAGTACAAATTTTCGACTGATAATTTAAAAAAAATGCAATATTTAAACTGTCAACGTGAAGGGAGGAATAGGGCAATTTGTTATACAGTACATAAATATTAAATAGAATTTTACATAGCAGGATATAAAATATTTAAAACTGAGAAAACTAGATGGTCCTAAAAGTATTTCAAATCTATTTTTCCTTTCCAAGAATTTCCACTTCAAATCTCTGCTGCCAATATCATTTTCTGAAACTAGAGCTCATATTTCTACAACCTGCACATTAGACATGAGACGGGTTCAGCCCACATCTAGGGCCCGAAACTGGCTTGGGTGGGCCCGAGCTCATTAGACGGATGCAACTGAAGACAAAACTGACTTTTCTGTAGCGAAATTTTCCGAGGAATAAAAGTATGTCATTCATTTGCGAGGATGGCAGAAATACTTGCGTATGAAAATTCGAAGGAAATTAAATAGTTTAGTTTAGAAATTTTTTTAAAATTTAAATCGTACGTCAAGAGATTAAAGTTATAGTTAAAATTTCGGGCTCGGGCTCAAATTTCCACAAAATATTCAGGGCTCGGGTATGCTCAAATTATAAATTTTCGGGCTATGGCGGACTCAAGCTTTGATAAATGAGTCCAAACTCATCTCTACTACACACCCATAATAATTCCACTTACGTTAAATGTACATTTCTCATGGTCTTTAAGGAAATCTCCAATTCAGCGACATTTAACCCAATTCGGACAACCAGGTCCTAGGTCCGATTCCCCGTGCACGCATAAGTTACTTTTTCTTTTTTTTTTTCAACCTTCATCCTTTGTCAAAACCTCAAATGGCATAATGCGGGCGGTATTTTTCTGAATACAACAAATATTGTTCACATTTTGAAGAAGAAGAATTAATTTTTATAGGTAATATTCGTATTTTCCAACAAACGGAGGATGGTAGGAAAATAGGGATAATTATATAAGAATGGAAATAATAGTGTAAAAGAGGATACTAAAGTCGTACCCAATTATTACAAGAGCCGGTTACATTGAGAAGAAATTAAACATTTGTTTGGTTAAATTCAAATATCTAGAATGAAAATCTTTTATTACGAGAGAAAATCTGTTATAACGAGCGACAATCTCGTATTTCTTTTTCCTTAATTTTCGTAGGCCCATTCTAAAAATATACTTTCCATTTTTCCAAGCATACGGAAAGAATTGTTTTTGAAGTTATGACATCCAATATCAGTTTTCTTGAAAATATTGTCACTGAAATGTAAGCTGCAAGCATTCCTGAATTTGATAATACAAGTAATGAGAATTTACCCATCGACGCACTACTAACATATAATGGCATTAGTGTGTGGCGAAAATATCTAAAATTCTGACATATTTAAATGTTGTAAGATATTATTACCCTTCTCAGGGCTATCTAGGTCGGGAACGATGTCTCATTTTTTCCCCTATACTAAAAAAACTATGGTTTAGCTCAAACGTGGATGTCAAAATTATTAAGCATATTTAAATATATATAGCATATAGCAGCGGTTATTCAACTCTGGTTTACGGACACCTGTGGATCCGCGAGACAATTTTGGTGTTCCACAAAAGTTCGGAAAAATACTAAGACAAGAGCATTTACTCTTTAATGCTAAAAATAAATTACGAGGGAACGAAAAATTCCTTCCTTAAATGGTGAAAATCAGTGATGAAACGCTAGAAAAAATTTTGTCGCTTAACAGACATAAGCGCGCATCTCAAATTTTGCTGTTTTCCAGGAGAGGCATTTTAAGTTTTGTCACTTCTGTCTTCCTTTCGATGTAAACCGAAAGAGAAAATAAAGGAAGACAGAAGTGACAAAACTTAAAATGCTTCTCCTAGAAAACAGCAAAATTTGAGATACGCCCCATGTCTGTTAAGCGACGATATGTCTGATGCAAATTCCGGGCTTTAAACTTTGAGTTAATCGTCCGCGAGGGCGACTGATCTCTGAAGGGGGTCCGCGGTCTAGGAAAGTTAAAGAACCGCTAGCATATAGCATATGTGAATAATAATATTCGTTTTTGCTTTTCTGCCAAGGATTTTGTAATTTATTTTAATGGTAACGCAGTTCTAGAAAGATCCAGAATATAACGAGCGAAAAAGCCGGTCCCTTCATTTACGTTATAAACGAATTTGACTTTATTAAAATGGCTAAGAATAATTTTGTTCACATGCTTCAATCAGAAACAAAGGGTGATTCATGAACATGCCTGAACTTGCCCCTCACCGATTTCTCCCAAACTTTTTTAACACATTTGAGAAATGAGATATTTATTTAGAATTTATTATCAGCTATGCTACTATCACCAATGATCGTAACTTCAACGGGTGCTATAATTATTGTGGTGGAAGAGCAAATTGTTTAGTATCGCTTTTCAAACGACGAGTAACAAGATACGTGAATGATAAATTAACCAAACAGAAGGGAAAAATGTAAAAAATCAGCAAATAAAGCAGCATTATGACCAACTGTCTATGGATAAGAAACATCAATGTTATGGATTATAAATTACAAAGACAAATAAGCATTATTTTTGAGTTAAATCAAAAGCAGAAGCTTCCAAATGTTTGTCTTAAAAATACCACGAAGATCGTCTGCTTTCAAAAATGAATAAAAATGTTCTCGAACAATACGAGTTCGTGAAATCATGCCGCCCTGAAATGACGCATTCGGTGACTGTCAACCTTGTGTCTGAGGCATCGCTTCATCGCATCAGCGACTTGTTCGTAAACAGCTTTGTTTTTCAAAGAAAGGTCATTAAAATGTCATATTGCAAAATAATGGGTATTGCCATAATTATAACGATATATTTACGAAGTTAAATACGCGCAGATAATGTCTTTCTCTTATGCAATGGATTGGACTTGATTCAGATTGGAAGTTGCTGCGACAAAACGGAGACAATGGATTTTACAAGGAATTTGTTGAAAGATCGTTTGGGGAGTTGGTCTACGATAATTTTATTTTGACATGGTTTAATCAAGTAGCTGAGAGTTATAAAATAATTACCATATTTAGTAAACTTATAGAATGGAAATTCCATAATATTGTAAGGAATATTTTCTATTCTTTGCAAGAAAATTCTGTAGAACAATGACAACGATAGAGTTTAACTTCTCACATATGTTAAGTGGTATTTCTTGTTAAATTGAAGACATCAATCGGCAGTTTAGTGATGATTAGGTCCCAGATTTCTATGCACTTGTATGTTTTTGTATATTTCTACATATTTCGCCTTTGTGTGCATACTTTTCATAATTTGAATGTTTCTGAATATTTTGGCATACTTCTGCAAAATTTTCATTAAATTTTCAAAAATTGCATTTTGGTGTGTATTTTTATTAAATTTGTGCATGATCATATTCAAGGACGTAACAAAGTGATACTTTTTATGTATTTCAGTACATATTATGCAATAATTTCAAGAACATTTGCACTGTTTCAATAAATTGTTATTTTATACATTTCGAAACATCGCTTATGAGTTAGTTCGGATTTCTACGCACTTGCATGTTTCTGCATATTTTCGTGCATATTTCGTAATAATTTTCAATATATTTGCATATTATCTGGGCTAAATTCGAAGCATGGAAATTAGGTCCTTGGTATTAATAGTGTCAGTCCACCGTCGCTTAAAATCTTATGTTTTAAGTTTAGTTCCTCCCTCCCTCCCTCTATTCTCTACTACATGGCTCATTAGTCTGACACATAGTTTCCGTCTCAGTGACGTCATCCGCGAAACTATGAAAAAATATCGCTTTGACTTGCAGTAATAATCACCGTAGCGTTAATTTGAAGTGTTACTTTGAAAATAAAATAAGTTTAGGAACTCAAAGACTTCCTTTAACCGATTAACTGATCTGATGATTTGATCTTTAGCTTTTGAGGATAGTCATGCATGATCATCCTTCTTAGCACTCTGACTACGAAGCTTGTGAAACTATCATCGCTTCAAAAACTGTGCATACTTTTATTATCGACAAGTTATCGCTATAAATTTAAGAAATCAAGTCTGCAATAATTTAAAAACATATTTTTCCAATTTTCAAAATGCTTTTTAAGCATGTTATACATATTTTATTAGCTGTAATTTTTTTTTATATATTGTTAGTTGTATAATTCCAATATCTGTTTCCTAATGAATTCAACATATATCTACATATCATTCGCTATGAAATCAATAAATTAGTAAGTAATGGTTAAAACATCTTATTTCATGAGATCAGTAAAGCAACAAAATATCAGTCAACAAGTCAAAATATTGTTACAAATTCTTTATGAATTTTTTTTATATCACCTCCCCCCCCCCATTTTTCATCAAAAGCCCAGCACATTTTGAAATGTCATACATACACGGGCCTGGTAGCATTGCGTTCTTTGTCAATCACAACACAACAGCTGATTCCTCTACACAGTTGCATGGTAGATATTGCTAGGGTGTCTGCGCATCTGAAAAACGTGTAAAACCTGGAAAAGTTAGGGAAGTGTTTTCTAACTGGAAAAGTCAGGAAAATTTGAAATATAAAGGCCAAAGTTAGGGAAATTTGAAATTCATTGTTATAATAAATAACTTATTAAAATAATTTTCCTGAACTGTGCTTTTCATACTACATTGCCTACTGAAAAATTTGATAAAACTTGGACTTTTGACTAAACGTCTTACAAAACTTACCCTTTTGCACCAAAACTAATATAATTTATATAAAATTATTAAGCATGTATATTTCATTTCTCAGGAGAAAATATTTGTCAACTATATACCGGAAACTCCTGAAAAAAAGTGTTTTTAGTTAAATTATCTAATTTGCATGAGATTTCGATCATGCATCTCCTTGCCCTTATATATATAGTCATACACACTTTAAGTGAACTAGAAAATGAAGCACCATCTTTGTGACTGTATAGCTAAACTTTTTATAATGAATTTAAAAATGGAGGAATGAAATTGTTTTTGTAAATATTTAATTAATGCAGGTTTTTAGTGTAAAGAAATATTCTTTTTAATACAGCTTTTGAATTTGTAAATTCACGGTGAGTTATAAATGACTTTGGAGTTTGTGTTAGTGGATTTTATGGTCTTAGAAACTTATTTTTATTACGCAAATTTTAATGCGTTGTGTGTTGTTTACTGTAATTAGCGACTTGAAATCGATTAAGACTTGGTCTGAAAAACCTGGAAAAGTCAAGGAAGTTTTAAACGGAGTTTGGGTAGACACCCTATATTAAAAATACGACACAGAGGCAATCAAAGTTCGATTTAGTTTTGACTCTAGTAATAGTTTAAGTGTATATAAAATTTATATAATCTGAAGCAAATAAAACTACTCCATATTCGTATTTTAGCGATATGAGTTGATGAATGATGATGAATGCCTTGTAATTGCAGTAAAAATTGTTTCCAAACTATAGTGAACTTCGATTCTTTGTAGAGTTTAATTAATGTTACTATTATTTTACCACTGGCATCTCCGTTTTAGTGTCTTCAACTAACTTTAGTGAAACTAATAATTATAAACGTTGTTTTTCTATTTGTTAGTTAACTTTAGCTTGCTTTCATAAATATCGAACATAATATAGTTTATTAAAAATTGACTTCATAATTATTTGAAAAAATTAAATGTTCTGGTATGTATGTATGTGTGTTTTGTTTGTTTTGTGGTTTTACGGCTCAAAGACTACAATGGTCATGCTGCGCCGGGACCTACTGTTTTCCGAGGAATCCGAACCTCTTATGGCCTAGGGAACCAAACCCCGGACTACAGTGAGCAGTGCCATCTCTTTATGAGATCTCTGAGTAAGCGTTCTTTGTACACTATATGTATGTATGTACACTATATGTACTTTGTACACTATATGTATGTACACTATATGTATGTACACTATATGTATGTACACTATATGTATGTACACTGTATGTTTGTATGTATGTGCGTGTGTATGTGTGTATGTATGTGTGTGTGCGTGTATGTGTGTATGTACGTACGTACAACCTTATATTTGTGGCAATGCTTCTTAAATCCATTGTTTTAGACCATCTCTTTGTGTTTAAAACCACACTATTAACCGGAGGTTCTAGGACAATGACTTGCTACGAAGACAATGCATAGACGAAGTCAAGCGATGAAATTGTCGGTCAAAAGAAGTAAATTGCGATGACATTGTTATTTGATTGTTTATCAAGCCGTTAAAGCAATTATTGAAACCTTGAAAGTACTTGACTCAAGTGATTGCGCCACAACTCTTCTTTTTTTTATCAAAAAAAACGGAAAACACTGTTGTGTAATCTAAGTGTATAAATTGGATAGTGTATATAGACTAACTGTATAATTTTCTAGCCTTCATAAAAACAGATCAGAGAAATGGCTTGCGTAAATATGGTGAGGCACTAGATCTCTCGTAATTTAAAATTGGTTGAAATAGGAGCATGCGTTTGGTGCTTCTTCACGTTTTAGGGTGCAAGAAAAGTTAAAGTCATGGACAATGGAGTTAAATATAACGTAAATCATAAACTGCGGGGGGGGGGCGAGAAAACGAAAAACCGAAAATTGTATGAGAAAAAGTATATTTTTGCCGCTTTTCTAAAAAACTGCGGGGCAAGTGCCCCACCTTGCCCCTTTAATAATAAAAAATAATTGCGACCATAAAACGCGAGCAAGACACGCAATTCATTAAAAAGTTCAAGTGTTTTTCTGTGCCAAAATTTTGCGCGAAATTAGTGACATGATATTTTACAAATGACAATGCAAGCCACATCGTGTTAACAGATTGAGGTACGAAGAGAAAATTGACTATCCTCCTATTCTCCGTTGCACGCATTTTATTTCTCCATAAAACATGTTGAATTTTAATCTTTGATTGCCATGTTCTATTTGTACTTAACACGTTGAGTGCCACGTCAGTGAATGAAGTGTAAAATATTGATATAAAACTACAAATTTACATCGTTTTAAGTAATTACCTAAAATTTATTTAAAATTTACTTAATTTTTATTTATAAACGTAAATATCTTCTACTACGATAAGAAACAATGGCCGTAATATGTTTACACACCTGCATCGAGTAAGTTCCAATTTGTTAGTAGTGCGTGCTCTTCGCATTGCTATACCACAATACCAGCGCACTTTTAAGCAGCGCGCGTGGCCTGACGGGATTTCCTTATAAATTCGCGTGGCAGTCAAGGTGTTAACGTTTGGCCGCGTCAGTCATCGGTGACTGACAGTGTAAAATATGATATAAAACTAAAAAATTTACATCGTTTTAAGTAATTACCTAAAATTTATTCAACATTCACTTAATTTTTATTTATAAACGTAAATATCTTCTACTACGATAAAAAACAATGGCCCTAATATGTTTACACACCTGCATCGAATAAGTTTCAATTTGTTAGTAATGCGCTTCGCATTGCTATACCACAATACCAGCGCACTTCTAAGCAGCGCGCGTGGCCTGACGGGGATTTCCTTATAAATTCGCGTGGCATTCAACGTGTTAA
>QLNU02013614.1:13571727-13605345 GCA_006491805.2 Dysdera silvatica
TATTCTCGCCAATATATTGCCAACTTTTCATTTGGCTTTTGTTAACGTATTAGACGGCAATTTCGCCTGCCTAAATTGCAATTGTTGGCCAATTGTGGTGGTCTGGAACTGGACGCCCAGCCTCGTGTGTGGCCTGACCTATTTATGCACGTGCAACGAGTTGGCTATTTATTGCTGTGATGATTCATTTACTTCCTTTCGACCAGGGATTTCGTCTGAACTTAAGTTTTATATTGTTTGTTTGTTTTTTGGTTTTACGGCTCAAAGACTACAGTGGTCATGCTGCGCCGGGACCTACTGTTTTCCGAGGAATCCGAACCTCTTAAGGCCTGGGGAACCAAACCCCGGACTACAGTGAGCAGTGCGATCTTTATGAGATCTCTGAGTAAGCGTTCTTTTTGCACTGCTGGGAGTCGAACCCGGATTAGCCGCGCAATAGGAGAACGCGTTACCACACTGCGCCACCGCAGGGAGCCAAGTTTTTATAGGTTTCGGTTGCTGATGGATATTAGCCATATTGTAGGGAGCGAAATAGCAGTTTTTAGGTACACTGATTGGCCAAAATTATTTTGTTTGCAAGTTAAAAATGGGTTTAAAAAATTAAATATGATAGGTAGGAAAAAAACAAAAAGGTGGATTTGTATGTTAAGGGGTCCTACTTTTAAAAAGAAAAGGAATTTAATTATAAGTGCCTTATTTATATTCAGAATTTTTTTAAGAGTGTTTTTTACTAGTAAAAATCAAATTAATTTAAATTTTACACCTTTGTTAATTCAACAGGCATTTTTAACAAGTCTTTTCGTTTGTCACATAAAAAACAACTAAATTTAAAGTTCTTGAAAAGAAGTTACAAAGAATTTGATTTTGTCTGGATGAATGGATGGCCCAGGAAACTTGTTTACTTCCTATTATGCCCATGATGACGGTTTCTTTGGACGAACGTGTCTTCTCTTGAATGGAGGTGTCTCCTCTTGAACGTTAATTAATCTGGCATAGTGTTATAGACGCAGTGTACAAATAATTGGAGGTACAACTCCATCTGAAAAAATTAAATAACAGGCGGCAGAATATCGAAAAAACAAAAACACTTAACAACATCTAAGCATATATTTATACATAGTGAGAGAGAGAGAGAGAGAGAGAGTGTATGTATTTTTTATTTAATTATCTATTTATCTGCTCCTGGGTGTTTAGATTTAATTAGTTATTTTAAAAAGGGAATTTTCAATTTTCACCCTAACAAATGGTCAAGACGAAATTGATGAAAATTCATTTGACAGAAATGTTTGCAAATAATTCAATAAGCATTCAATATCATTTATATATTAAAACTATGTAATTATTACTTACATCATTTTACTCCTATATACAAAAATAACAATGATCTGTTGACATCTTTTTCAATGGCAACAAGGACATGAGAAAAGATATCGTGCGAATTCTTGAAGATTGATGTTTTTCAGGAATCATGGAGCGCATCAATTTCGTGACTTGACCCTCAGAGTAATGGTTGATGAAAAACCATTAAATCCTATGGGTATAAAAAGGACTTTGATACAGTCAGTAAATTTGTTTGATACCCTAATCTTGATAATAAGAATTATGACGGTGCGAAAAGCTTATCTTTAAAAATATAAATTAATGAAAGTGAATTGATAAATTCAGCGTTGTTACAACATTTGATTACGAAGATTCTTAGAACTTAAAAGATTCTTAGTTTGGAAAGTGGCCAAAATTAAATCTGGTAGGTAATATATAATTGCATATGTTCTTCATATATTTTAATTTATTTTTATCAAAATACTCTGAATATTACTTTTATCGAATTACAATGCCTTGGGTGAGTCCAAGTATTGCTTAAGCAATATTTTGGCCATTTCATACCACCCGGTAAGCAAAATTAACATTGGTTAACATAGGAAAATAAGCACAAAAGCAACCCTTCCCCCTAAAAGTGCTTACGCAATACTTAAAACCCACCCCTTGCATCAACGAAGGTTTATCTTAAAGATATCTAAAGTTATTACAATATGAAAATAACACTCTATATTTTTGTTTTTTGTGGACTTTCAAGTAAATACGTATCCGCAAAGATTACCATATTTGTAAATTGTAGATCTCTTCGAAACTTCATTTCAGTTGGTTATAATCGTACTACTTCACATTTTCCAAACAATATTTTTACTATAAGTAGTGATGGTTTTGGAGTATTGGAATTTGTACTTTATCAATATATTTAGTTGATTTTCATAAATTTTATTCAAAATGCTTCCAATATTTTTTAAGTTATTACAATACGTGTGTTTTAATAAATCTACTTATAACGTATTTATAATTTCTGGGGTACCTAATCCATCTTAAAATCTCAAAATACGTAGCTATATCCAATCGTAAAAAGTTTGAACTATCTGTCAATGTTCTTTTTTTCCTTTCCCAGACAAAACCGCGATATATTTACAGGATATGCTAACTCCCTTCGACCCTCGCTATGTTTCTTCCCGTTTATACTAATGTTAGCTGACATCATGGTCTGAATCCGAAAAATACTAACGTAATAAAATGCATGTCAGACTTATTTCACTAAAACAAATCAAAATTTTCTAGTACTTAAACCCTAACGGATCTCTCTACCTAAATAAGACTCCTAAGTGTCAACTCACTGCTTCATCCTGTCATCAGTTTCTCAAATGAGGCTATACATCTACATAAAACTATGCTTTGTTTTATAATATGATTTAGATAAATATACACACTAACAAATTATTATTCTATTCGTTGATTCTATATGAATAATGCACATTAAGGAAATCTAAATCGAGAGAATTATGATTTATGAAATGCGTTATCTAATTGATGGAGAACCTCTCAACAAGCTCTTGCTCTCCTCCATTTCTAACTTGTTGTTGTCGTCAATAGTCTCCAAATTTAATCAAATTTCAATTGAATCGTCAGAATGATATCGTGACACATGTATCAACCTATATACCACTGTATATAGGTTGAATAAAATTATTTCTATTTCTTAAAAAAATCTATTTGTGTCATGAAAAATGAAAATGTACGTTGTGTAATATCAATGAAATTATACATAGTTTACCCCATTGATTTTAATGGTACTTTAACAACTGCTGATTTGTTTAAACCTCGTGAAAATATTATTCTTAAATACGTGTTATATATTGCCTTATAACATACAGTGCATTCATTGGAAAAGCATGCACAACTTTTACGCTGTATGTGCATTATTATATATTTTACCAAATGTATTTTTGATTGATTGATTGAGTATTTTGGAGGTATCTAAAATTGTTACTCAGTCGTAAGTATGAATGATTGACTCTTACCCAGTATAATACATGCGCAGGATCATTCACTAGTTCAGTGATTAATAATTATGTCATTAAAATCCGAATACGTTACTTTTTCAGTCTGCGTGAAGAATGAACTCGACTGGAAGTGAGTCGTTCCCCAAATATTTTAGTGAGGTGTTTAGATCCGGAGGTAAGTGTAATAATAATTCATATAATAATATATATGTGTACATATATAATATATATGTGTGTTATTGCCCGGTTAAGCATTATGTCAATTCCTCTTTGGTTAACGGCCAAAACATTTGAAAGTATGAACTTGTTATGTTCTTAGTCAAACTTGAACAATTTAGATTGGAGACAATATTTAAAACACATCGTAAAATATTTATTTAATTCTAGGCTAAGACATAAAGAGAAATTATTTCATTTCATTGACAATTACACACGTCCATCGTGATCGGCGGCATGATCTCGAGTTGGACGAGTCTATTTTTCAGAGGGGTATTCCTCTCATTGGGTAGCCGCAAGTTCAAAATATAAACATTATTAGTTTGCATGCAAAAGATCAAACACTGGTGAAATAACAGATGAAATACTTAGGCTTTCGAATATGTCAGGAGCAGTCCATCACTGTTGATGAAGGAGTGCAGCTGACGCGTCCGAAAACTGCTGTATTTTATTTACTGTTTTACCAGTGTTTAATCTTTTGTCTGTGAATTTCTTCCCTGATATTTTGTATTATATTTAAACTATTAATTTTTATGGCAAAACGTTATTGTAATGACTTACGTCACTTGACCTTCCATGCTCTACTGTGTTGCTCTTCATTGAAAAATTGAGCAAAGTTTGAGCACCTTATCAAGAAATAAAGAACTAAAATTGAAAACTAACTCTTATCGTGGATGAAGTTTCTCACAGAAAGAAAAGGAACATCGTATAATATAAACATATATAAACTAAAATTTCTTACTATAATGAATATTCAGAAAAATGGAACCGATGTAAAACCTCGATTATCTGAATGTCATTTTACTGAACTTAATTTAATTCATTCATTTTCGCTTAATCGAAATGTTCTGCCACACTTTTTATGGGGTTTGTTTCAGTAAATACAAATATTTTTGAATGTAAGGTATTTTTTATGTATTATCTAAGGTAATTTTTTATGTATTATTTAAGGTAACTTTTTGTGTAAGGCAGAAATAGCCATATTTGTTTTCATGTGTACCCCAGTTTTAAGAAAAAAATAAATGAAAGTTGTAGGTATACGAGAAGTAGGTGTCTAGAATATCTGTATGTCCAGCATGTACAAAGTTGTGTGCATAATTTTTTTATATGTACAAAGTTATGCAGGTCCTTATTTTAACCTTCCTCGTACTCTTACTTTTAACACTCCATCACTCTCTAACATTTTAAACAATCGTGCTGACTTGAGACATGTCTTTAACTTTTTACAAAGAACTGGCTTTTACAACAGTCTTTGATTTTACCATGTTTGGCGCAGTATAGCCCAGATGCTCTTGCGCCATAAAAAAGCCAAACAAACAAGGAATATAATTTTTATATATGTACAAATATGTGCTTAAATTTTGAGTGTATCGGATATGGGAAAGAAATCGAATCAGTTCTCAAGCAGCCAATACGTTAATTAATACATGTGTTGTATATACTATGACGTTGTTGGCTATCAATATAGTAATATCTAATTAAACTTGCTTTTAGATAAATAGTGTTGTTGCTTTGCACATTTTCACCAAAAATTGAAATCCCGAATTATCCAAAATCAGATATGCTTACATTATTTCGAATAGTAGGGGTTTTTACTTCATATACATTAAACAATTGTAGACATGAAAGAGCAAGTAAAGACAACAAATTATCGCAATTAAAATTATTTAATAAGGCTGTTGATAGCTATTTCGGTAACTGATCTGCCATCATTCTCAGAACGATTATGACTCTGTTTACATACGCGGGTGTCCAGCGTTGCCAACATCGTGATCAGAAATTATCAAACTGAGAGGTAGTTACAAGTCGTACGTTAATGACGGCGTCACTTCCTGTATGAAGATGGAAAATTTTCTAAATAAGTGAAAACGCATTGAAAGGGAGCTGGTCATTAACGGAACTGACCGCATTGGTAAAGATGATGTGATGAGCTTCTTCGAAGCTCATGACATTTTTGCACAATCTTGCAAATCACAGTTAATTGAAAAATCTCTTTTCCAAAGCTTATTACATCTTTACCAATGCAGTCAGTTCCGTATATCACAAGCTCCCTTTCAATGCGCTTTCACCGATTTGGAAATTTTTTCTCCTTTCAAGAGACGCCACCCTTAAAGTATAACTTGTAAACACCTCTCAGTTCGCTAATTTGTGATCATGATGTTGGCAACGCTTCACGCCCACGTATGTAAACAGGGTCATAACTGTTCTGATGATGGTGGCGGATCAGCTACCGAAACAGCTATTAACAAAGTTATTAAATAATATTAATTGAGACAATTTGTTTAATTACCTGCTCTTTCATAACTTCATGCAATGTGTCGTAACAACTCAAGTTTAGACATAATATTCTTATTTGTCCCTGTAATGTTTAGTCTCCATTAAACAAAGGCTCAAAATTGTTGTTTATTTCTTACAGATCCTGATGTCCTGGACCTGCTTTTTGTTCGTAACAGTGCCCTTCCATTTTGTGTAATCACCTGTTATATTCTCTTGTCGAAGTACATTGGACCATGGTTGATGGCGAACAAAAATCCGTTTAAAATACAAACGGTGGTTCTTTTTTATGATATTTGTTCTGTCATCGCAAACGCCGTGGTAATCTATAAGGTAAAGATATAATTTTCCTTCTAATTCCTTTGCAGCATAATATATCTATCGTATTCACCTATTCAAAGTAGGGTGCTCTTGAAATTAAAAACAAAAATGGCCAATTCAGAGGATTAATGTCATGAAATTATTTTTAAGTACATGCGATTTTTTCAGAATTTCTTCTTCATGCCACTGCCATTTGGCAGATGAGTTTAATTTATAAATAAAAATAAATTGGGAGTAAATAATATACACAAACAGGAGAGAAAGGGAAATGGTCATGATACAATACATTATATACATTTATTATTCTTTCTCAATCTCGGCAATTTTTTTTATATTATTTAATATCTATATATGTATATTAATGTTTAAAATTGTTAAAAGTAAACATGTGGCATGGTGCAAGGTTCCCCTATTATTTTACATGAAATTAACTTATAATAAATAAAATTTAAAATAACTTATAATAAATAAAATTTCAAATCATGAAGTAAAAATTGAATTCACATCCGTTATAGATCTTTTTTCAGCAAGTATATTTTACTGTTTATTATACTAGTTTTGTTAGAAGTTGTAACATATATTGGAAATTTTTTTAAAAATAATGATTAAATTAGAAGAATTATTTTAAAACTTTATAGAAAATTATGATTAAAATATTAAACAAATATAATATCGTGAAACAAAATTATTGTGGCTTATCTTGAATATGTGTATAACACGAAACAGGCCCGACAATAGATTGAACTATATATATATCTATAGACATCTTATAGATTGAACATAGATTGATATTTGCTTCAAAATACTATGTCATGGATCTATAACCGCTGTATGATAAACTGTACATTATACTTCTTCATCTAATATTAAGTATTTTGGTCTTACATTGATAAGTACACGTGTATGTACATACATTACATGAATAAGTAGGTGCACAGAAGGTGAATGTGTGTCATGTTCTGTATGTGTAGAAGCTTAAAATTTATCAATATGTATGACAAATTAACTATCGAATCATTTGTTTATTTTTATATGGATTATGGAAAAATCACTCTATAAGCGACTCAAATTCTACTGAATTTGTTGGAAAGTTACAAGATGTATGAACCCAGGAGAGTTAAAATTTTAATTAAATTTTTAGAGAAAGTGAGGATAAAAAAACAAATATCTTTCTATAAACTTTTTTCAGATTGAGATTTTGCCACGTCTTTTAATTTAATTAAAATTCCATAGCTAGAATTTAAAAAAAAAATAAAATTTATTTTTATCTGTGTGTTTCAGTCCACGAAATTTCTTCCAACATATGGTTTGACTGCATTATGTAGAGAAGCAGAAAATCCAGAAGAGGACAAAGTTCGTTTGGTAGGCATAAATATTGGTATTTGTATTATTGTTGCACGCCTCAATTTTCATGTAGAAAAATATTTAAAACTAAATTTAAGGCTGAAGCAAAATAATAATTATAATACATTTATTTATCGGGTAGACAAGAATACAATTCTTATTAATTGAGTATCATACGTATAATGAGTACAATTGGCTACCTGAGTGGAATGATTAGAAAAATATCCAATGTTAATATCAGCTTGACAAGTTCCGATCACCACCAACACCAAGATATGAATTTATCTCATTTAAAATTTGATGAGATAGTAAATGTTTTTTTAGTCCAGACCTGAATAAAACCTCACGGTGCATATTAGTTATAGTAATTAGGCAATGGGTTCCAACTACTAGGTCCTCTGGAAGTTATATCAGTAAATAAGAAAGTAAAAAAGTTAGAGTTTGAATTGGGACTAACGGGACACTCATTCTCAAAGGAAAACGATCAGATCACCAGTTTTTGCTAACAAGTTCAGAGCATTAGTATTGCTGCCTTAGTAAAACCATATGCTGTTGGACAAGTTTATGGAGACGTAGTATTCTAAAGTATGACCATAGATCTTGAGAAACAATACAGAGTTTCACCAGGAGATTCCATAACAAACAGTTATTTTGACACTGGCGTAAGGTTTAAAAACACGACGTTTCGGGAGCCAACTGCTCCCTTTGTCAAGTGAAGGCAGAATGAAGAGTTCGTGAAAGTCCTAAGCTTATATACCCGCATGTTGGGAATCCCCATCTGACGCCATTTGGTGCGGAGCATTTCCAGCTGGGGAAACCCTCGCCGGGAAAGCCCCCGCACCCGACGATGTCAGATGAACACCCCCAACTCGAGGTTTTGCAAAAATCCTGTAAGGTTCTGGTAGAGGTTTTGCGATGTTTATTGCACGACTCCTCAAACCGTAGGTTTCCCATGATTCCAGAAAAAGTCTACTCCCCAGATTCGTCACATTCTGATGTAATATTTTCATCGAATGCCAATCTGGTTCGTGACCCTCCCTGAAGACATGTTCAGCCAACTGGTTTGAATCGTCTCCCCTAGCTACCGCACGCATATGCTCCTTCCCTCGTAGACGTATCGATCTTCCCGTCTGTCCAACATACACCTTGTCACAGTCTCCACACGGTATTTGGTAAATAGCACCAGATTTTTCCTCCTCAGGGACGCGATCCTTAACTTTAAGTAATAGATCACGCAGGGTGTAGACAGGTTTGTAGTAGGTCTTAACATTCACACAACTGAGAATTCGAGACAGCTTTTCTGAGACACCCGCCACATATGGCAAAACCACTGATGTCTTCCTAGTCTCATCCTCTACATTCCTGTTTCCACCACTAACACCACATTGGTTACGAGCGATAAATTTAGTCGGGTAACCGTTCTTTTTCAACACGCTTTTATTGCGTCGTAATTCAACATTGCGAAGGTCATCATTACAACAGTGTGTAAAGGCTCGTCGGTGCAAGGCTCTAATGACGATGGGAATTCCCAACATGCGGGTATATAAGCTTAGGACTTTCACTAACTCTTCATTCTGCCTTCACTTGACAAAGGGAGCAGTTGGCTCCCGAAACGTCGTGTTTTTAAACCTTACGCCAGTGTCGAAATAACTGTTTGTTATAGATCTTGAGGTCTCTACATTCCGATACTCATGACTTTTAATATTGATCGTTGAATTCGTCCAATTTTGTTAATGTATTGAAGAGAAGTGAAAGGTTAAATATTATAACAACAGATTAATTAAGATTGACCCAGTGAAAAATAAATTAGCCCAATAGCTCTCAAAGTAAGGTAGGAATAAGGTCGTCTGATTTATCTCAAAATATCGTAAAAAAATTCAGAAATTATTTAAAAAGAAGTAAGATAAATTATATACTAGATTATCTCAATTGCACAAAAATTAATAAATGCATTTTATTTAAACCTGCTTTTTTTATTTTGGTGTACCACGGTTTGAAATCTTGTATTTCTTTCATTTATCGCCTTTATTTGAAAAGGGAAAGTACACGCTATCTTCTTATTTTACGTGGTTTATTCTATACAACGTACATTCTATTTCCAGGAACTGATATATGTCGTTTATTCATTATACGCTCTCAAATTCGTTGAAATGCTAGATACTGTAAGTATGTTTCCTTCTATATTTTTTTAAATACCGGGTTAGAAATTTTGCATGTATTAATTATGCAGTAAAATCTGTTTATAATGATAATTTGGTTTAGAACGAATCGGTATATAATGGTAATTTTATTTTTTCAAAACTTGATTATATATATATAATGCGTGTAAAAGTTTATTATCACGTATATCGTGTCGCCGGAATGTGGTCTTCATCATCATATTCAACCATTATCTATCCACTGCTGGATGAAGATCTCTCCAAATGCTTTCCACTCAAGCATAATATACTGAGCAATGCTCTTCTATATTATCCCACCAGATTTTTTTATTTCATCCACCCACTTAGTTTGAGGACGTTCCCTAGGTCTTGGGTAACCTTTGGAACGTGGGAGCAATTGCGAATCCAGGATGTGATTAAGGAGGGGGCGGTTTCGGGCCCCCCCCCCGTCACCAGGAAAAGTTTTAGTTTTGGACTGTTAAATAGTTTAGGTAAATGTTGTTATATTACTAGCCTTCCCTTATACTCGAAAAAATAATCAATTTACGAGAAAGAATTAAAGATGGGCTTTTCTTTAATTAAACTATATGGTTTAGGGCAGATTATAGTCAAGTATGACAGAAGGATAACCTAGTAAAGGAGACATATACAATAACCAAAACGATAATTTACAATGTAATTAATAGAACAAGTTTAAATTTAAACTGCAAAAGCGTTGTAATTATTTTACTATTTTTATAACAAGCAACTTTTTAAAAAACTTGAAGTTTATAGTGCAAAGTCGACTCATCTTGGTTTCTTTGAAAACTTGTCAATCACTTTATTTACATCAATATGAATGTCTCTGTGGGTGTGTATTAAAAGTCTCTTCTGTCATCCGCGTTCGAAGCCAAGTTTAACGGCGCTTCAACGATAAAAAACTACGTTCTGCTGAAGCAAGACTTACTGAAAACGTAGTTTGAAAGGCAAGTAGCTTATAGATTCGTGGAAAAACGTCTGGATCGCATTTCTCCAAGACTTAGAGACTTTGGACGCCTGTGTAAGACTTTTATTTATTACAGTCGTAACAAACAATACATAAAATATTCTTCATCAACTTTATTTTGTTACTATTTGACCCTGACGGGGTGGGCGATCGCCAATTCCGCACCTAGTTGGATCCGCCCTTTCTTGGGAGTGTGGTACCATATATTCAGGGTCTCTCCGCTGTAAGCGCTAGCGTAAGCCGGATGCACGAGTTCTTTATTTGGTCCTGTAGGGTAAATTTTAGCGTTGCTAAGTGAGCAGACAATTCTCCTCAAATATGAAGTCGGAATACCTCCGCGATTGATGACACAACCAATACGTTTATTGGCATCAAGTGCATGTTGCACCACGTACGTGGCGTTAATTTCGTCCTGTATTTGGTCTTTTACGGCCGAGTAAGTGCAGAACGAAGAAGCTGGCGCTACAGCCTCTCTACCCTAATGTTAGGTTCATGATCTTATGTTATTTTACATTCGTGTTATAATAGATTTGACAAACACATTTGCACAAGGGGTCGGACGGGCTGAGCCCGAAACGGGCTCGGGCACATTAGATGGGTGAAACTGAAGCAGAAACGGACTTTTTTACATCAAAATTCTCCCAAGAATACAGCTATGTGATTCGTTTTCGTGGATTGTAGAAATACGTGCATACGAAAATGTGAAAGAAATTAAATAGTGTAGTTTAGCAATTTTTAAAAAAAAAAATTAAATCGTATGTCAAGGGGCTAAAATTTTATTTGAAACTTTGGACTCAAGCGGGATTGGGCTCGCATCCCCATGAAGTAATATCGGGCTTGGGTTTACATTCACCATAAAGTATTTCGGGCTATGGCAGGTTCAAATTGTAAATTCGGACACACAACATTGTAATTCGTATTTCATAACAAGTTCAAGATAGATCCTAAATTTGAAAATAAACGATAACTTAGAATTAAAAACAATACGAGTTAGCTTCAGATTTTTTGTTTGATAATAGGGATCAATTTTTAAAATCAGTGTTTTTTATTATGTTTTAGGCAAAATTATAATGCAAATTAAAAATCATTTTGAAAGAATGAAATTAGTAAAAAAATATTTTGTAATATTAGAACAGAAAAAATAATAAATATGTCAAATGCTGAATTGCTAAGTGAGTGTGAAAGTCTCATAAAAGAGTACTGTTCATCTGTATTCTCTCCGCAACTGCCCATTTAATGCTGTAATTTAATCACGCTTGTCAAACAGGATTTATCGGTAGACGTGTCTATTAGACAATTTTTTTATTTACTAATTTCAAAATGTAATGGTCTGCTTGTAGAAAGTGACTTTACGGAAATTTTTACTTTATGCTATTTTTTACCCTACCGTGTCAGCTAACTGCCTCTGCCGAAAGTTCAATTAATGAATTACGAATAATAAATGATTACAAAAGAAATACTATTAGGAAGTATTGTATAAGAAATACTATTGGTCAAAGTAAAATGTGCATTATTGGCTATTGAGACTAATACATGTAAATAAAATGGTCTTGTTACAAATAAATTTGACACCCACGTATTAGTAGCTCAAACAAGAGATATTTTTGTTTCGGAGACAAAGAGACGCCGTCCCCATCCTGGATTCGACCCTGGGTATCCGAATCCGGGATGAGGACGGCGTCTCTTTTTCTCCTAAACAAAAATAGCTCTAGTTTGAGCTACTAATACGTGGGTGTCAAATTTATTTGTAATAAAAAATCCCCCACGAAAAACTCACAAAAATCTCGCCCCGGTGGCTTTGTGTGTTGACCAATATTTGGCAATTGTGTTATCCCTGTGAAGGGTAATAATATCTTACAACTTAATATACGGAGGAAAGAGCGTTTGTTCTTGTTCTCATTCGTCTAGTAGGTCAAGACACCGCAGGCTCAACGTGGGGACCCTGGTTCGAATCTGGCATG
Organism: Dysdera silvatica; assembly: GCA_006491805.2. Lineage (NCBI taxonomy): Eukaryota > Metazoa > Arthropoda > Arachnida > Araneae > Dysderidae > Dysdera > Dysdera silvatica. The sequence goes on from QLNU02013614.1 coordinate 13,584,314, forward strand.
AGGACGGTGTCTCTTTTTCCCCTAAACAGAAAATAGCTCTAGTTTGAGCTACTAATGAGTGGGTGTCAAATTTATTGTAATAAACAATCCCTCCCGAAAAATTCGCCAAAATCTCGCCCCGATGGCTTTGTGTGTTGACCAATATTTGGCAATTGTGTTATCCCTGTGAAGGGTAATAATATCTTACAAAATGGTTTTGAAAGATATTTTCAATAATTTCGCAAATATAAAAGCGCAAAAAGCAAGGTTTTTTTACATTTATTCGTTTTAAAGTTTCGATGTATTTTAGTAATAGTATTATAATTTTTGTCAAATTGAATGTAATGAACTGTAGTATACAGTGAAAATCGTTTATAACGACGCCGGTTATAACGACCAACCGCATATAACGACGGAATTTTTACAAGAAGTTTGGTTTGCTATTCTACTCCATACTAAATATATCGGTTATAACGACATCGTATATAACGACGAAACCTGCTATAACGACGGCGATTTTGTAGTCTACGTAGATTCTAACTAGGGAAATTCGTATCGGATATAACGACGCGACTTGACAGTCATAAATCGGAACAATGTGGGTTAGTTATCAAAATTTAAGCGTTATTTTAATCTTGTTTATTTACAAATGTCCAAGAGATTTTTATTAGGAAGAGTTCAAGTATTACGTAAGCACTCTCTTTTGCTTATTTTCCTACGTTGTTGCTCTTTTGCTTATTTTCCTATGTTGGCTAATGTTAATTTTTGCTTACGGCCAAAATATTGCTTACGTAATACTTGAAACTTCCTTACTGCTAAACCTGAATATTGAAGATAATAAACCTTAAAAAACACGTGATTTATTAATTGAATACAACGAAGGTCATATTCTTTAGGGGCCTATTCTATTTTTTCAGCATAGGGCCCACAAAACACTTTAACCGGCACTGTTCGGAAGTCATTAGTATAATATAATAAATATTATTCATTAGATTTGTTTTCTACATTATATACTTTAGTATTTTCTAGAATTTTTTCAATTTAAAAAAATAAAAAGTGTTACGTATTTACTGTGGCTATAAATATAATTTAACGTTAAGGGAAATGAAATTGATTATAATTAAATACATTTTAATTTAATTTTGAAAGCTAAACGTTTAATAAATTTTACTATCAAAATAATTTATAAAACTCTGGAGTATATTATATTTTAGGCTACTATGATTTTAAAAAAAATATCGTTTATAACGACTATCGGTTATAACGACCGAATTTTCGCGGTCCCTTGAAGGTCGTTATAACCGATTTTCGCTGTAGTTCGAATTTTTTTATCCCCCTCCCCCTTGTAAAAAAGTTTGATTCGCACCCTGGATCTTAAAATGGAAACCCAAAGTCAATAGAAGATTTCTGAAGTGAAAATATGCGCGTGTAGCTACAAAGTAATTCCATTTGTATGCACAAAGTTTTAAAAGATACGCATTATTCCATAAATGTAGTAGATTATTTGAATTTGCATAGAATGTTATTGGTACTTAGTAATAATAATAATAATGATGGAAATATAATGGCGGGACTAAAACAATATGACGTGGAACGTAGCGAATTAAAAGAGAATGTTCGAACGAATCATCGCCTACCTTAACTACCACAGAGGCTTTAATTAATGCTTAATTGATTTAATACTTACATTAATTGAAATATTACAACATTTCAGTACCACTCTACCGAATGCACCAGATGTTTATCTGAATTCGTTAGACGGTTTAAAAAAGCATGCGCATGGTGTCTGTCCTGTCTGTACAAACGAAAACATCCAATTACTTCTTTTTTGATTACATTTAACTTTTTCTTAACATTTTTCTAACATATTCTTGTTCAATAGTTAATGATCAAACATTCTGCTTACACCCATAGACCTTAATTATATATTGCGTATTTAGTTTCTCTATATCTCTCTTCTTATATATGCATATATGAATAACGTTTATCGGCTATTAACTAAAAGTAAAATTGTTAATTTTATCATTATCCGCATGTTTTTTTCACTAATAATATTTTAGTGAAACTGCATATAAAGTATTATGCTTTTAAACCAATTAAATTAGGATTAGATTAACATAAGTTATGTTCTTCCATGAATTCATAATCTTCAGTATCATTTAATAATATGTTTAACATGATATCCATAAAAATAATGTTGAAAATGAATTAAATAATCTTTACTGTGAACTGCATTTGGTAAATCTTGTCTATAAAGATAAGCATTCTATAACTATATCTTTTCTCGGTTCTTAGAATATCATTATAAACGAATTCTATTGTGCACACCAGTTTATCCTGAATATATTAATACGTTTTAATGAATTTTATATTCACATTGCATTATTTTAAGGCTTTTTTTGTCCTGAGAAAAAAATACGACCATATCAGCAATTTCCACGTTTTCCACCACTCTACTGCTCCAATTCTCGTTTGGCTAACACTTCGGAGTCAGAAGCGTAAGTTATGTTCCATATTTATTATTAATATATTTGGCTAACATTGATGAGTCAAGACAATTATATATTTAATATCTTCATTTGTTGCTAAAATTAATAATAATTTAAATTCAATATTTGTCAGATCTTGCAGACTTAAATATAGAGAAAAAACATTTGTAAGCAATATGCATTCATTGAATGTAGAGTTATTAAAATAAATACTTCCTATTTCTTGTCGATATTTAGAAATCTACTTTCTTCTCTTGCTATTTTCTGACAATGCTTGCTTAGTAGATCCCTATTTTACATGAACATAATTCTACTTTACAAGCAGATATGAAAACACCTAATTCTCTGCTTTTTGTCTTTTGCTAGCTTTTAATGATGTTTGAGCCTTTGCTTGCTGTCTTCTGACAGAGTTGATTATCAGCTTGTTGTCTCAACTAAATATATCTCTTTTTAGCATATATGTCCTTGCTTGATTATTTTCTTGTTATCTCTTGCTTGTTTGATTATTTCTTTGATTCTTACTTGATTATTTTCTTTTATGCTTGATTAATTATCTCTTACTTGCTTTGATTATTTTCTTGTTATCTCTGTTGGATTATTTTCTTGTTATTCTTACTTGCTTGATTATTTTCCAAATAACTTGATTATTCTGTTATTCTTACTTGAAGTAGATATGATGCTTGATTATTTTCTTGTTATCTCTTGCTTGCTGATGATAATGCTTGAAACTCCGCTTTATTATTCACTTGTCATTACAACCAAATAACAATTCTGTTTTCGAAGTAGATATGATGATGCTTGATGTTTTGATTGCTCTAACTATCTGCCCCTTGGTAGCTCTTAACAAGATTTGAGCCTTCTTGCTACCTTCCTGCAGTGCTTAACTATTTATTTGCCATCTTAGTTAAACATAACTTTGTTTTAGGAGCAGATATGACGTTATTTAATTTTTTGCTTACAAAAACTTACTGGTTTTTAACGCTGTTTGAATCTTTGCTGCAATCTGATGATGCTTGACTATCTGCTTGGAATCTTGATAAATTATAATTTTGTTTTAGGAGCAGGTATGATCGTGTATGGTGTGGTGAATTCGCTTATTCACATCTTTATGTATGCCTATTACGGATTATCAACCATGGGTTCTAAGTTCCCGAAACTGCTAAAATGGAAGCGATACATAACCATGCTCCAACTTGTAAGTAGCTGTTTATCATGTATTTGTTTTATATTAAAAATTCAGCGTTTTTATAGAACCTCGATTATTCGAAATGAAAGGACAAGTCCAATATTGTATAAACGAAATTTCGGACTATCCGCAAATTCAGTTTTCAGCGTGAAATTACAAATCAGCTACAACTTTTATCCAACAACATTTTAAATACAGTTTTAATTCCATATCATTAAGCTACTTACTATATCGATAGTGAGAATTGTCAAATTATTCTGATAAATTAGTATTTCAATTATATTAATATAACAATATTTCAGTTATATTCATATAATAATAATTCAATTATGCTTATGCAATAATATATCAATTATATTTGTACAATAATATTATAATTTATTATAATTTGGAAACTTACTTTGCTTACGTGACTGATTTTGATAAGAAACATTTACATGTAATGGCAATAGATTTATAGAGGAGAAATGTATTTTAATACTGCGTAATATAGACCTACTCCCCTTATCGTGATTTTTAGCAACCAGTCTATAAATATGTGTCAATTTCTAAATCAAATGTTACAAAGTTGAAAATATAAAATTAATTAGTTTCCTTCAAATTTCTCAACAACTAATGAGCTTCTCATTCAGCGCAAACATTTCGCAGAGAATTAGCAAACATACACTAGTGTTTACAATGTACAGGGTGAATCATATTCTAGGTGAAAGGGGTGGTGAAGGGCGACAAATAAGTCATATGGTGAAATCCTTATGCCCGCAAACGAGTCAGTTTGGCTGTAGAGTGTAACTACTGTTAAAATCATTGTCTTTGCTACATGGGCCATTATGGTAATTAAAAAAAATTTAATGCATAAATTAAATAGCTGATATAATAATATAGCGGAGACAAAAATCCGTAATTCCTTTTCCTGATTCTGATCCGTGCTACCATATAATGAAAATAAGTGTTAATTTTAAACTGCCTTTTAGACCACACTGGAAAAGGCCACATTCATTAGGGAGGCCCATTCCCTCCTTCCAGACCAGGGCCCCCAATATATTTAATCCGGCACTGCCTTCAAACGTTCGGATTCCTCGGAAAACTGTAGGTTCTGGAGCGGAATAACTACTTATGACCTTATGCCGTAAGACACAAAGGTATAACTTATTTCCTTTGTCATAAAATAAATGGTGTTAACTATTTCCGGACGAATTTTATTATTTGGCTTTAGGTGGATTTTATTTAGTATTTTAGAAATGGATTTTGCTAATAATTTGAAAAACGTCGGTAAATTTGCACCGGTAAAAAAATTTGCATGACCTTTTTTTTTTCTTTTTCCAGATTCAATTCTTCTTGATGGTACCGTATTTCATTTTTCTTATCATAAGCGACTGTGCGACTCCGAAGCTGCCAATATTTATAATTTTATTACACTCTTTGTTTATGATGGCTTATTTCTTGGAGTTTTACGCGTACAATTACACCTCGTCCCATCAATTGAAGGAATCAGCTCTAGGAGACCAGAAAATTTTCAATTTCACACAAAAGAATGGAAAATTAAAGAAGTTGTAACCATCTGTGGAAATAACGTTTGAAGTTCGAGTTAAACTCATGTTTTTAACTGCTGACGAATATTTGTAGATAGATTCTGTTGAATGTTGAAAAATAAATTTCCGTAAATAATGTTTATGGAGTGGTTTCGTGGCTAGCATGTGTTAAGGAAAAGATTTCGTAGAATAAAGAGTTTGAGCAGCAATGCTTTAGTGTATATAATTCAATAAGTTTCGATTACACGTTTCATACTCAACGGGTGCCATTTATTATTGGTATTATTTATAATAATTATTATTTTTTCAACACATATGCACACGTCATTAAGCACAGCCTATCTAAAATATATGTACACATCATTGTTGTACATTGTTATAAGTTTTGTGCTATTAATACCTATGAACTATCTGAATACAATTGCGATTGATGTGATACACTGCGTAAAAATAGTGTATAAATAAAACACAATACTGTTGCAGTTGGAAATTACATAATTTAATGTCGTGACAGCTGTTTCAGTAGCTTCTTGATACTTTTTTCAAACAAAATATACAAACCAAAAAAACTGTTGATTGGTAATGCTTGTCAAGGTTGCCACTATACGAGTTACAAGTTATGCTTCGGAGAAAAATAACCGTTTTTCACTGGGATAGGAGAAACGTCTCTGGATATAACGCTTTTCTGCTTTTCTGAACATTTCCGCCGTCTCGTGGATCGGCGTTGTATCCAGAGACGTTTCTCCTATCCCACTAAAAACCGGTTATTTTTGGCAACCGTGACCAGCATTACCAATCAACAGTTCGTTTGGTTTGTATGTGATTTTCGTTTGAAAAAAGCAGCAAGAAGCTACTGAAATGGCTGTCGCGACATTAAATTTTGTAATTTCTAAGTGCGACAGTATTGTGTTTTATTTATCTACTATCTGAATACAGCCGAGGTACACTCGAATAACAAAAAGTAAAATCAATATTCTTGAATGAAATGTTTCGAATTGCCCCTAGAGAAATATCCTATAAAATATTGTTTTAAATTCGTAAAATATTGTATAATTTATTCCACAGAGATCAAAGATACACATTCGGTTTTTTTTTAATGGAACAAGCTAAACATATTTTTGCATGTGAATTAGCTCTCTCTTTCTCTCTCTCAATTTAAATAGTATTAAAAATTTTAATGGATGCTAATTAATACAATTTCGTAAACAAATTATATTGTTTAAATCCACACGGTATTAATTATGTTACTATCACAGAAACGCAAAACTAACACATCTTTATTAATTATTTTTATAGCTATTTATTTTTATTAACATTTATTTATAAGGACTGTCTCTATTTGTAAATTTGTGAAGCATTTTTGTTTCTTATATTGGGTTAATTTTTTTATTATTTGTGATTTAATATCATTTATAGTTAATATTTTATATCATATTATTTACCATCAATCAGCGTGATTTTGCCTTATTTTTCAGCTATTTTTTTCTTTAAAGTCCTAAAACTGTGTGAAATTTCTATTTAAAAAATTTTTTTTTTCTTCCATATTCTTAAACGTCTAATGGACAATTTTATATGCACTTATTAAATTTTGGAAATTTAGAAGTGCAAATTATTTTTTTTTCAAAAATGTGGGACGAAGTCACCCCGGCTTGTGGGTGGCTTTGGCTCATGTCTCAAAAATCCTTCAATAAGCTTTCATAGAAGTCTTGGATACAATGCCACCCTTATATTCATGCCCGGTAAGTGTAGTTATGGCTCCTAGGCAGTTTAGCAGATCGTGTCCCCCCCAATCAATCGTTACCCCTCCCCGCCTTATAGTATCTTTCAATATCTGAATATTAACGGATTGTTCCAAACTCACAATTTTTTTAAATAGCCTCCCTTTACACACACACATATATATATATATCATTATTTTTTGGAACCGAAAAATAGCTGCTTGGTGTTTTTAATTTTGGTTGCTTGTCTGATATTAGTGGTACAATATCAGAGGCACTTATGCTTTTTCCAGCATAAACGTGGACTTTTTTCTACGCTGTCTTGGTTTCTTCTCTTCAACTAGTTCTATTCTTTTGGCATTTAATGAATCCATAAATGCTGTCCCGACAAGGTCAGGATTCACCTGATTCTTAGGAAATCGCGCTAGTACTACGTCTTTATTAAATGGCACAATTCTGCATTTTTTAAAGCCTGATATTAAATTTTGCTTTTCCTTTGGTCTAATTGCATTCAATAGCTCCTTCGACAGAGCAGGAAATTCGTCTTTAGGAATTGTTGTATATTTAGAACCTTCGGCTTAGTCTCGCCATGTGGGCAAGACTGATTGCCAAGCTCGCTTTAAAGGCTCGAAGAGAGTTACATCCAGGAGCTGAAGCAAGTGGGTTGCGTTAGGAGGCAGACAAATGAACTTTATATTTTTTTCTGCACATTCTTGAAAAACCGCCATACTCATATGGGAGGAAAGGTTATTTCCAATCGATGCAATATTTCCTTATAAATGATCTCAGCGGGAAGCAATTGAGTTGTGAACCAATCCTCGAAGACTATTGAGTCAAACCAAGTGCTTTTTATACGATTATATCTTGCACCCCGTGGGCTACCAACAACCAAGGAGGACCACACATGGTCAGCCTTGTAAACAACAGAAGATGGTAGTATTTTACCTTGCGCATTGCCATAAAACATTAAGGAAGTTGACGCTTCACTGTAACACCATATACGATCCAGATATTTCATTCAGCGATTACAAATTGCATGCATATTTACCGGATTATCAGATACGTTAGTTTCATCATAATTGCAGATATTCTTGGGCCAACTTTGCAATGAGATTTTCCATGTAAGACATTATTGTTTCAGCTGAGATACCACCCTTACTTTCTTAATATTTTGGATAAACCTCACAGTCAATTCTGTATGATCACGGAGAAATCTTTTTACCCAATCAAGATCCTGGTATATCGTCCTTAAAGTTAGCTACAGTAACGCCTTTACATTGCAGATAATGTTTCACAATCATTTTAAAATCAGATTCATTCATAGGAAATCAAAATTCCAAATATTTTATCAAATAATTTTTCTTCAGCGTCACTGAAAATATTTTTGTCCACCGCGTTGGTTAATGTGCATGTTTTTCAGTTTATTTTTTAAAGTGGTAAGTGGAATTTCATACTGCTGCTTTACTCTGGCTTAGTCATTGTCATAGAACATCATTTACCGCCTTCTTTAAAGTGTCATCTGTGTGGTCTACGTCATATAATTACAGCTGCCTGCTGGGGACACATATTTGCATGTCATGATATACCAGTAGGTACCATTACTTATCGGTAAAAACAAAACAAATACTTCTCACCTATTAAAGACAAAAATATTTGTTACTGTTTGTATTTACACATAAATGCAAAGCACGATAACTTAAATTTATTCTCAATCAAAATATTCACGAATAATTTTGGTCGGACAACCGACCAAAATTTGGTCACCCCAAATTGAGATTAAAAATTTCACTTTTCATTAAATCTAGCAAAACAATATGAAACATCAATTCAATTCGTTTAACTTGAATTTATTATTTAAGTAAAGATATTAAAGGATAAAAACATTACTTACCATCTTTCTAAACACGGTAGAAGCAAGTTTTCCAATAGGAAGTTCATATTTACATACAAAAGGTTAAACACTGGTAAAATAGCAATGAAAAAGATCACTCAAGCTTTCGGACGCATCAGCAGCAGTCCTTCATCAGGAGTAATGACGATGTTATGTTTCTGTCTCTTTTTTATACTTGAAATTTCTGGAAAACCCTTCATCAGAGTAGTCCCGCAGAATGGGAAAACCCAATGAGAACCAATGGGAGGCCTCCAATAGAATCATGGAAGAACCCCAATAGGGACCAATGAGAAACCCATACTGCGGGCTACCTAATGTTGGGAAATCCCATATATATATATATATATATATATATATATATTTTTTTTTTTTTAATTTTGAATTGAAGATGCCGGCTGTCATATTGCAAAAAGTGTACGAGTGCGCCATCTAGCGGCAGAAATTGATAGTGTATTTGTATTACAGTTTACAAATAAATTTTCAGTCTTTAATCATCGGATACTAATTCTAAATTCTGCTAATTACGTACGTAAAATAACCATAAATCAAAGGACAATCAAATGATTAACGGAAAGGTGCCTATCATATATAACTGATTATTTTTTTAATGAAGCTATGAGAAATTATTATTATTATCACTCCGTTATTTATAAACAGATTTCTTATGAAATAATATAATAAATTCGAAATATAGATGTGCCAATTTTTTAAGATGAATTTAGCTGTTTCCCTACTGCCCAACCAATAGGCGCAATTTTGCTTGTTCATTCTTTCTCACAATCACCTATTAGCCTATCAATTACTCAATTTCTGTTAATTGACTTCCAACTTACTGGATCTCTCTACTTTACTTTTGAATTAAACTAAAAAAAATAATTGGTCACTAAACTGATCAGCTGCAGAATAAATTGCTGACAAAACTGATTAGTTGCAAAACAAATTGATTTCATAGCTAATTAGTTAGAAAACAAATTAATTAAAACGAAATTAGCCACAAAAATAAGTGATATCACTATCTCAAGGAATGGTATAAATTTTAGAACCAGAAGGTGAATGACAAAATTTTATTTGCAAATTGTACAAAATTATATAACTGTGATACTAGATATGTGTACTGCAAAACATTCATGCGCATTGTAAAATATACACTTTTATTACTAAATGTACGCTTATATTTCACAATATACATTAGTGTATGCTGATTTTCAATACTATGCTCTAGTAGAAAGCTATTTAGTGTTTAAAAATAAATATACTCTGTTACGTTTTTCCCTACATGTGGACCTATCTGCGATTTCTATATAACCTTTGTAGAGGACAGTAACGTTATTACCAGACATAGACGTCCATATAAATGGGCAAGGAAGGGTGCTTGAGCCCACCCAGCCATTAAAAAATGTGATTTGTTAGATTCTGCTATACATTTGCTTTAAAAAAATTTAGTTTCATTTTAAAATAAGGTGCTTTTTAGCTCATTACTAATTGTCAAACAGTCTCAATTATTTTTGTAGTATTTTACCATTTTGTACAATCACTAAAATGTTTCACAGGAGGTAATAATTTTTCTCAGCCCTTCTAGAAGTATTCATATGGGCCTCCATGGTACCCATGGTAGGAAGTTGATCACTAGAAAATTTCGCCAAGAAAGTGCGGGAAAAACCAATTGCAATGTTGCCACTTTTAACAACTAAAGTAGTTAAAATTGGACATCTTATTTTCAAGCCAGTACTTCTATCTACCCGAATCAGGTTTTGTTAAAATATTCCTATGAAACGTGTAGAAGTTATCATCACTTTTATCTTTCTCTGTATGGTGTGACAAAGTCACCCCAGGGTTGCCAAAGTCACCCCGGATGACGGTAATATAACAGTTTTTAAGCACTTGGGTTTCATGTAAGCTATTCTAGAAAGTCTTTCGTCGATTTAGAAAGTTCGGTTGATAAAATCCATAAAATATGCTATGTATAGAATATATATATATATATATATATATATACTAATGAATTTTAATTTACTTAATTCGATTGTTGTAGTTCTTGCTTCTAAATTTCCCTGTAATTATTTCTATGCTTTGCTAAGGTGTCGCGAATTTGGGCAAAACCACCTAGATGCTAGATCTAGGAAGACTTGATTTGAGCCGGTGGATGGATAACTAAACCCTTAGATTACATTCACCATCTATCTCTTGATAAATCAACTTGTGCTTTTATTTGGATGTATTAAAACATGCACTTTTATTTTGTTAAATCAATCTATGTTTGTAATTCGTTAAATTAACTTGAATTTCAATTAACGGAGATTCGTATATCGCAACATTTTATAGATTAAGTAATTTAAACATTACATGCATTATTACGATAATCCAGTACATATTTATCAACAACAAGTCAGTAGCGGATTTATATAGCTATATACATGCATATATATTTTTTTTTTGTGGTGCTAGAGAATAAGATTTGGTAAATTGTTAATACACTATCGGTATACAGTTTTATCCGGAAAAACACTGCTAGTTTTAAAGGATTTGAGTCCTTTACCCATTTTGTAGGATCAGCTGATAACATGGGCCCTCATATGAATATTTCTAGTGGGGAACTGAGAAAAATTATTACTTTCTTCTCAAGGCTGTCAAAAATTTTAGTGAATGTACAAGATACTAAAATGCTACAAAAATAATTGATACTGCTTGACAATTAGTAATGAGCTAAAAAGTACCTTATTTTAAAATGCGACTAATTTTTTTTTTTAAGTAAATAAATGCATAGCAGAATCTGGCAGATCACAGTTTTGAATGGCTGGGTGGGCTCAAGCTCCCCCCCCACCCCGCCTTGCCCATTTATATGGGCGCTCATGTCTGGTGATAACGTTATTGTCCTCTTCGAAGATTATATAGAAATCGCAGATAGGTCCACATGTAAGGAAAAACGAAACAGAATATATTTATTTTTAAACACTAAACAGCTTTCTACTAGAGCATAATATTTAAAATCAGCATACACTAATGTATATTGTGAAATATAAAGGTACATTCAGTAATAAGAGTGTATATTTTGCAACGCGCATGAATGTTCTGCGGTATACATATCTAGTATCGTAGTTATATATTTTTGTACAATTTTCAAATAAAATTTTGTCGTACACCTTCTGGTTCTAAAATTTGTACCTTTTCTTGAGATAGTGCTTTCACTTATTTTTGTAGCTAATTTCGTTTTAATTAATTTATTTTCTAACTAATTAGCTATGAAATCAATTTGTTTTGCAACTAATCAGTTTTGTAAGCAATTTATTCTGCAGCTGATCAGTTTAGTGACCAATTATTTTTTTTAGTTTTAATTCAAAAGTAAAGTTGAGAGATCCGGTAAGTTCTAAGTCAATTAACAGAAATTGAGTAGTTGATAGGCTAATAGGTGATTGAGAGAAAGGATGAACAAGCAAAATTGCGCCTATTGGTTGGACAGTAGGGAAACAACTAAATTCATCTTGCAGAATTAGCATATCCATATTTCAAATTTATATTATGTCATAAGAAATTTGTTTATAAATAACGAAGTGATAATAATAATAATAATAATAAGTGGATTTCTCATAGCTTCATAAAAAAAAAATACTCAGTTATATATGATGGGCACCTTTCCGTTAATCAGTTGAGTGTCCTTCGATTTACGGTTATTTTACATACTTAATTAGAGGAATTTAGATTTAGTATACGATGGTTAAATACAAAAAATTTATTTGCAAACTGTGATACAAATATACTATAAACTTCCGCCGCTAGATGGCGCGCTCGTGCACTTTTCGCAATATGACAGCCGGCATCTTCAATTTCCTCCCATGTTGTAGCTGAAAAACAGATGAGGTAAATCCCCGTAAGTCTTATTTCTACTTAACTTTGAATCAGTAGTGTAGTGGCTCTATGTGCTTTGACAGATGTCAGTCAAATTTATCATATCTCGATTATTCTTAGAAATTTCGCCCAATGTTTACATTTTCAATAAATCATGTTTAAATCACCATTAAATAATAATATTTAATTAAAGGAAGTCTATTGCATGGGTTAATAACCATTCATTGATATGGAAAACCACAAAAAGATGCATCAATGGTTTAATCTGTGAATAGAAAAATACTTTTTAATCAAAATCTTGTCACTAGATGTCGCTATGTCATCACGTTCTGCTGATGATTTAATTTCGAAATTTCGTAAAATATATTTATTTTCGGGCGTTTATTAAATAAAAATGGAATATATTTCGGTTAAATAGTTAACAATATTTCAATATGACATTTAAAATAAGGATCTATGTGCACGTGACAAATTCCCTGGGAGAGGCAAAATCCTCCCTTGCGCCACTCCTATCCAAGCACCGAAAATGGGAAACAACGTCTAATTTAAATATGTAAAAAATATCAGAAAATCCAAAAATTTATATTTAAATTATAAAAATCCAACTATATTTATTTAGAAGAAACAGACAATATTTTTTTTAAATTTTCTTTGCTGCTAATGAATGCTTTTATTATTATTAATAATAATAATAATAATAATAAGCGAATGGGGTTGATTACAAATAAAAGAGAATTTAAAAAAATAGGTGAATAAATACATAATTTTTAGAATACTCCTTCCTATTTCTCCCATACAAATAATATGGGAGAAATATGTATGCCAAATATGTATCTATATCATACTTGCAATTGGAAGAACTGAAAAAAGCTATAGTACAATATCACAGATGTACTGCATTTACTGTATTTTCTACCATATACTACGTTCTAAAAATAAATATAGTGCTAAACTAAAATAATACTACTACTGTACACATGGACGCCTCCAGAATTATATGCAAAGGGGCCATCAAGAAAAAGTCCTAATTGAGTAATGTTGCTGGGCCATAGATTCTTGTGGATTTAGTTCTTTCTTCCTTTTTTCATAAGCCAAAGGAGTGCACCCCCTCGGAGCGCACAGCACTGTACACAATCGAAGTATTAAATTTCATGTACAATAATCTTAAGTTTGAAAGTACGCATTTTATTTGCAAAAAACTGAGTAAGGTGTGGTTGATTTAAAATTTCAGAATATATATTTACTGACAACTTATGAATTTGCCGAAAGGAAATCTAATTATACATGTTGCATGCCAATTATATTTCATTCTGTGCAGTTTGAAAAGAATAAAATCTAGAAAATAGCAGCAAACTATTAGTGAACGCACAAACAATATCATCGAAATGAAACAAAATAATTAACTTATTAAACATATTTTTGAGAAGCATGATGCAAAGACACGAGACAAACGAATGGAGAAAACTAAAATATGATTAAAAATCAATTCCATTCGTGATGACTTCTTCTAAATGAGAATTAGAAATTTTGAAATTTCAATTCTAATTCGATTTTGAAATGTGGGAAAATTGTTTATGGAATTGTTAGAAAATGTTTATACTTTTTATTAGAATAAGGATCATTCCACAGAATTTCGACAAATTTTTTTTTTTTTTTTTGTCACTCGACCATTTTTGATTTCTTTCATATTTTATATGTTAATGCGAGAAGTCAAAAACAATTGTAATTTTTTTTTGGCAACAGGTACAGAAGAAAACAAGATTTCGTGCGATTTTGCGAAAATCAAGTACTTACAAAATCGCATGTATTTTATTAACTAATAAAGATAAATCAAATATTCAAAAAGATTTAAAATCTACGTAGTTTGTTTACTTACATCGCGTAAGTTTTAAAGTTTTAGGGTATTTTTAAAAAAGATTCCGAGTAATGTGATAATGACCGAAATATAACTGAAATCGTTATTTTTTTAAAATAATTTCGTCATGAAGGGGAATATCAATTTTGCATTTTTTATATGTTAGTTCTCTGTCTCAGTGTGGTACCTCAAAATAACTGGAGTTGTTATTTCCATCCCCCTTTAACATACAAGAGTTTGAAAATTTTAAAAAACAGGCATATTCGGCGACTCACAAATCAAAAGAGGGAGCAGCTATCTGTTTGAAATTTGGCAAAGAAGCACCTCTTTGCATGCTGTTTATAACTTGAAAATTTCATTCTGTTATTCGAAATGGTCTATGAGGTACATCCGCTTTCAAACTGGAGAATCGGAAGATTGCCTTGAAAAGGATAGGGGGTGGGGGAGAGGATTTGAGGGGAAAAGTCGAACTTGTTTCGATATTTTGTATGTGCTGCCAAATTAATATTTCACTAAGTGTTAAATATTCTAAATATCGGTATATATTTAAATAATTAGAATTCCAGTGTATACATAAACATTTGTATTTCAAATTTCAGACTTAGATTTAGTTCAGATTTCAGACTTAGATTCAGCTCAGATTTCAGACTTAGATTCAGCTCAGATTTCAGACTTACATTCAGTTCAGATTTCAGACTTAGATTCAGTTCAGATTTCAGACTTAGATTCAGCTCAGATTTCAGACTTACATTCAGTTCAGATTTCAGTTCCAGACTACAAATTATTTTATTTTTTAGTATTTATCAAATTAACTGCCATCACAAAGAATCATTTTTACCTGTTGCCTTTTATCCTTTAGTGAAACTGCTTCAGTGGTGATCAAGAGTATCTTCGTTATTAGTGATTGCTTTAATCACAAAACGAAGTTTACACAGTTCAAAAAGAAGCAATTAAGCTTTTGAAAATCGCTGTTCCATATGTGGGAAAGGTTGTATATTTCTCCGACAAGGCGTCAAGGTACTGCAAAAATCGAAAAACTTTATAAACCTCAGTCATTACCAAGATTTTGGACTGAATACAGAGTGGCATTTTTGTGCAACCTCACATGGTAAGGGACCTTGTAATGTCATCAAAGGGGCCACTAAAAGACTTGTATCAGAAGCGGACGTTCAAAGAATTACCCAGGATCATATCACAACACCAAAGGATATGTTTGAGTTTTGTAAACAAAACATATCTCAAATCAAATATATATCTTTGCCACAATCAAAGGTTGAAGAGCAAGCAGAATTTTTTTTCAGACAGATTTTCCTATATTAGGGCTTTGAACACTCAAGCTTACCACAGCCGCATTCCTTTAAATCAGTGTGGTTCCCAACTCAATTTAAGCCGCGGACCACTTTTCCACTTCTTTTGTGCATGCGACCACTTTTCTACTTCTATTGTGCCCACTTTGTGGATTCCTTTGAAAAATTCTCACGAGTTGGCTGCAAGACTTTGATGAAAAAAGGGAGATAGGTCTTTTTTGGGGGGAAATGTGTTTGTAAAATCTTTTTTTGTAAAAAAAAAAAATAAAAGGGAAAAAATAATAAAATCTAATGATAATACAGTCAAACCTCGTTAAGATGAACACGCTTAAGACGAATTACTTTTAATACGAACCGTTTTATGAAATTCCGTCAGATTGTAAAATACTACAAATATGCAATCAATTTCATTTTTATATTTAATTTTAATATTTAATAATAATATTAGTAACTTTTGTAAGTTTTATATTTCTTTTAAATAATGCCCATCTCGCGGAGCACTAGTGCATAGGCGTAGCCAGAAAGTTCGTAAGGGGGGTTATGTGCTCAACCAATAGGGAGTCACAGAGCTGCAAATCGTATATTCCTGTGTTAAATATACAAAATTTCATTGCAATGGGGTCTATAATAACACGCAGGGCTTACAGTTAACGTTTACTGAAACGGAACAGACTAATGCTGAAATTCTTTCATGAGAGCATAGATGTTATTGAGAAAAATTTTGAATTTAATGAAAATTATAGATCATAGCACTATGGTATCATCAACAAGCGGTAGGAGAGAAATATATCTGCTTACCTCAAGAGGCATGAAGTAGTAAATTTCTGTTGCCACTCTAAATAAGAAAAAGTTGGGAAGTAGTAATTGCCAAGTAAATCGCGATGGCCCAGTGGTCAAGCTACTAACTTTGAAAAAGTGTAGCTAAACGATGACAGGTTCCGAAACATTTGTTCATGCAAGGTCAACATATACGAGTTTATAAGTTTCCAGAAACAATACAAATAAATAATGTCATTAGTTAGAAACACTGAAAACGCATTTTACTTTCTAGAAAGAAGGCATATGGAAATATATAGTGTTTTAGCTTCCAGTGCTAATTCTACAAAGTATGATCTTCAGCCTCTATTTACCTTAATACTTACACAAAAAAAATAAAATAAATATAATAGAACTAAGCATAAAAATTAATGATTTATAAAACCGTAATTGCCAATGAAAACTAGTAACTTATAAAAAGAACTAATAACCGATAAAACAAACAATTCGTATATAGCAAGCGAAGGAACAGCTCAAACGAATTAAAAATTGTATTTTAATGAATTAAAAAATGCATCTTCTTGCGTGTTTAATATTTTACTTTATTTCACTTGTAGTTTAATTATTTCTTCCTTTCTATTTGAAGGTGGGTGTGGGGGGGAGGTTACGTACACCAATGGAGGAGTCGTCATTATTTTCCTAAAATATTCGGCGTGTTTTAGATTTCCTCGCCCCGTGGGTTGGGGATTATACATTTCACTCCCCGTACCCTTCTGCTTGTCGAAAAACGCGACTAAAAGAGGACGGAGTAGACACCGGTATAATTATATACCTGTATACGTATCTCCCCTCATCACAATGCCGGATTCATTTATGGTCTCTAGGCTGAAAGGATATGTATGTATAATTTTACAGTTTCTAATGAAGTTCCAAATTCGCGGTAGAAATATCTGATGCTGTAAATTATCAGTATTTTAAACACAAGAGGGTTCTGTTGGGTCCTAAGCTCGGGCCTACTTGGCCTGTACGTAAATCCGGTGTTACCTCATCAGTCAAAATTCGACCGCGCTCTACTGAGAATGACGAATTGCTCATCTGTAGCCAAAATTCCCATCAATAAGTGAATAGTGGCGCTAAGCCATGGTTCGGAATCCACATTGAATTGCACTTTCGGACTCTTGGTAAGTTAACTAATGCTTCATAAATTAGGGAAATAAAACCTACCTATGTTGAGCATTACAACAACAAATAGTCAAACAATTTTCATGAGATTCCATACAGAAAATATTCCCAAGCTTAGAAATTGATTTTGCTATCCCCATTAACAAGATGGCGATTGGATGTTAAATAAATGTAAGTATTCATAGAGATTATATATAAGAGAACGGCCATGACGTTACGGCTGCTAGAAGAACCAATACTATGTAGAGTGAGGACAGAAGAACGTTATAGAAAAGCACATACTTTTAGTCACTTGGCGGACATGAATATCATATGAACGTCGAAAATGTTCGTATTATACTACAATTCTAGGGACTATGGGCGTAGGCAGAAAGTTCGTAAGGGGGCTACTCAATAGGGGGGGGGTTACAATGCTACAATTCACATATTCCTATGCAAAATTTCATTGCAATGGGGGGGGGGTTAAACCCCCATTAACACCCACTTGCGTACGCAAATGCTAGAGGTGTCCGAAAAGAACATCATAGGGACATACCAAAACGAATATCCTACGAACGTCAGAAATATGTCCGCATTTTGCTACATCCTAGAGGCGTCCGAAATAAACATCCTAGGAACGTCGGAAATGAACATCCTACGGACGTTCCAAAACGGACGTCCTGGGGACGTTTTGTGCTGTGGACGTTTGTAAAATCGAACGCAAGTTATAATCCGTTGGCGGAAAATTGGAGGCCATGTACCGTTGGATACCAGGTCTGTGACGTCAGCTGCTTTCAATTGTAACGATACCTGGCCTCCAACTTTCCTCGAACAGACTATAAAACGTGATAGTCCAATACGTTAGCCCTACGTTGACTTTAGTCTAAAATGATCAATCGATTAGAAGGTTGCCAGGTCACCTGGAAACCTTGGAATTGCCAGGGCGTTTGATGATGTCCCTAAAAGTCAAGAAAAATTTTAATATTTTGGTCAAACCTGGAAAATTTAGGGGAAAATGAGAAGGTTGTTCTGAATAGTTAAATTGCGCGCAAACTTAGAGTTAAAACTAGATTAAATTAATAACGAAATTTGCATATCAGTAATGAAGAGCAGTGGTTCTCAATTAGTTTTAATCGAGGGGCAATTTGGATCTCTTTTTTTTTTTTCTATTCCAGTCAACGCGGAGGACCGGAATATATGAAAACAAAATTATTTGCTACCCTATGTCGACATTGGGAGTTCTAGGGGGCTTACCCCTCGAAATTTTTTGATTCATTAAAATAACATCGAGGTAAGAGCTTTAGGCCGTCTCCCTGTAGAAAAAAATTATCACCCTTGGGCGAAAATTAGCCGCCCTGGAAAAAATTTAAATTTTTTATCGTTTGTAGCTGGGTCAGATTGTAATATTAGTGGGCCACTTATTGAGAATCGCTGATGTATAGTGCATGGAAAAAATGGTTGCCATTGATATATGGCGTTAGGTGTATTACATTGTAACTTTTGTGCATTTTTGAGTAATTTTAGTAAAGTTTTGTGTAATATTTATGTACACTAATTGTAACAAATAAAATTTTATCTTATTATTATAATTCATCGGCTGAAATTATCTTTTCAGAAGTATGCCTATAGCAAATGTACCGTTCGTTCACGAAAGAAGTCCGATGGTACAGTTAGAAATAGCTGGAGGTGACGTCACAAAATGGCTAGTTTATTACAGCAAAGGAGGATTACAATTTCGGAACTAGTTTTTAGTGAAAATTTGTCGGCGCCAAGCGCAAGTTCTGAAACTCAAGTTCTCCTCTGCTGTAATGGGATAGGCCGTTTGTGACGTCACCTCCCGTTATTTCTAACTGTTCCATCGGACTTCTTTTCGTGAACGAATAGTATGCACTTTTCAATTCAACTTTGAAGTCTTGCAACTCGCAACACCATTAAAATTTAAAACGACGTATCGCCAGCTGCGTTGCGAAATGGTAAAAATTTTACTCCATTTGAAAACCACTTTTATAGAAAAGGACCTTTCATGGCCATGAGCCGAGAAGAAACATTGTTGGCTCGGGAGGTTGTAATTCTGAAAAATTAAATAACGTTTTCATGAATGACTAGCAAAGTGAAAGGAAGAGAGCATTGTTGTGGAGTCCCGTACTTTGAAAACAAACAGGTTGATAGTGAAATTGTCATCTTTTGACTAAAAAAAAAATATGTCGTAAAGAAATCACTTCTATGACAACCGAAATTATCAGATAAAGTAATTTATCATTACTTTACCAGTTTGCCTTATCTGTATAAGATACCATCGTAATATTAATAATGTAGTTATTAATACGGAGGAATATTCTTTTCCACTGCTTGGACTATTTGCTGCGTCTGTGGGTACTAAATTAAATAGATACCAAATTTTAATTGCACAAATATGACTATGTTTTATGTATTTGAGCATTATTTTAACGTTTTATGTTCGAAATGTACCTTCTATTAACTGTGCTGCAGTAATAGAAGGCGAACTATATCACACTTCGTGGAATCCTACTACCCTGTGTCTTGTCAGTGTAACTGGTTAACTTTGCCTCGAGTATGATTAGGGGGCAAGAGAGAAAATAAAGGTACAAATGGTTCGAAATTCTCGGAAACCTGTAGGTCCCAGCAGAGTACGCCCTTAGCCGTCCTTGTTCCACAAAATGCATAAACAAAAATAAACGTTTGGCCAATTCTGATCTAAGTTTTCCATCGCAAATTTCTGAAGCGACATTGAAAAACCGCATTTGCCCATAATAGTACAAACTCCTAGTAGTACTGACATATAAAAACTCATAATAACACCAACATATAACAAATCTTAATAATACCAACATGCAGCATCTCATAATAGTACCATCGTATAACAACTCATAATATTACATTCATAAGAGTGCAAACTCATACTATTTTACATTTTACGAACACGAGCGCATCTCGATTCCCCATAAAACACGTGAATCATTAAAATAACATTCGTTAAATGCTATTAACCTGTTAACTGGGTATGACGACATTTTTCGTCATGCCCAGAAGACTACCAAAATGCAAATGACGACATTTTTCGTCATGCCCATAAGACTACCAAAATATTTTTCGTCATTCCCGGAAGACTACTAAAATGCGAATGACGATATTTTTCGTTAAAACAATTTGTTTTATTACTTGTGGTGTGATGACATTACTTATCACTGCGAAAAAAAGTCCCCAGTGTGAAACGAGTTTCGCCCTTCATAGTATGTATAAACACACACACACACACACACACACACACACACACACACACACATATATATATATATA
>QLNU02013614.1:13605445-13638940 GCA_006491805.2 Dysdera silvatica
GATCTTGGTACTTGGTGATTTTCGTTGTGTAGGTTGTCTGTATGTTATTGGTGTTGGGTACTGCTATGTCGATTAAGTACGTGGTCTTATTCGATTTATCGACGAGGGTTATGTCAGGACGGTTATGTGGGACTGTCTTGTCTGTTATGATTGCTCTATCCCAGTAAAGCTTGTGTGTTTCGTTCTCATGCACGGTCTCTGGCTCATATTTGTAGTACGGGCATTTTTCTGTCAGAAAGCCAGCATTCGCTGCCAATTTCTGGTGGACTATTTTCGCTACTTGATCGTGTCTATGTTTGTAGTCTGACTGCGCAAGGATCTTGCATCCTGCCATCACGTGTTGGATTGTCTCCGATGCCGCATGACAGTGTCTGCATTTGTCGCTTTCTATGTCTTTTCTCTGGATGAATTTCTGATTGTTCCTTGTTGCGATCACTTGGTCTTGGATGGCTAGCATGAATCCTTCTGTCTCTGGCTGGAGAGTGCCTTTGGCCAGCCAAGAATTTGATGCCTTTTTGTCAACGTGTGGTTGTTGCAGGTCATTGTAGTGCCTGCCATGTAATGGTTTTCCGGCCCAAGTTCTCAGTTTCTGTTCGTTGGCTGTTTCCAGGACACGCTCTTCGGTACTACACAGGTTTAGTGGCGTGTAATTTGCATCTGCTTGTATTATGGCTTGGATGAGTGGCGATCGGGGACTCTTCAACTGGAAGTATTGCCTCATGCTCTGGATCTGCTTGTCATGTAAGTCTTTGAGGTCCGCTTGTCCGCGTCCTCCTTCTTCCCGGGGTAGTGTTTGCCGTTCAATTGCCGTTGCAGGGTGTAGTTGTCCGGCTCTTCTCTGGATGGTTCTCATTTTCCGCTGGAGTTGTTCTAGTTCAGTGTTGGACCATTTGATGATCCCGAAGGAGTAGGTGAGCACTGGTACCGCATATGCGTTAATTGCTTGCGTGGTGTTCTTCCCGCTCAGTTTCGTCTTCACAATGCTTCTAAGTCTTTCTTGGAATGCTTGCGTGAGCTGGACTTTGACTTTCTTGTGCTCCTGCTGCCGTTTTTGCATTATCCCTAGGTATTTGTAGGTTTCGCCCTCGTCCAAGGTCTTCAGTAGTCTCCCGTCTTCGAGTTCGATGCCTGGTAAATCTTCTTTGCTATTCTTCTGTATTTTGCACTTATCGAGGCCGAATTCCATTCCTATGTCCTTGGAGAATGTCTCTGTTATACTGATGAGTTGTCGGAGTTGGGTGATTGTTGGCGCGTATAGCTTGATGTCATCTACGTACATGAGGTGGG
The DNA here is from genome assembly GCA_006491805.2 of Dysdera silvatica. Classification (NCBI taxonomy): domain Eukaryota; kingdom Metazoa; phylum Arthropoda; class Arachnida; order Araneae; family Dysderidae; genus Dysdera; species Dysdera silvatica. The sequence continues at coordinate 13,606,733 of QLNU02013614.1, forward strand.
AGACTTTATGTAGGTTTCTCTTGTCTTTCTTCAGCATGTATCCGTATTTACTTGTGTTCAGCATCCTTGACAAGGGGTTTAACGCCAAGCAGAACCACTGGGGGCTTAGTGCGTCTCCTTGAAAGATTCCGCGGCGGATGGGGATCTCGGCCGTTTCTATTTTACTGTCTGGCGTGTTTAGCTGTAACCGGGTTCTCCATTGTTTCATGCTGCTCTGTAGGAATCGGATGATTGAGGGATGCACTTTGTATATGCTGAGTATTTCAAGGAGCCACGAGTGCGGAACAGAGTCGAAAGCCTTCTTGTAGTCTATGTATGCGGTGTTGAGTTTTCGCTTTTGTTTTCTTGCTTGTTCCAGGATAACTGAGTCGATGGTAAGCTGCTCTTTACATCCCAGAGTCCCTTTCTGGCATCCCTTTTGTTCTTCCGTCATTAAGTTGTTGCTTTCGCTGTGCCGGCTTATTTTTTCAGAGATGCACCCCGTGAGTATCTTGTACAGGGTGTTAAGGCACGTAATGGGTCGGTATTTCGCTGGGTTACTGGTATCCTGGTCCTTCGGTAGGAGGTAAGTTATTCCCTTGCAGAGGAATTCAGGCATTTTGCTGGGGTCTTCAATTATCGCCGTAAGTTCCTTGGCTAATGGGCCATGGGCGCTGGTAAATTTCTTGTACCAGAAGTTGTGTATGCCGTCAATACCGGGTGCTTTCCAGTTGTGCGTACGTTGGATTACCTGCTGGAGTTCCTCTATCGTGATGCCCGTGTACTCCATCTCCTCTATTCCTCTCGTAGCCTCCATTTCTTGCTGAATCCAGGGGGCGCTTTTGTGCTGTACTTCATTGGACCATAGTGTCTTCCAGAAGGTCTCTATTTCTGCTGGCTTTGGGGCTTCGTACTTGTCTTTGTTCGCTGGGGTCTCTCGAAGCTTCCTGTAGAAGGCCTTCTGGTTTGCTTGGAATTGCATGTTCTGTTGTTTTCTGTTGGTATAGTCTTTGTATCTTCGGAGTCTTCTGGCGTATACACCCAGTTTTTGTTTGAGGGTATCCAGATATTCGCTGATGTGTTTATTGGGCTCTTCGTGTCTTGTATGAATCCTATTTCTCTTAAGGGCCATCTTCACTTTCCTCACTAATTTCTTACTCCTATTTCCCTGCATGTACTGGGTTATTCGCCCTATGCTGCTGCGGAGCTCTTCTATTCTTTTCTCCAGTCTCACTTGCCATGGTGGTTGGGCTTTGTTTCCTCTGTTACTTCGGCCTTCGTTCCTTACTTCGTACCCATTGGCGCGTGATGCCGCTACTGCTGCACAGTATATGGCGGTGTGTATTTCCTGTAGGGAGTTGTGGTTCTGTAGGTGTAGTGGTAGAGTATGTTCATTGAGGATCTTGGTTGCTTTGCAGAGTTTCCAAGATGCCGGTTGGCGTGGTATTCTTGGCCTTGTTGCGGCATCCGAGCCTTCATATTCCGCCAGGGCACATTGGAAACCTTCTTCCATTTTCTCCACGTCCCTCCTCTCTTCTTCTTCTATGCTTGGTTGGAGCGGTTCTCTTGCGCTACTAGCTGGTGCTTCAGGGTTGGCCACACTGGTTGAAGTGTTTGCCAGGTCATTGGCGACTTCATCTCTTAACCTTTGTAGTATGGGCTCTGCTAAGAGATTTCTGGTTATTATGTTCCTGCGTTGGGTTGTTATCCTTTCTATACTGATGTCCAGGTGTGGGTACTGTTGTGCGAATTTGGCGTGAAGTGTGGGTCTGTAATTTGTCATGTCTGTTTCCAGCTTTGTAATCGTATAGTAGGTGCGCATGATGTAGGTGTTCATATCTATTGTCCATGACATGCGCTGGCGTGGTCTTTCAGCCCTAGTGGTTGCACCTATACTAGGCTGCAAAGCACTTTGGGCTGTGTTGGTTCTAGTAGCCGTACAGTTGGAGGCGCCGCTACAACCGCCGACACCTCCAAGGAGAGACTGTTGCATATTTTTCGAACTGGCCCCTCTGCTTAAAACTCGAACGCGGTTCTGATTTAAGAGCGAGACAACCGATGCTCCATTCATATTTTCATTATGGTTCATATCATCAGAGTCTGAGATAGCCTTTTTCACGTCGCTGGGTTACCGATAGTTATCCCAACGGCGTTCCGGATGCTGGCATGTCGTCAGCAGGCTACAAATCCGGTTTTAATGGCTGCAAATAGTGGCTGGTTGCTGCGAGATCAAGATGGCGCCGCCAGGCGTGTAACCCTACATTTGTAATTAATGGCCTTTCACCGATCAAGAGATGGCCCAGGCGTTGGCAAAGTGAGATGCGTAGTAACGCAAGAATGACGCCACAGGCGTATATATATATATATATATATATATATATATATATATATATATATATATCATATAAGCTTTTCATCCGTTTGTGTATTGCTTTGTATTAACAAGAAATTCCTGTATGTTTGAACCATAGAACCTCTTGAACATGATGGCAAATGTTGAAATATATTTATCTGTGTTCAATAACACAAAGTGTTATAACAATCACTCATATCTCTTTTGTATTCTGCAATGCACTTTAAATTTTTATGTGACTTCTTCAGCGGACCGAAAACGTGGAAATCACTAGGGGGCGAGGTCCGGACTGTATGCAATCAGAACCGCCGACAAGCTCCGGTCATTTCACTGGGAGAGTCTGGACCACCCACCATACAGTCCGGACCTCGCCCCTAGTGATTTCCACGTTTTCGGTCCGCTGAAGAAGTTCCTGGCAGGACAGCGATTCACGTGCAACGATGAAGCCAAGACAGCAGTCCGACGGTGGTTCCACAGTCAGCCGGACGAATTCTACCACAGGGGCATCTCAAATTTAGTGCTGCGATGGGACAAATGTCTGAACCGGTGTGGGGACTATGTGGAAAAATAGTGTAAGGTACGTAGAATAGTACGTATATTTGTAATTACCTGTATGTACCTTATTTTGGCTAATAAAAAATAGGGGCAAAGACTTTCTGATTCGCCCTCGTAACAGAGTATCTATATATATATATCCATGGATACACATAATACGAATTGTAAAAAGTACTAGGTATATGCACCTATATGTTTCCTAAAAAAACACAAACAGGCTTGAAATAAAGAACATAAACAAATAAAATACTTATGTAGAAAAAAAGTAAAGTTGAAAAAATTCGATAATTTTTATCTGATGAAAGGGATGTTCACACATTCTATCAATGGTGTTGTCCAGTGTCATAATAGAAGGCAAAACTCAACTTAGCTAAGAATCGGAACGCCATTCTGGGTCGGGCAATTATTGGCACCGAAGGCCCAAAAATATTGGTGGGACAATATGCCAGTAGAAGGCATTTTGTTTGAAATTGAATGGAGATATGGAACCCTAACACCAACATTGGATTTAACGGGTCCGCCCCCCACCCCGCTAACAGCACCCGTTCGTGCAATTATCATTGAGTAGCAGAATTTTACGCTGTTGTTTCTTCATGTGAACATTTAACGATTTTAACCATTCATGGAATAAATCACAAGTCGTTCATGACTTTTTATTGAAATGATAAAAGATCCGAAACGATTTTAAGTGTTTAAAACAAGTGGGTTTTGCTGATTTGCGAATCGTTGGAAGTTTTAATTTATCGAATCCATCCATATTCGCGGCAAGAAAGCGGGTGACTCTGGTCTCACTATTTTTGCCGCCATGATACTTAGGCCTTCCCTTCAGAGCTGTAGGGAAGGGGAAAAGTTTCATTTCGAATAAACGGGATTGTTGACATGGCATGACATATTTCTATTTATACACCTTTTGGATCCTTTAGCAAGGATGTATACACCCTTTGGACCTTTTGGATCCTTTTGGGTGAAAAATAATTAAGAATAAGCGAGGGGGTCGAAATTTATTTTACGAATTTACGCGAGATTTCCAAGGGATCTGGAGTATATTATGAATAAGCCGAATTTACGAAATAACGGGATGTGAATTACCGAGACTGCACTATATATATATATAATATATATAATCAAGAGGAGAAAATCGACATTTCATAGAAGAGTAATAAATGTTTTCATAATAATATGATATATTTAATCAACACATATTGTAAATAATTTTAATCAAGCAGAATTAAATTTTTTTATTCACTAATAATACACTTTTTCTAAGACTATTTACGAAGATCCGTTTTCTTTATTCTAGGTGCTTTTCTTTGGCTTTTTCTTTATGAAGCTTTGATAGTAATAGTTGAAGAAGAGACAGAAAAATAATACAGCTAGTACGGAGGAGACTTCTTTTGTGAACTTCATAGTGGAACAGCCACTCAAGGGAGTGAAGACAACTGCGAATAGGAAAATGAGGACGAACTGGACCTAAAAAAAAAATGATTAATTAGAGTATGGGAGAAAATTAAAAATCTAAGTACACCAAATTAGTTATTCTCTCCACAGAAATAGATATTATGTGACCATAAATAAATCTTGGTCATTAAATATTATTTAAAGAGCGTGTATTCCATGTGCGTTAGCGTGCACAGACACGTTTTTTAAGAAATATTTGCTGTCCTTCATCAGGAGTCGACTGCAGCAATCTTTTGATGAAACCGGTGCTTACTTCGCCGTTGATTAATTTAATGTCTCAATTAAAACCGTCTTCACAAATTTAAAATTTAAAAGGAATTTGGATGAGTTATTAAGAAAATGGGTCTCTCTGGTTTGCTTCTCAAAATTTTCCAAAGAGGTACCTGTAAAATTATCGCGATATAATCTGACCATCGTTTTGCAGATAATTATACACTGATGTGTAAACATTAAGGACAAATTGGAGAAAGTAACATAACAGCGGAACGAACAGGCAGAACTGACCGAAAGACCAATCAGGAGACTGCCTAGGGTCCTACACGGTAGGGCATTTGCGTATACGCATCATGATGTAATGTGGGCGTGTGGGTAGGGTATAAAGCACGATGGCAGCGATTTTCATGAAAAAATAGATATCCTTATATTATTCCAAACCGTGGCCCATTCGAATCTGTAAGATCTAGCGATGCCAATACCCTGCATTTCAGAGGAAACTATTGCACGATGTATATCGATTTCAACGACGGTGAGTTACTGTAGCAGTGCAAGACGTCCAACAGACAGTCTCGTAGACAACATCTGGATGACTTTACTCGAGGTTGAATCATTGGAAACTTGAAAGAATATCGAAGTGTGGCGAGTGGGTACGGAGAGTTAGTAACCGCACATAGCATCATATCGCGAGCGTGGATGGAATTTTGAACGCAGGAGCATCTGTCTGAAGGTTTATTGGTCGTCGTTCATGAGCAACAACGGGAAGAGAGTGCCGGTATCTTGTTTTACGGGCGAGGAAAGTTCGACGGCTGACAGCGTGTCAAATCGCAACCACATGAAATGCACTACTGGACGGATGCTATCGCGTTTAACCTTGACTAGGAAATTGCACACAGGTGGTTTATTCTCTCGACGACGAGAACGGTGTGTGCCATTGATGCCTATAACTCGGGGATGGCGTTTCCTTTGATGCCAGGAAAATAAGATATGAGGAGCTCCGCAATAGTATCGAGTGTCGTTTACGAATGAAGGCCAATTTATTCTCACTAGCGATTCTGGACGTCTATAGATCTGGAGAATTCTGGGAGCAGGTAATCACACCTCCAACGTCGTCGAAAGGGACCGCTTAGGAGGTGGCGGAGTTGTGGGTCGGAGGGCATAAAGCTTGATAACCGTACAGAGCTCTACAAATTCCAAGGAGGTTCAGTCACTGGTGACCACTAGTGTATCGAAGTTCTCCTTCCATGTGTCCGTCTTTTCCGGGCTTCTGTGGGCCTGGAATTCCTCTTCATGGATGACAATGCTACATTTCATCATAAAACGGCTGTCGCTGAGCTGTTAAAAAGTTAAGATATCGTATGGAGTGATCTGCACGGTCTCCGGACCTGAATCTAATAGAACACGTGTGGAATGTTCTCGGGAGACACTTGGAAGCACCTTGCGATTAGCCAGCAACATTTCCGCAGCTGCGAGTTGCTCTACAAGAGGAATGGGCCATAACGCCTCAACAGCTCCTCGAAAACCTCGTACAGAGCATGAACAGATGGTGCACGTCCTGCATCGCAGTCAGGGATAATCATATCTCCTGCCGAAAATTGTGTTTTTTCTTGCCTGCCGCTTGTCACATGGACGCTTCTTTCTTCTGTCCTCCTATACTGAAAGCCCACTTTTGGATCAAAGTCCTTTGTATCTTTTGGATTCCAGTCTTAGTCCGTATCGTTCACCTTTTCCTTAATCTTACATGTCGATGCTGTTATGGTATGATTTGTACCTATTTGAAAAACTGGGGTGCGTCGTTACATCCGCTGTCTGTCCCGACCTTAATTTTTGCACACCAGTGTATATTCAAGGTACCTTAGACAGCTTTTGACTAATGTGGAGTAGATGATTAAATAATTCGTGTGTACTTCATATGTAAAAATTCATGTGCAAAATTGAAGTTGCAACACGTAGAACCATTCATTTGATTTTTCTAAAAATTTGGACAAAATAACGTAACTGCGACTTATGGAAATGCTTATATGTTCAAGCTTTTATGGCGCAGTATAGCCCAGATGCTCTTGCGCCATAAAAAAGTCAAACAATCAATCATGTTCAAGCTTTCTTAAAATATCATTTTTAAAATTTGTCACTTTAGTTCAGGTAAGTAAAATGAACACCTTATTTCAATTTCGTTTTTTATTATTTAATTGCTATTTTTCTATTTATTCAAAAAAAAAGGAAATTGTATAATAAAATTGAAGTAGCACCAAAAAGTGACATTAAAATATTAATATTATCCTAGAATCTGCATATTCAAACATAAAAATAAAGGATAAATAGTTAAGTGGTTTTTATCAAACATTTTTACGCAAAGGAATTTACGTTAATTTGTAAACACAATTAGAAAAAGCACTGTTAATTATGGAAGAAACGTTTGTGTTAACGAAAACATTCAGTAGAACTGGGTAAACAACCGCTTTCAGCTGCCGCCATTTTGAATCAGAGAGCAGGTCTCTATATAGATCGGCTGTGGCTTAGAGTCAGCGTTCACAGCCTGCGGATGGGACACTGGCTTGATGGACTGCATTGAATGGATGGCCTTTTGTGTGGGTCCTCATTGGGGGGTGCCGGTTCGTGGATGGTTCACGGTAGACGTTAAATGACCACACTAGTGCGAGCTGTGTGTCTCTGTACGGACACCTGACGCCTGTACGGATGACAATCCCACAATGCCCTAACATCCCTTAGCCTGCTGGCTTTCAATTCGTTTGACGTTATTACCTGTCTGGGATTGCAGCGCCGCCTTTCAACGGCCATCCTTCCCATTAAATCTTTGCACAATAATAATAAGAAGATACAAAGGCAGCAATGATTATTTTGCGTCAAACATAGTTAGACCATACGTGCGATTTTAAGACGAAATCAAATTAAACTCTAATGGGAGAAAACGCATTAAAAGTACATTTAAGAAACAACGTAAGAAAATAAGTTTAGATTTAAAAAGCTAATATTATATAAGATTAAAAATGATTTCGTGGTTATAAGAACCACTAAAAATGTCACGAAGTTTAGAATAATTTTGGTTAAAAACTAAAAAATGTTGCTGGTTAAAATTCATGCAAGCGGTTAAAACATGCAGCACATATTTGCATACATATATGCAATACATCTTCTCCCTTTAAAAGACGTTCATGGGTGAAGCGTGTGTGACCAACGCAAAGTCTACTCAGGCTAGACTGGTACATTTCAATTTACGGTTCGATGAGTTGTAGTTTCTTAAAAACCTGCTCACCCCATCTCAACTGCCCTTTGTTGTGCATCTCAGATGAGGCGTGTGTTAAAATCTCGGAATGGAATGGTTAGACTATCATGTTCTGCATTTGCCATTTTTTCAACAATATCTGCCCATTCGTTTCCAACAATGCCAGTATGACCTAGAACCCAACAGAATTTCACAATATGCTGCGCGTTTTTTACATCCACCAGTTTCTGAATTTTGTGGATTCGAGAGAGGCATGAGATTTGAAATGAAGCCAGACCCTGTAGGACACTAAGTGAATCAGTACAGATGACAATGGAATTAGATGAATTATATATTTGGGAGAAATGGTGTATGAACAGAAAAGGTGCGATTAAACACGTACGGTCAGCGTGATGACATTTTCATAAAAAGTCCAAGCTTTCCCTACAGATGGTCCGTCAGATGGTGATAGTTGCCATAGGTCAAGCAGCCTGTCATCGGGCAAAAATTTTCAATCGCCTTGAGACAGTTGGTTTGCACCTTGAATATTGTGCTGCTTACCACTGACATTTCATAGGTTGCCGTTGCGTATGAAAGGGGGCTGAAGGCTCCAACCATTAGCAAGAAAGACATTGTTTCGTTTACAGACATATACCATGATTGTGGGGCTTCTTAAGCCTCACAATTCTTTATTACTACGCTCTGATACTCTGCATGCATTTATTTCTTCATATAATTAATGACACATAAATACATGAAATCTAAAAAGTTTCTCACCATTTGAATCATAGTGAGATACCGCTTCCACCATAAATACTTTTGCATACTCGGACCTACTGCAGAAAGTCCATAGTATGTGTACATTATAATATGGACAATTGCGTTTAGTATTGCTGGAAATGCTTGGTATCCACCTGGTAAGAATCAGAATATGTACATTCAAACGTTAAAATATTTCTATGCGTTTTAACTGCACAAACATGCATACTTTAACTATAACTTTTAAGGTTTTGCACTATAGCACGCGTCACAAATATGATTAGAATTTTAATACTTTAATTGCAGTTTTGTAATGGCGTTTATTTAATGGTATTTAATAAACTTTATTGAAGAAAGTATATTTGTTAGTGTTTTCGTCTCCACCATCCATATTGTACAAAAAGTCTTCTACGGTATCGAAGTCAGTAGTGTAGCTTTCGGTGTCTATCACGTGTGCACGTGCGCAAATCATGTAGCACTATTTTTGTTGCACTATTTGCGTAGCACTGTTTTTTTTTTTTGCACGTTCACTTTGGGTGCACATGTAGTAATTGTTACTGGAGACATTCTTACTATGAAGAAGAAACTTCGCCCGTTAATCATAAAATTAAAAAACAATGTATTGCCTAGCTATTTTAGTTTTGATATAAATAAAATTTCAATTTGTATTTCCTTTCTGAATACCCTGTAGATCCCCATACATACAGGCATTGTATTTAATTAGAGGTTAATTGTTTCTCTAAATTACGGATGGCCTAAATTTTACGTCAAAATGTTTTCTTTCTTTTCTTTTTCTTTTGACGGTAGATCCTTCGTTCTTGGTTGAGAATATTTATATGTTTTACCCCTCTATTTATTTTGCATAGTTTTTTCAATGTAATTTGTACCCATCTCAACAATTTTTATTCACTTATTCTCTGCGGTTTCACGTCAATGTAACTTTATCAATCTTGCCTACCTGTTCCCCGTTTCCACATTGCTTAATTGTTTTAAAATTTTCAAAATCTGTAATTTTTTTCTTAGTTATTTGACGTTAAATTGTAGGAAATAACATTAATATATAATGAGTTCTTTTCTTTAATATAATATTTGTGTACCTTTAGAGAGATAATAAACATAATGTTTCCAAAAGCTACGGCTCAAATTTTATAACGCAAAATTAATTTCTTAAATGGTAAACCATTCATGGTCAATTTCTTAATGTGAACATATATACATATATATATATATATATATATATAGAACTATAATTCTATTTCAATTACTTTGATACTTACAATGCTGTTTTCAATGCCTTGATACTTACAATGATGTTTTCAATACTATTATACCTAAAATTCTGCATTAACTCTTTTGTTATTTACAATTGGTTTTACACTTTTAACAGTTTTAATAATCAATCATAATTTTGCTTGAGCCTGCTAAATATTTGAATAAAATTTCACTGATGTGAAACTTATTTTTAATATGAAGTTTTAATATTCAGACGAAAGTTTATAAATCATGCTTTATAGTTCTAAAGCACCACTTTCAGATTGCTAAAAAATGTGAGAATATTATAGGAGCTATACATGATTTCCCTCATATTGAGGGAGGTTATAATTAAAGTGACTCTACTCAGACACCTCTAGAACCCTTTTTATTCATCCGATTTTAATAAAAACTTGGTATACACGCTATATGGACCATGAGGAAGAGATTTCTGCAATAAAATAATAGTTCAAATTTCGAACACCAGGAGAAATTTTGGCCTCTAAAAAGGAGCAAAAAATTTCAGAAAGAGGGTCAGAATTCAGGTCAGAACAATTAAACTTTAATCAATCAGAGAAGTTTTTCAACATGCGCTCCATTTCCGTCAATCACGTGTTGAAAGCGCATTACAGTGTGCTCAATAGTAGCGCAAAGGAAATCTCGAGGGAATGCAGCAACTGGACGTATAATTCTGGTTTTCAAACCAGGCAGAGCCCTAATTCCTCCTCCATGAACATGGTCTTATAGAAATTTCCACAACCAAAAATCACAGGGACTTAAATCCGGTGAACGGGCAAGCCAGATATCTGAAAAAGCTCTGGATATTACGAGATCCTCGTCAAAGTTAGCACAAAGCAATACCTTGAATTGTCATCCAATGTGGGGAGTTGCTCCATCTTATGTGAAGACAATGCATTATAGACTGTAAAGCAGGAATGATTTGCTTTTGAAGGAGTTCACAGTACGGCGCACTCATGACAGAGCACCTTTTAGGGCCTTGAGAAGTGAGATTTTCGAAGAAAAACTGTCCGATGATAAGATCATTAGTGAACCTACACCATGCAGTCGCGTAATCAGAATGCAGTGGCTGCTGGTGCAGAACATCGGGCTGTGAGGAACTCCGTATGAGACAATTCTGATTCACAGCTCCATCGAAAGAAAAGTGCGCCACATCTGACCACAGACTATTCCAAGGCCACGCCTCATCAATACCATTCTCGCTAAAACCGAAAAGCCAAGTCCATACGTTTTTGATGGTCCTGAGGTGGCAGCAATTGTACCATCTGTATTTTATATGGATACCATTTTAAGGTGGATGGCACGATTTATCGTACTGTCGTCCTAAACATCGATAACTCACGTGACACCGATCGACAACTTGCTGACGAGTAGCGGAAACTGGAGGCTTTGTCAACCACAGCAATTGCAACTTCTTCGACTGTTTTCTTTGCAATCAGCCTCCGTCCTCTTACTGGCAGCACACCCAATTCCGCAGTCTCTTCAGATTTCACAATCATCTTCTTCAAACCATTCTTGGGCATTGGTCCTTCTCGCAGTCTGTTTAAACGACGGTATTCACGCAGTGCAGCTAAACAATTGCCGCCGTTCTGATAAAAAGTTTTACCAGCAAAGCTCGATTTTCCTTCTGCAAAAGCATAATTTACCATAACATAATCAACGCGCAGAATGATTTTCTGCCTCTGAATGAAGTTTTTTATACGTCTGACTAATTTTCATAGATTTTCTGGAAATCGCCGCCTAGTGATCGATATTTGAATTATTTTGCTTATTGCAGAAATCTCTTCCCCGTAGTTCATATAGTGTGTAGACCAAGTTTTATCACAGTAGAATGAGTAGAACGGGTTCTAAAGGGGTCTGAGTAGGGTCACTTTAATTACAACCACCCTGTACTTTGATTTTGACATTTAAACAAATTATGATTTCCATGTAAAGGTAGTTTTAATACGAAACGGCTATAACTGTTTTTCACATTGTTAATCGTTAAGGTTTGTAACCTCTCTCGCTTTCTTTCATACACATATACACGCGCGTGGTGATGAACGTTTGTGCTCTAGTTATTTTGTTTATAAATACCACACTTAAAGAACAAAGAGTATACTACAATTTATAAATTAACTGCTATTGTTAAATTGCTTACTATTATTTAATGTAGCAAAAATAATTTTCATTATTGAGGCTGATCCTAATTTGATTCCTTAACTTTCCATTCGATTTCGTTAAAAATTAAATGAATTCATTTACACTAAATTTATACCGCCTTGAAGACGATTAATATGGGCAGTAAGACAATCAAAATCTATGAAATATTGAAACCTTTCTCAATGTACATTAAATTTTTTGGGACATTTCAATGTCCAGCACTACAGATACAATTCCTTACTCCTGAGAGCGCGTCAGTATAAAATATCCATTGATCACATAGCTGTTTGTAACCCTTCATTTTTTGTAATTTAATAACATTAAACTAACTTTCTTACTCCATCACGACACTGGATATCCCTCGCCTGCTTAAGAAAGGTACAAGCATATTAAAGAAGAATATCGTTTAATAAAAATACCTCTACGAATTATCTAATGTAAAAATATGTGTAAATATATGTAAGAATATCGTTCACTTTACATACTTCTTTCCATACGCATCACCAGCCAAGCGACTATAGGGATTAGAGTATGATGTATGATATGCAAGTTAGTAAGAAGATGATTCTTTTTTCGCAAGATGAAAAATAACTGAAAAATATTATGCAATATTGAATTTCAAAGCAATAACAATTCCTGTTCCCAAAAATAGGTAAATATCTAATATACTGAATAGGCCATATAATATATAATCCAAAAAATAGAATTTGGCAATACCAATTACAAGCCATCACGAAAAGTCGTTAAAAACTAGGTACATGAAATAAATAGCACTAAACGGAAATCATATTAATAACAGAGATAATAATTAATTAATTTTAATAATGTGAGAGAAGCTGCTTTATCAGGCGGCCATAGCCGCCCATATGAGGAGAAAGCTTCTCTGGTCAAGCTTGAATTTATGGGATTGTGTTTGCCGGATTTAAGGTACAAATCGCCCTGGGTCCAACGATTTTTGACCCCCTCTTCCATTGCCTTAACTAGGGGGACTAACCCCTTAGAAAATTTCTTCTAAGCATTGAGATATGTGGTTTAGCCCCCTAGACTTCGAAGCTAGTTACGCCCATGCCTCCCCCCCTCCGTACTAGTAAAAAATACATTTCTCTATATATCACTATCGTTGGAGCAGTTGCGGCACAACAAAAGTCTGGAGAAACTAACGGTACCACAGGGCCGTCACAAAACGTGTGCCATAGCCATGAACTGTTGCAAGTGTATGGTAGGGGCCACATTCAGCAACCTCCATTACATCATCATATACACGATTGGCAGCTGCTTGATTGTTCTACCGCTTTACGCACTATTCGCATGTGCAAAAGCCTGTTTTTTCTATTGTATGCCTGTAGCGCTGGCTTACAATTTTTGCTCGCACAATGTTCATTTGAAATATTTCGATACCATAAGGGTTACCGTGGACTGAATGTTGAAAATTTTATTCGTATTGCGTGTTAATAATTTCACAGTCTTCTTTTGCCGAATTGTGATAAAAAGCGCCTCCTGCCGGATGGTTTTGAAGTAATTTTTTTTTACAAATTAATTTCATCATCGTTAAAGCAAAAAAGTCGAAGTAGCGGTGGGGTGGGCATATCGTAAGAAGAACTGATCAATGATGAACAATTGAAATTCTCAACTGCATTCAAAAAGACCACCGAAGATCTAGAAAATGTCTTCAAACTAGATGTGTGGATGAAATAAGAAAACAGGTTGGAATGACGTGGAAGCGAATTGCTCAGGATAGATTTGTGTGGAGCGCAAAGCAGCTACGTAAATCGGAATGATTATAAAACGGCCTCAAGCGTCATGACCAGGTCAGGCAGATTTTTTGCAACTGCTGTGGTAAGGAGCGTTGTTAACTATCATAAAGGACGAATTATTGTCACAAAAACAGCAATTGGGCATATTTGTTAAAGGAAGAATTATTAGAATGCTAGGATTCGGATGATCACAAAATGAAGCATCTCGAATTCTGAGTGTGTCACACTGTTTGATCTCAAGACTGAAGCAAAGGTTTCAAAGTACTGGAGGTGTTACCCGATGACCGTTACCAGGTCGGCCAAGAGTTACAACCGCTCGACGTGACTGATACAAACATGGGCATGAACTTGACAATAAGTGCGCGAAGTCAAGGGGACTGTTCTGCCAGACAACTGAATTCAGCTCTGACATTCACTATAGAAGCAAGAATTCCGAGGCAAACTGTTTATGGAAGCCTTGGACAAGTTGGTCTCTATGGTAGATGACAAGCAGTTTGCATCACCCTCTCAAATTTGTACAGAAACGCGCGCGTGCGCAGTGGAGTTTGGAACATCAGAAATGAGTCAAGAACAGTGGGGCAAACTCATATTAAGTGACGAATCCAGATTTAGTCTGTAAACTGTTTCTCGTCGTATAAAGATATGGAGAGGGTAGTGTTTCTTTGTCAGAATGTTTCTTTTGGGTTATACCTAACAAATACCCTTATATAAATCCCTGTTTGGTTCAGACTGTACTCTGATGTACTTATAGCCTAACAATCCCACCAACCAACCACTTGCATTGATACTTAATCACACATAAGCAGCTGAAAATAAAATATGAATTGCAGCCAAAGCCCGTATACAGAGAATTAGTCTTCGAATACATTCCTTCCTTGCTGAATTGCTGAATCCACAGAGAACCTTTCATGGCATCAGCGGTGGGTGGAATCAGAACGGAGCTTGTTACTCACCGCTACTTTGATAAGACTACGTTCTGGGCGAAGCAGCCTTCTGCTATTTTAAGGCTAATTACGATGCGGGTAATAACTAGACAGCCTTATATGTTTGTTTGTTTGGATTTTTATGGCGCAAGAGCATCTGGGCTATACTGCGCCAAACATGGTTGGGGCAGCCTTTCAGACTCAAAAGCTTTTAGAACCATCCCTTTTGTGGTAGATATTCGCGTGCTTCTTTGCATGTGTTTTTACTGTTCAAAGGCAGCAAAGGTTATGTTACTCCCATACGAAGAGTTTTCGATGGAATCCGAACCCTCGAAGCCGAAGACATCAAACTCCAAGCTAAGGTGGGAAAGAAAAGCGTTCCACGAGATCATTAGGAGTGAAATTATGGTTACTGGACCAATATACGAATACGTCACCACAGCTTCACTTTGCGGCAGAGAATCTACATTTTATGGGGAAAGCTGAACCTTCTAAGCAGGGCTGTCCCTAAAGGATACGCGCTGTGTGTGCCGCGTACTCTCAAAGTCTCAAGAAAGTTTTTGTATTTGCTGGTTTTTGGACAACTTTCAACAAAGTTCAGCCTTTTTTTTTTTTTTTTTGAGTCATTTGCAACTTGAATAGAAACAAATGAGGAAAACCCTCTAAACTCCCCAAACTTCAAAATAATATCCTGCGTACGACCAGGAGAGGAATGAAAAACTGATGAAAGTGGTAACTGCCACCTTGGGCTTGGATAGACGATAGACGACCAGTCAAATGTCAGTCAGCTCGGCGCTGTGAGGTCACCAAGTCCAGAGTTACTCCGCAATTTCAATACTCTTTAATTAAGACAGCACTGCATACTCTCAATAATTTTCTTCAGGACAGCCCTGCTCCTAAAGCTTCGAAAACTAACCACGCTGATTTCAAATAGCAGTTAATCGTTGTGTGGATATCGACTCTAATTAACGCTGCAGATGCACTGCAAATGAAAGAGAAGCTCATGACTCATATTTTGTTTGGAAAATATAAGTCGTTGGATTAGGAGAAGGTACCATGCAATGGCGGCTTGTGGCGAAAATTTAGTGAGGCAGAAGTTAAGCCGATTCACCAAAATACTACATTAATCTACGTATTAAGATAATTTGACGTAGCATTACGCAGATTAGATTTATAAGCAAAAAAGCTTTTACAACGTTGTTGTTGTTTGCTTATAAATTAACCTACGTATTTACGTGTCATTAAAACCGTTTTTTTTTTTTTTGCCGAATATAGACCTTAATGCAACTTAATTTGGTGAATTATCCTATTTCTGCTGCCTCACTAAAATAGCGCCACGAGCCGGTACTTGTCTGACTCCACCTTCTTTGGAGGGAGCAAGCTTATCGGAAGAGCCAGGAACAAATGTTTGTGCGCATATGCGATTGTACATTTTAACCGTTTTATCCATAAATACGTATAAATGCATAAAAAGGGCCGCATTTGAGAATTTATTCATATTTTAAGGGTTTCAGTAATCTTAAAATATAATTTTACTAATCCTTTATTGGGAAACATTCCCCATGAATAAAACTAAACCTCTCTCTTACTCTTTATCTGAACAAGAAGGCAAAGGGATTCGTAAATGTACACGTTTAATTTTATATCCTGGGTAGTCAAAAATATAATCACAGCTAAATTTTATCCATTGTCGTTATTGGGGAAACAAATGATTTAGTTATAATGTGCTAGACGAGCAGTTGACTCAAGATCAGTTTAAATACACACTTGCATAATATTCAGTTCCACATCATTATCCAACAACTATAGACGTAGGTGTTAACTTATGTTGTATATAAATTTTCCCCAAAATTTTATAAATGTTGTCCAATAATCTCTATTATTTTGGCCATGAAGATGTTTTCGAATGATAGGCAACAAAGATTAGTCGTTCAGAATATCCAGAGACATGTATGATACGTCGTAATAAAATCTGTGTTGTATAAATAATGGCTAACATTTTATGTATATCGAATATTCCTTCTCAGAAGTTTATACTATATTTATTTGCTGTGAAACACAGGGTAATTGATTTTCGAATAAGTTAAAGGTATTTAAGTGAATGTAAATATGATGTCCACGTAAAGTGAATAAATTTCAGGTGCATGTTTCTTCATTTTAAATATCATATCTCCATTTTAAGTACTACATCTTCATTTTAAATATACATGCATATTTTTAGTTTTTCAGTGCATATAATCCGGGCTCTGTGTACCAAGCTACTTTTATTAAGGCTTTCAAATAAACTATTCTCAATTATTACCCTTTATCAAAATGCAAAACGAAAGATTTCAATTTATTTCCTATTTGAAATATATTCACATCATATGGTAACGATTACACCCTTTTGCAAAAAAAAGCCGAAGCACCATTAAAAAATAATGCGTTCATCTCAAAATTTCGCCTACAAATTCCCTTAGATTAAGTATATAGATTACATTTTCAAAAGCGATGAATGTTAACTTCGATCATAGGACGCATCTCTACTGCGCAGCTGGCATCCTATATAAGAGGTAAAAATTGCCCCCGGTTTAATTTTTATTCATTGTAGGCGTACCCATTCCCTGGATGCGCAACCAGTGATGCAGTTAGGACTTTGTCGGAAATCTCATAGCCAATGGGACAACTTCGAACGTAGTCGCATAATCGGGATGCTTGAAGCTGGTTGGTCCTACCGAGAAGTAAGACGCGACCTGCACCGTACGGACACTGCTGTGCAGAGATATTGGCAGCAGTGGTTGCTGGATCCGGATGGCCCAGGTGAATGAATGCGAGACAAGATCGCTTGGTTATGCGACAAGCCCAAGCTGACCCAACAGCCTCATTTACGTCATCCAACGGTCTGTTCCATAACACCCGTGGCATCTTACACGATCTCACGACCCTTGGCTGAGGTGGAGTTAGGCTCGCAACGGCTAAGATGTCTGCCTTTTACCCCACACCGTCATCCGAATCGTTTGCACCCAGATGGCACAGATCGTCCTAGGGAAGTCCTGAGGATGTCCAGAAAGTCTTCAGAGCGTCCCAAGGACAATCTTTTCTATCTGGATAGTGGTGTCGTAGCCGATCATCATGGCTGCCAGCAGATTGGCATCGCATAGCGTTCAGCCATGAATCCCGCTTCAGCCTTGGAGAGGATAACAATCGGATGCCCGTGTGTGGAGGAGCCAGCGCCAGCCCGTTGTTTTACAGTAGCACACGGCCATTACCCTTAGTGTAATGGTACGGGGTGCTATCTCATACGACAGCAGGACGCCTCTGGCAATCTTTTAACAGCTCAACTATAACAGCTCGACGACATGTTCATGACACCCTGCGACCGTTTGCGAAATCGTTTATGGCATTAGGAACCCTTATCACTCCTTACCTATAAGTATAGAAGCGTACATTGGCGCCAGGAGTGGTGGGGTTTTACCAACTATTGATTTATACATTCAATGTGCAATTCCTAGCCACCGATGGGTCGTACGATTTGAATTTATAATTTCCTTATCTGTGTATGTGCTGGATGTATACTTACTTTCAATAAAAGAGCAGATAATTTCTTTAAGGTGCTTTTTTTTGCAAAAGAGTATATTACTTTTCAAAAGTTTATTGAAAAAGTGAATGATGAAAATCATATTAAAAATAAAGACTTACTGTATCGAGAAATTCTATATATTTTAACAGATAACACAGCCAAGCATACGTAGCCAACTAGGAACAAAAGAAAAATTATTTTTTTAATTTTCAATCTCCCGTTTTTCTTGAATATAGACATTTAGCCCTAATTGTGCGATTCAAAATTTTAATAACGTCTGTATTATGGTACTTTGCTCCATTTAAATTTATTTTCTAATTATAGCATATTTTCCAACTACTGAAAGACAGTAGCTTGATTCTTGTTGCTATTATAAAATCCTCCTCTTAAAATTGTAATTGAATTCTTCGTTTAATATTCTTCGAAAACTTGAAAACGAGTTACCTTATTTTTTTTATTTAAAAAATTTCTTTGGAATATCTTAGACGAACGATCTTGAATGAGGCGTTCAACATCTATACCATACGTGGATGACGTGCTGCGGCTAGTGACACTACCCTTCCTTTAGTGGGTGCCCAATGATATTTACCAGCAGGCTAATGTCCGACCGTACACGGCACGCATCAGCCAAAATGTCTTGCAAGGTACCCAAATACTTCCCTCACCACCTGTCTCCAATGATCTCTCAGCAATCGAACACATCCTGAATGTCATTGGACGTCGCTTACGTACGCTGCCACCGCCGCGTTCAGAAGGCGAAATCTAGCCAATGGTTGACAGGGAATGGGCTGCCATTCCTCAGGATACCAACCACACGCTTATTGAACCTGTACATAGATGTGTTGCTACCTGTATCGCCGCCCGCCATGGTCCTACAACCTACTGATCAGACGGTGTTTTTGTTAAGTGTACAAGTGTGTCATGTATCAATTAACATCAATTATAGTTCGATGCTGTCACTCTCTGCTGGTTTTCATCACTTTCTGCTCACTCCTTCTTGGTGCTGCATTTTCATTGCCACGTAGTGTATACCGAAATAGGGTGAAAAGTTTTGGAATAAAAATGGCCTAAATTAATATAATTAGCTTATTGGTAACTTAGAAAGCGAAAAGCGTAATTCAAATCATCGGATTAGCGCAACTAATTTAAAAAACAAAAAACAGAGAGCGTCCTCGAATGTTTGGGGAAGGAAATGAAATCTTATTCTGGGGAAAGATTTTCAAGTTAGCAAAATAACGCATTTCACAATGGTCCACATAAGTTACAAATAACTATTCAACAATTGCAGCAATGTGATATTAATTTTTCATGTGTATCTTTTGATTAAGGATTGAAAGAAGAAATCGATTTTTTTACAGTGATTAAACCCCATTCATTTGAAAATGGCTTATTTTTCGATGAATTATTAAACATTGGCTCACTTCAAATACCATTACGAGAAACTAATTTAGTATAATAAATTTATAAACTTACTTTCATTGGAATTTCACCCTTTAATTCTGATATATCACATAGCATTTTTCTATCTACTTGTGGTAGATAATAGAGAGTCTAACAAAATGATAAAGGACTAAATAAGTATATATTTTATTAGAAATTTCTACGTTGCACACATATGTGTAAGGCATTTACTAAACTTTTTTGCATACTTGCATACACACATATAATATATATGCACTAGTTATATAATATGCATGTTCTTTCCAAATAAAAAAAGTAAAATTATAATTATAAAATTCATCTTGCCAGATACGGAAAGTGAAATTACTTACATTTGGGAAACATAAAACAAAAGGAAACGATTAGCATGTTGCCAATTTTAGGAAGTGAATTTAATAAGTTTGCTTTTTCGCGTCTCTAAGTGGGAAGCATTTCAAAAGCCTGCGAAGTAAACACAGTGTATCTATTGTGGGAGGCCTCACTCCATTAAACTTTTCTTCTTTAATGATAATTCTTAAGAATGATTGTTTTCTCCTACAATCTATAGTAGAGTGTGCAAAGAAGACTAGAATGTAAAAGGAGCGTAATAAATGCAAGCCGTGTAAAAAGATTCCAGGAAGCGTAAGGAGCACGAAAGGTTTAGTAAACGTAAGAGTTGTATACAGTAATGCTTCTCAACCTTTTTGAGGTTTGGGCCTACTAAACAATTTTTTTATTAGACGAGGGCTTCGTCTCGACAAATTTACTTGTAAATACCTTCTATGTTTTAAAGTTCATACATTAAATTACTCGAAGTAAAAATAATTAATTATGGTATTATCATAAAAAGAGTCAGTGCCCTCTTGTATGTACACTCTTTTCTGGTACATTTCCTTGTTGACTGGTCAATGCAACCTACATTAATAATAGTATACAATCATACTTAATACACAATTAACAACAGTACGTATACAAACAATAAACACACAATAACAGTACACAGTGGTGTAGTCGTGGCCTAGAGCAGCCTAGCGGCGCTAAGGCACTTGTTTTGGATGCTTAACGGCGCTAAGGCAAAGTTTTAGGAAATCATACATTTTACAAACAAAATTCTGTTCAAGTTGTAAATAAAAAATATGTGAATTCTACAATTCTATTAAGAAAATTGTGTTTTAGAGCAATGACCCTAAAATTAATCGTTGGTGTTTAAACGGAATTACATCTTGGAACACGTACCATAAACTGTGTTCCGAAAACAGAAAAAGCCACAATGAGTAGTTTGACACAACGAGTGCGACAAGGGTGGAAAGGCGGATAACGAAGGAGTTGAGTGGTCAAAAACTTCCCTCCCACTATATGTCCTCTTCGACACCTTCGGCAACCCTTTCCAATCACCCCTGATCAATTCGCCTTTATCCACTCCGACCCATTTAGGAATGGGAAAGTATAATAGTATACGTTTTATAGCTTCCCCTTCCTCCCAAAGGCGAGTTAACTCTGTGCTTTCTGGTGACCTATTGTAAACGTGATCTCTATACCCGGGATCGACCAACATTTGAACTAGAATCGTCCGAAGTTTTATTGCCACTACCCCCATTCTTATCTGAGTTTTTTCATCTCCTCTCCAGAATTGGCGGGAGCGAGGGCAGAAAAGGCGGGAAACTTTCAAAACTTTTTATTAAGTGGCAAAATAAGCACTTTTTATGACGGGTCATAATGAGCGGTGTAGCTTATTTTGGATGCTAAAAGATTAAGATATCTGAAAAGTCTCAATCATTCATGAATATTCGCATAATTAAAAGTATATGACAGTGGCGTAGCTACAGAATTTGGGCCCCAATGCAGTCGCTGGTAGATGAGCCCCCATCCTTAACCAGAACCTCACAATTATGCTGAGGAGCCTCGACTTCCAAAGGCCCCACCCAAGGGCAAGGGCCCCAATGCAAATGCATTGGTTACATTGCCATCGCTATGGCATTTGTATACGGTTTGATCATTGTCAGTTACTTCACATATATTATTTAGAATTTCTTGGATTGAGCTTTCCGATGCACTGGCGACAATATTGGTTGCCTTAAAATATTTCCACCATAAAATATTTATTCATAAAAATGCTTAAAAAACTTAAATGACAAATTCCAGGAGAATCTCTTCGGCCCGGAATAATTGGTGTCAGGGTCCGATACCAAAGTGCGCCTCGCAGGTTAAGAAACACTAGTGTTTGGGGGCCATACTTATAAAAAATTGCAAACGGAATAGAGTACAAGAATTAAGTACGGTTTTCAGGAACTTTGTAGGGAATAAAAGAAGGGCAAATGTGCAAAAGGCATGCAAAAGATACTGTAGGTGTAATCAAAAGTTATTCATTGACTGAATTGGTCAATAATTCAATTTCAGATGAGCAACACCTTTCATTGGTTGGGTCAACGGATGATTTTGCACTTCTACAGTCTCTACACTTTCGGAGAAGTCCTGTCTCATGGTCATATCCTAAAGAGTTTGAATGCAGATTTCGTAAGAAAGGTTCGGAAGATTATGAACTGAAATGTGAATAGACAATGAAAGCGCTTTGCGTTTCTTACCATAACAACAAGGTAGGTGTATGAAAAGACGAGGAATGCATTGTATATAATCAGGGGCATCCTCAGATTGAAGGGTCGTATGTCCTTCATCAACCAAACCCCTACGTATTTCGCTATTATAATGTAAGTTGCGCATATGCAGATTGGCCAATATTTACTTTTGATTAAAAACCACTCTTGGACAATGGGATCTGAAAAAAAAGACAATAGATTTTGGATTTATACTATTCATATTTTTAATTAATTAAATTTATTTAATTTGCAAAATTTGGTTATATAATTTAGTCATTTCAATTAATTCATATAATTTCTTCGATTATGAATAATTTTTCAAAAGGTAGCATCT
Source organism: Dysdera silvatica (assembly GCA_006491805.2). NCBI lineage: Eukaryota > Metazoa > Arthropoda > Arachnida > Araneae > Dysderidae > Dysdera > Dysdera silvatica. Next base: position 13,629,267 of record QLNU02013614.1, read on the forward strand.
TATTTCAATCACAATATCCGTATAAAATATATACCAGTAACCAGCAAAACCGTAACATTCTTAGGAAAGACAATTTTTAAGTAAAAAGATCGATCGTTAACACGATTCAATCGATATTCAATTGATGAATTTAATTAAATGGAACAATGAACAATTTTTTCCGCGTATTATAGACGTTAACGTTTACTCATACGACTGGTGTATGATTTTATGTACAATACTCTTTTCTGGAAAACCAATATTCATATCGTAGATAATACACAAATGTTTTAAGACTGTGCTATTGTTCATGTTAACGGGCACTCACACACACACTCACACACACACACACACACACACACATATATATATATATATATATGTATATATATATCTGCTTCTCCTGTTCTCTGTGTGGCATGGAAATAAAAATTTTGATCAATTGATTGATATATATCAAAAGTTCATAAAAACATTAAAAAACCATAGAAAAGGAACAAACAATGATAAAAAAATGCGGTTTCACCGAAAGGATTTCTAAAAATATGGCGTTATTTTTAGTAGCTAAAAAATTTTAGTTTAAAATCACCTGTAGATGGTTGTGATACGCAAGCTATTCAACAGAAGTATGCAATGCAGGCTTGCAATAAAAGATCTGGATGAACGTAGACTGTTCATTCGAATCCAACAATACTATAATTGGAGAACGTTATCGTTGTCAGATCGTTGCTTGTGTTCTTCTACCTGAATGTTGAATTAGAAGCCACTGCGTTGCGAAAATTTCGCAACGCAGTGCAATGGTGCAATGGGCGAGCCGCACAGCGTTTGTACGCGCAACAATGTTCGATGAAGCTTACTCCCGGCCATGAAATCTTTAGACACCTGCACCAGCGGTAAACTGACAGTTCTTTCCAGAGAGCCGTATTGAGTCGTGAATGAACGGTACGAACTCCGGATACTGAGGAAACTATGCTTGATATGGTACAGGAAAATCCAAGTCTGAGGACACGAGCTATGGCGCAGCTTGTCGGGATTTCCTGCTTCAGAGTCTGGAGGACTCTGCGTGAAAACGACATGCATCCTTATCACCTATAGCGCATTCAGGTACCTTAAATTAGGTGATTATGCACCTCGGATAGCTTTTTCACAATAGTGTCTGCAAAAGCGCGCTACAGGTTCCCGTTTTCCAGCCTTTGTATTGCTCACAGATGAGGTGTGGTTCACAAGGGAGGGAATCTCCAATCCTCATAGCGGCCATGTGTGGTTGGTGGTGAACTCCCATGCGACACGAAGTCATGCAGTACAGAAACGTTTTAAGGTAAATATTTGGGCCGGCATTTTGGGGGATCACCTCATCGGACCATATCTGGTATCCGATAGTCTGACAGGTACAAACTACTTGCTCTTCCTGGAGCAAGTGCTCTCACAACTGTTGGACGATGAACACGTTTCTACATCGATGCCGCGTTCAATGTGGTACCAGCACGCTGGGGCCCCCCCTCCCATTTCAGCCGTGACGTCCGTAACCACTTAGATTCCACATTTGGCCAACAGTGGATTGGAAGTGGTGGTCTGGTGCACAGATAGCCTCGATCACCGGACCTATCATGCCTCGAATACTTCTTTTTGGGGCATATGAAGTCACCGGCGTACGACATCCCTACTGACAGCGCCAAGGAATCTAATTTCATGAATCACAGTAGCTGCTGGGGAAGTCTGAGACACGCCTAAAGTAAAGCCGCATTCACAAGTTTGCACTATGCATAATAGGAGATTGTAAAAAATAGTTCAATTCAAATATTATTAACTTTTCTTAACTAAAGAGTTAAGTCTATATTTTAATTAGTTAGATACACTCAAAAGTACTTGGATCCGGCTGGAGTTATAATTCGTTTAAATCGATCAGTAACTCTCACCACAGCGATTTAACTATCCTAAGTGAATCAGTAGAAGTGATTCATTGTAATGAGTTAACTCTTTTGAATAAATCATTGTCTCTTCTCACACAGTTTCTAGTAGGGCTATACGACCATTCTCTGTAGCTTGCGCATCGTTTCATTGCGTACAAAGGAAGTAAGAGAGTGAACGAATGGACAAAGGATGCTTTTATCTACTTCTGACACTATTTACACCCGGAAGCACATTTAAGAGAAAAGTTAAACGTTTAATCAGATTAAAAATAAATTAATTTCTAAAACTTTATTTCAAATTGACGAAAATTAGAGGCAAGTGTATAGTGGGGCCAAAAAATATTAAGGAAAGAAACTTATCTGTTACTGTGAGTCTAAACTCCATGGAAATGCTTTCATAATGTTAAAAAGGTACACAAATTTTGTGATATAACCTAATGGGAAATGTTTTGCTCCTGTTTTTTTCTTTACAAATTTTAAATTTAAACTAAATTATTATAAAAGCATTTCATATTAACGAATTATTGCAATATTCAGAGAGTTCATTAATAGTTGATACAGGATTGTCTTTATGCCTTCAGCCCCCGACCCCAATTTCAAACAATGTATAACATTTCTCTTAAAGTTCCAATATTTCGTGTAACCCAATCATTTAAGAAAATCATTAACAAACCACTCTATATTTCCTGTGAATGTCAATACCATTTGCTACGCTCTTATGTTTCACGTTTTAGCATTACTACTAAAATTATAATTATTATCACTGTTATTATTGGCATCAGTAATGATAATTATAAAAAATTAGTTTCAAATAGTTAATGTTAGGCTTACCTCCAGAGTCCAAATCTATCTGAAAGAATGACATTTTTTCGGATTTTGAAACACGTTCTTCCTATTGTAGAAAATGAGGAAAAATAATTAAACTTGTTATTAATTATTAATTATTATTTGAAGCATTCGATATATAATATTAATAGTTCATAAATTATTAAAATAATATCTTCAGCAGATTTATGATTCTGGGTTCATATTGAAATGTTTGTTTTTTAATTTATGTAAATCAGAGAGAAAACGAAAACCTCAGTGGTCATACATAGTATCAAGATAACAACACACAGACCGCTGATTTCAATCTAGCTTGGAATGTGGTCCTTTCTTTTTTGTTCACAAATCAAAAAATGAAAGTGTCCCGATTAAATTCATTTGAATTGCTTGAAATTTTTATTCAAAAATAATTTTCATAGTGGCGATAAAAATAATATTTTTTTTTAAATTTAATGACGATACAATACAAAGAATTTTAATTATTTATATGTTTACTAATTAATCTTGGCTCATTTATCACTCAACTTGCACAGCATAGTGCTTTTGCGAATGAATTGGTTATTTAATAAATCCCGACATCGATGTTCTCGGCTCAGGCTACAAATTTTTAACAAAATTAGAAAAGAAAAAAATATGTTAAGCCTCCAGTTATTGTCGATATAGGGGCGTGGCATACCCGATGATCGCCGAATGGAAAACCATCTATGACGTGGTCTTATTCCCATGTTTCCGAAAATTATGGTTCAAAGAGCTCAAGTCTGTGCTGAAGAACTTTTAAGTGTATTGTTTAATTACTGCTCGATATATACTACTGACGTGTCAAATGTTTCACACATTGTAATTTCGTGTTCTAATAAGAATCATTATTTTTATTACTTGATTCGTTTGTGCCACATTCCTGGACATTTATTATTCATTTCCTTTTATATATTATATTCCATATATGTATATGAATGGTGTAATTTGACCCAACCAAATAATTAAATTTAATATATACTAAATAATTAAATTATAAGATAATATAGTAGTAGTTGGATATTTTAAAGTCGGAAACTATTATTAAGTAAGTATATTATTAATAATTTTTAAAGAATACGAAGTTTTAATGAAGTTTTAATAATTAAAATTCGAATTTTCGAACTAGCGAAAATTTTATAAGAACAAAATCCGTAAACGAATAATTGTTTATATAAACTGAAAATATCTAAGTTCGTTTATTAGGAAATTAACAGAATAATTAAAGTTCGAGTTAACGAAATTTTAATAATTAATTTAATTTTTACAAAATTATTAATAAGATAATTATACAATAATAAGTTTTTAAACAATATAGTAACAGGAATAATATAGTAATAATTTAATCTATATAACAATATTAAATTATAAGATAATATAGTAATATTTTACGCTATATTTCTCTTACATACGTAGCGTCTTCCTCCAGACATTCAAGTTAACGGTCGAAGGTTTCGTAGGTTATTTGTTCAACACCATAAGAGCTCCAACAGCTCAAGGAGTTCTTCTTAAATGTTTTAAATTTCATTATGTTTATATCAATGAGCTTATAAAATGAGCTTATAAAATTTTATAAGCTTATTATGAATTCATCGTATTCAACGTTCATCTTATTATGATCAATCAATGATAAAAGATGATATATAATATTATAATATAACATCATAATATCATAATATTATCATGATCAATTAATAATAAAATGCTTTGATTATCAATGCTCATCTTATCATGATCAATTAATGATAAAATGCTCTGATTATCAATGCTCATATTATCATGATCAATTAATGATAAAATGCTCTGATTATCAATGTTCATCTTATCATCATTAATTATATCTTATCATCATATTCAATGTTCATTTATTGATAAATTCATTATAAATTTTTAATTTATGAGCTTATCATATATGAGTTAATATAAGCTTTCAACCATGAGTTCTAATGAGAACTAATCATATAACTTAAATAAAAGAAAAGAAATTTAGTTAATTTCAACGTATTTATGCTAAGTGGATTTAGGAAGATATTAATATAATTTAACCTATAGTATAAAATTTAATTAAATTATAAGATAATATAACAATAGTTCATAATTTATTGTAATATGAATAGTTTGTACCATAATATAATAATGATTTTTAAGAGGTTAAAAAATTATTAATAAGATAATTATAACGAATTCGAATTTTAATTCAATAATTATTAAATTAAATTTACTATTAAAATTTCGTTAAAATTAAATTAATAATTAAATTATAAGATAATAAAATAATAGTTAATATTTCTAATAATAATGAAGATACAGTATTAACATAATTACTAAATAATTAAATTGTTATCTATATAATAATATATAGATAATAATTTATATTAATAGGAAATTCATATTATATATGATATACATATAATATGAATATATATCCTGCACTACAGCCTTTGAAAAACTTGAGCTTCCATAACGATGGTCGCCTTTTCTTCTCTACCCAAGGTTTTTCTTTTGCATTCTCTTACGCCCATTTTTTTCATATCTTCCACTCTATCAAACCATCTTTTTATACGACGTCCCACTTTTCTTCTTCCTACTGGATTGGTTGTCATAATCTTTTTAGCCTTCTTAGAATCTCCTGTCTTTTCTATCCATTTCCAGCCATCTTAAGTCTTCTCTAAGGGACAGAGAGAAACACTTCTAGGTATTTCTCTCTCCCTCTCACACACACCAGGTGAATATTATTGTTTTTATAATTATTGTGCTCCTACAAGTTGAAAGGAATATTTTTCTGTTTGCTACTAATTCCAAATATTTTTAAGAGATCTCTATTTTTAAATATGATAAGAAGTTCTAATTATATTTAGAACATCAATTATGAACTGATTTTGTAGGGGCAAAATGACATATTATTTTTATTAAATGAATAGATATTAATTTTACTAGAATATACCAAGGAACATTTTGTTTTAGAAAAACACACACATAGTAATAAAAATTTTAAAAATGTCTTCTTTCTAGATATGAAGATGGAAAAAATTTAATAATAGTTAGGAACGTAGCTTAATTATATTTGTTAAGTTGATTTCTATCCGTTAACGGAATCTGCGTGGGGATACCTTTATTTATATAGTATATGAAAGAAAAATATAACAAAATATCTCTTCAAATATTGATATCTTTGATAAAACTTTCAACCTAAGTTTGAATTAAAATGTTCCACGAATCGAAGTTCAAAGACATATATATATATTTGATAAAATATTTAGGAACGTTATCACCTCAAACATGTTTAGGATATTTATAATTTTCAACAACAAGAAAATCAGTGAAAGAAATCACTTTTAAGTTCTAAAAAATGCAATAAAAACAATATTTTAGTTAACACCTCTCCAAAAACTACTTTTGGATTATGAAAACTAAATTAAGATGCAGCCAAAAACATGACAGCAATTTAAATAATTAAATTTCTACATGCTTTCCTTAATTTAATATCTTCAATATATTCCATAAAAATACCTTTATTTTATTATACACCACTTATACACCACTTATACACCACTAAAGCCATTTATGCATATATATTAAATATTTAGCAATTTCGTTAACTTTATTTAAAACTATTTACATCTCTAATACTTCCATACACACACATGCATTCCATCATTACAATTTCTTTGCCTATTTTTATGTACTTGTATTTTTTTTTTTGACGACGCCCACAATTTTGCACTCTCTAGCCAATTTTTCGGGCCTGACAGTTTAAACTGCCAGACAAGGGAGTACGTTGGCTAGTCGTTTTGATGTAAGGTAACATGATAAGCGTCCGACACCACCCACAAACATGTTTAGATCCAATAAAGCTTATTTTTAGTCTTCCCAGAAGACCCGAAATACATGAATATAATCATTGACTTTTTCAAACAATAATTATTCAGTATTTTGTAAAATAAGAAGATGAAAATTTGGAGAAACCATAGTTACAAAATTCTCATATAATTTGCTGATAATAATTACAATATCCCTCTGAATACCGTAAATCCTGCTTATCGTTTATAAAAAATATTTACATATATAAGTATAATGCGTAAAAGTTAAATTAATGAGTGACATGAATACACGAACACGATCGTTTTTTCGAAGTTATATTAGATGACACAGAACAAAAAGTGTACCTGATATTGGTGTAAATGTTCCAAGAATTATTCAGCAACAGACGTACGTGCAGTTACGGAAAATTCTGTGGTTTTCTGAGTTCATCTTGCCTCTTTGGGAAAATTAAGGTCTTGATTGAGGAAACACATTACTCGTTTTCATTAATGATTTATCGCCCATCGGTGGGTCCCCCGAGATACCAGAGGTAATATTTTTAAAGTTTCCTCTTTGGTTTCAGGAAGGTTAGCTAATGGTAGATACTTTTGATAATTACACATTTTGTAACTGATATTACAATTAGTCGCCTCTCATTTTTTCCAGTATATTCTGGTCCTTGTGTTCTCTTTTCTTCAACCGAAGACAATTTTTTGTTCTTACATTATTTTACTTTGCATTAGCTTATTACTAAATATTGTTTTTAATGTTCCATTAATGGGTTCCACAGAAATGCCTGTTGTTCAAATAAAGGTGTAGTCATTATTTTCATCTTTGGAGTTAATAGTTTCTGTTAGTGGCGCACCCAGATTTTTTCGTGGGTTTCCATCCGTAAGTTAGAAGTTGGTAAATCACTTATACGAGATATCGAACTTTATCTATAATACAACGATATGTTTTTTTCATTTCAATTTTATATGTATTATAAAATGAACTCATTAATCACATAAAGGAGCTCCTCGAATTAACGTATTTAGACTAAATGGATTTAAGAAGAACAACGTTTTAGGTGTAAGAGAAAAAATTTTAACACATTATTCGACGTACGTTTCGGACGGGCAATGGCCGTCCCTCGATGGTGTTAAAATTTTTTCCCCTACATCTAAAACGTTGTTCTTCTTAAATCTATTTATGCCGCGTAGTTTTACGCCACCAATCAATCGTATTTATGCTAGTTTGAAGTCTATTCTTCACGATTTCTTTAATAGTTAATTTAATATATTTTCAGTGTTTGGCCTCTATTCACGATGAATATTTAAAAACCTTAGCCATACAGTCTTATATTTGATAACGCATTTCCTTATCACAGTCTCACTCCATTTAAAGCATGTGTTGGCCATTCGGAGTTTTCAACACGGGAAATCCGTCTGTACCACAAATTTAGTTCTTCAGAGAGTTCTCCAGGACTATTCAACATATCGTTTTCATAAAATTTGGTTAATGTTTTAATGTTTTGAATTTCATTTTATGATTATTTGGATTCGTTGGAGACAGCACTTGAAAACTTGATAATACCTCTTGGTGCTTTAGGAACCTATATTCAAGTGCGCTAATAAATAAATGTGTCTAAAATTGGTATGAATATAGGTGTTCGATTGTATAATTCTGGAGTTGTGCAATTCACATCTAAATCTTGCGTTTGACGGGCAGTTATTCGAGGCAGTTTCAGAACGAATCAATATTCATTAGCAATGCTTTCTGCTTTTCAAGAAAATTTTGAGAGGAAATATTAGCAGAGTCTCTTAGTTTATTCAACTCTCCAATGGTGTCTTCTGGGAATTGATCGCTCGTCCTAAATCCAAGCTATGATCCTGTAACAGCTTACAGAGATAATACGTTTAGTAGAATATCTTAAGCAGTACTAAAAGTGATACGATGAAAGTATCTTCCTTAATTGAAAACATTAGTTAATTAGCAGCTGAAGAAGTTTCACGCCAATCGTTCATTCTTTTCAGGATATTCATAATCGCGGGAAGAAGATCAACAATAGATGCTATGAAATTGTATTGATCAGTCCAACGAGTTGAACACATTACTTGAAATGTTTTTTTTCTTTTGACAACTGCACAATTTTCCGTAGTTGTCGCTTGTAAATTCATTTTGCGTTTTCGGCGTGCGAAAAAAATCGTTTAAGCTATTAGCTGTTTTCAAACAATTTTGAATGTGTTTAACTTTACATGAATTTCTGACTGCAAGATTAAGAAAATGGAATGCAAGTATAAAGTCGATGATTAATTTTCCTGAATTTTTGTAGTAACACCTTTAAATTTACCACATATTGATGACGCACCGTCGTATCCCTGGCCTTGATGTTTAATTAGATCCAATCATATGAAATCAACTCATTATTTACTTGCTCAGGAATTTTATTTTTATCTACTTAAACGTTTTAGAATCACAAATTGTACGATTATGTCCTTTATAGAACAAGCTTATACGTTGCGTATCTTACGTATAGTGTCAACTGTTCGCCCGCAGATATATCCATTGTTCCGCCAGCTAAGATCGTGAAAATCTTATTTTGATTGACTTTTCCAACAATCTTATTTCGGAGAAGAGGATTATACAATTAAATGATTGCGTACTTGATTTTTAAATATCAAAGTCGAGTTCGAAAAACTTGGAGACATCTATGTTCCTAGATGTTAATACGTGGAGACAAAAAAGAACTAGGGATGATGCTGCGCTTAGATATGTTGGATTTTAAACACGTTCAGTATGTCAAATTTTCCATTTAATAGTTTTATGTTGATTTCACATACGATATCTCAATTGTCTATACACGAGTTATTTTGTAACTAAATTAGTGATATCTTTGTTAATGATCGCCTTAGATCTGAATTACTTTGAGTATCCTGGGACTCGATTTATAATAATCATTTACCAGACCACTCTTGTAGAGATTTTATAGGAATTTTCTAATTGTTGTACAATAATTTTTTTAAACCCAAGACTTACCCAAAAAAATGAAAAAAATTAGAAGACCATGGATTTCAAATTTAATCTTCTCTTATATAAAGAAAGAAAAAAAATAACTTTTCTCTCATTTCCTTCATAACAGAACTCAGACAAATCTTACTTTTC
>QLNU02013614.1:13639040-13650188 GCA_006491805.2 Dysdera silvatica
GATTTCAACGACGGTGAGTTACTGTAGCAGTGCAAGATGTCCAACAGACAGTCTCGTAGACAACATCTGGATGAATTTACTCGAGGTCGAATCATTGGAAAGTTGGAATAAGATCGAAGTGTGACGAGTGGGTACGGAGAGTTCGTAACCGCACATAGCATCATATCGCGAGCGTGGATGGAATTTTGAACGCAGGAGCATCTGTCTGAAGGTTTATTGGTCGTCGTTCATGAGCAACAACGGGAAGAGAGTGCCGGTATCTTGTTTTACGGGCGAGGAAAGTTCGACGGCTGACAGCGTGTCAAATCGCAACCACATGAAATGCACTACTGGACGTATGCTATCTCGTTTTATCGTGTCTAGGAAACTGCACACAGGTGGTTTATTTTCTCGACGACGAGAACGGTGTGTGCCATTGATGCCTACAACTCGGGGATGGCGTTTCCATTGATGCCAGGAAAATAAGATATGAGGAGGTGCGCAATAGTATCGAGTGTCGTTTACGAATGAAGGCCAATTTATTCTCACTAGCGATTCTGGACGTATGTAGATTTGGAGAGAGCGGTGAGCACGCAATCACCCCTCCAACATGGTCGAAAGGGACCGATTTGGAGGTGGAGGAGTTCCGGCTTGGGGAGGCATAATGCTTGGTGGTCGTTCGAAGCTCCACATTTTCCAAGGAGGTTCAGTCACTGGTGACCGCTATTGTATCGAAGTTCTCATTCTTTGCGTCCGTCTTTCCCGTGTTGCTGTGGCCCTGGAAATCCTCTTCATGGACGACAATGCTACATTTCATCATAGAGCGGCTGTCGCTGAGCTGTAAAAAAGTGAAGATACCCATCGTATGGAGCAGTAGGCACAATCTCCAGACCTGAATCCAATAGAACACCTGTGGGATCTTCTCGTTAGACGCCTGACAGCACGTTGCGATCAGCCAGAAACGATTCCCCCGCTGTGATTTGCTCTACAAGAGGAATGGGCTATGATGCCTCAAGAGCTTGTCAACAACCTCTTACTGAACATGAACAGATGGTGTACATCCTGCATCGCAATCAGGGGTTATCATATCCCCTACTGAAAACTGTTTTTCTTGCCTGCCGCCTGTCGCATGGACGTTTCTGTCTTCTGTCCTCCTGTGCTGAAAGCCCACTTTTGAATAAAAGTCTTTTGTATCCTTTGGATTCCTTTCTTGGTCAGTATTGTTCACCGTTTCCATAATCTTACATTTCGACGATGTTATGGTATGATTTGTGCCCATTTAAGACACTGGAGTGCGACGTTACATGCGAAAAACTGTCCCGTCCTTAATTTTGCAAACAGAATATAGTCAAGGTACGTTCGATAGATTTTGATTAATGTGGAGTAGATGATTAAACAATTCATGTACTTCTGCGTAAGGGATGCTATCGACCAATTAGTTTTTTCTCTGTTATGTATAAAGTTTTTATCAAAATCAACACCAAAAGAATTTATAGAACATTAAACTATGCCAAACCTGTAGAACAAGCAGGGTTTAAAATTGTCTTTAGTACGATTGACCACATTCAGGTTCTTCAGAGAATAATAGAAAGACACAATGAATACACTTTACCACTATGCATTGCCTTCATCGACTACGAAAAACTTTTGACTCAATTTTCAAACCATATATTTTAAATGCACTAGGTAACCAAGGTGTGAACCCAGCTTATGTTAGCTTACTCCAGTCCGTACACGATAAAGCAAAAGCGACTTTATCTATAAACAGACACAAGATTGAAATTAACCCAGGGAAAAGTTGTATGACAGGGAGATACAATTTCCCCCATACTATTTTCAGCTTGTCTTGAGAAAGTTTTTGTTAAATTAGACATTGACCAAATGGGATTAAAAATCGACGGAGGTTATTTGAACCGTCTAAGATTCTCCGACGACATCGTATTTTTCGTAAAAGATCCAGAAGAGCTCCAAAGACTCATTGAAGATCTCAGAATGAAAGGAGAAACATCTGGCTTGAAAATCAACCTGAAGAAAAGCATTTTCATGTTTAATAAGTTTATACAAACTAAGAAAATCTTTGTTTCGGAAGAAGAAATACAGCAAGCTGAAAATTATATTTACCTAGGTCAACGAATTACGATGAAAGGCGACATAAATCAAGCGATCGAACGTCATATCAAGCTTAGCTGGCAAGTATTCTACCGGCTACAAATAATTTTTAAAAAAAAGCTCCCTATTTCTTTACAGAGGAAAGTTTTCGATCAATGCATCCTACCTGTTCTGACCTATGGTTGTGAGACATGGACATTGACTGCCAAAGGTATCCAAAAGTTACGAGTGGTACAAAGGAACATGGAACGGCAGATGCTTGGTATCACGCGACGAGATCGAAAGACCTTCAGTTGGATAAGAGATCAAACAAAAGTTTGTGATATCATTGCGAAGGTAAAAAGTTTGAAATGGAAGTGGGCAGGCCATATTGCTAGAAGAACTGATAACAGATGGACTAAAAACACCCTAGAATAGATCCCACTGGACACTATACGCCCAAGGAAAAGGCCAAAATTTAGATGGGTCGTTGAAATTCTTAAATATATTGGGCACAAGTGGCAGCAAAATGCACAAGATCGACTTCGTTGGAAACATACGCCAGAAGGCTTCATCCTGCAGTGGATTGACAACAGCTGAAATGATGATGATATATTTATATATATATATATTCATGCGTCTGGAGAACAAAATTTACATTCTACAGTGCAATGATAAACACTTTCATATTATTATTATTAAATATTTAATTAATGCATGTTATAAATAATAATAATTATAATTAATCCGGCAAACTGAAGTTCTTGTTTTTTACCAATATTACATTTTTCTAAATCTTTTTACTAAGGTTTTTACTCTTTGCTCTATGTGCTTTTCTTTGGCTTTTTCTTTCTAAAGGTTTGCTAATAATAGTTGAAGATGAGACAGAAAAAGAATACAGGTAGTACGATGGAGAGTTGATATGTGAGCTTCATAGTGGTACAGCCACTCAAAAGAATGAAGATAGCTGCGAATAGGAAAACGATAACGAATTGAATTTGAAACGGATGATTAAAATTAGAATATGGGAGAACATAAAACGTCTAAGCACACCAAATAAGTTACTCTTTCTTCAGAAATTGATATTAAATGAACGTATATAATCTTGGTCATTAAATATTACTTAAAAACCGTGGATCTGAAAAAGAGCATGGCTGAGTTAATGAAACTTTCATTCCACCTTATAATATGCTAAATTCATCAGTAACCTTATAAATAAACTAGTTAATTCACATTTGTGAGAAATTTTTCTCATTTTCTAAGACGAGCATCTGAGGAAGCATGAATCAGCTATCTATGTATGGAAATTTGCACTACAGTGAACGGAGATTTCCTGTCATATCGGTTAAGATAATTCTTTACCGCCTATGAAACTCTTTAAGCAGTTAGATGCATATCTATGTTGAATACAGTCGAACATGCTGAAGACGAATTACTTTTAATCTAAACCGTTTTCTGAAGTCCCGTGGATTGTGTTGTGTACTACCTTTTCTGGATAAGACGAATTACTGTTAATTCGGTGTCATACGTTGGGCAGTTTTGTAACGCTTTCGCCTAGTGCGCCGTTAAATTAAGTTCGACTACCAACGGTGTATAAAACGCTTACACAGGATCTGGCAAAAGTCGCACAGCTCACTGTAGTCTGGTGTTTGTTTCCCTAAGTCTTAAGAGTTTCAGATTCCTCAGAAAAAAATAGGTCCCAGCGCAGCATGACCATTTTTCACTTTGTGCCGTAAAACCACAAAGCAAACAAACTGTTAATTCGATCAGATTTTCTGTTCCCCTTAGAGTTCGTTTTAACGAAGTTCGACTGTATACAGATTGCTTGTTTTAGTTGTGTTCGTATTGTGTTTGACTATAATGATTTATTTTTTATCCTACGATCTCCTGAAATGTATTAACATATTATTTTCAATGATTTTAGGTTCACAAATTTCCTTTCAAATGCAACGTGCCTGGATTCAAATCCAACTACAAGGCACCTTACATCACATGCTTTAGATTTCCAGCAGAATAAAATATGTGTAGTTTATGGATTAACCGGATCCGTCGAGAAAATTTTGTATATACGAAAAATGCACGTGTTTGTATAAAACATTTTCTTAGTGAGATGAGTGTAAGTTGAGATAAATGGAAAGACAAGGATGGTGTGGTCCACCTAATACAACATGCTAAACCTTGTCTGTTACCAGATGCATTTTCATGCATTATTAATGAGGAAACACCAGACTTAAATGCACAGGTACCAAAGAAACGGAAATCCAGAGATGAGAAAGGACGGTTTTCTTCAATCAGTGTTTTAAAAAGGGGTATTAACATATGAAAATGAACTTCAAGCTTCGCCACTGAAATGCAGGTCTGAAGTTGAAGATCCTATAAAGTATTGTAACTTAAAACGATAACATAAAAAGAAAATTAGACTTTTTTTCGAACAAGGACTGTATCACCGTTTTAGAGATAAGCAATTATTTTTAGCCTTAATTATAGTTAGTTTTAAAGTAGTTTTTTATCTATCATTTAAGATATTTTATCAAAATGAAGAATTAGATATCAAACAAATTAATATGCATTTGAACATATTAATGGGAAATGAGAAATAGATTTGTTATTTGAAACTTGTAATAATCTCGTAAACGTGAAAATTGAATATGATAAACTGGCAAAAGCTATGTGCTTACTTAATGAGTATAGAATTAAAGTCTGAAAAGTTATCGATTTTAAATATTTTAATTGAGCAACTGCAACTTTTAAATTTATCCAAAGAGAGATATAGATTTTCTTCGACACTTTTGAAATTGTCTTTTAAAGCATATTTAATTTCACCTATTTGCTATCTTATAATTAGAAAAAACCAAGTTGTTAATTCTCCCCATCAAATAACTTGAGAAAGATGGCTGCCAAGCTAAATATTTGTGATGGAACGTTTCATGTTCGAAATAAGTATTCTGAAAAGAAATTAATCAATCTAAGTCCATTTGAAAAGTATGTAAATTTATTAATGGGTGAAATCTATATCTCTCCTTAGTTGAAATTTAAGGGTGGCAAATTAGTTGGATCTTGTATAACACAATCAGATACCCTTGCTAAAATAGCGCAGGTGCTTTCCCTAACTTCTGCATTTGGTAACTACACAGATGTAATTGCAATTTTGCCAGTTAGTTTTAATTTTGGGGACTTCTTATGCACAATAATAACAACCATACTATGTAAGTTATGTAATTGTGGTGTTAAACCGATAAATGTTATTGCTGGCTATAATCAGGTAAACAATTCCGTGTTTCCTAAATTTAAGTTGCATCCATATTGTTTTAATTCAGGATATAACTCTACATGTCAGGACTCTCCGCTTTTTTTAATTTATGACACCGTGCATATTTTTAAAAACGTTCGAAATAACTGGTTAAACCAAAAAGATCTCATTTTTAATTATCTATAAAAACTTCGACATCATTAGAAAGGCTGATTTTAATCACTTGAGAACTACGTATCGATAAGAAGGGGAGAGAGTGTTAAAACTTGGATATAAGTTAAATCATAAAGCCTTATTCCCATCTAATATTGAACAACGAAACGTAATCTTTGTATGTTAAATTTTTAATTATGAAAATATTAATTCCTTTCCCGAATTAGGAGGTAATGCTACTGAAGGGACTGCTAAATTCCTCGAAATAATCCTCAGATGGTGAAATATTATAAATGTTAAATCTCCAAATAAAAATGTCAGATTTCGAAATGAAAATTTAAAAAAAATTACCTCTGTAAGTCAAGAACAGTTGAATTATTTACGGGATGTTACGACCTGGTTAGGAAAGTGGGAATAGCTTTCAAGGTGACATGACTATCAAGGTTTAACGAAAAGAAAATTTGAAGCCACGACGCAGACTTGCAGTGGTCTTTATGGTTTGAACTCATTTGCATTGCAGAAATTAAATGTAGAATATGTTCTACTGGAAAAATATCAAGCGGATACTTTAGAAGAAAGGTTTAGTCTATACCGATAGTTATCTTGCAGTAACTATTTCATTTCACTTCAGCAGCTGTATAAAAGTGGAAAAAGATAATAATCCAAAATTTATTTTCATTTTCTTTTAAAAACCCTGAACTTGTTATCAGATATTTAAAAGAAAATAATGATTTAAATACCACAGAACTATCTCTAGAGCCATTTTCTGATTTTGAAATTGATCCGCTAGATTCAATAGAAAAAGAAATTATTTCTATAATACATTGAATTTCTGGATAGGCAGCCTTGAAAACCATTAAAAATATCCAATGTGATTTTTGCATTGAAACTTTAATCCGTAAGGATACCGTTCAATATGAATATCATGAAGCATCGAAGTTAATAGATGCATTAAATGGAGAAAGCCTTGAGAAAACCAACCATGTTTACTGTTAAGGTGGCCTGTATCTGCATAAACGTATTTAATGCCTTGTTAGAAGATTATTACAAATCATTTATTGAATGTAACAGTCATTTCAATTTAATGATCAAACTCTGCAATCCCTATATTTGTAATATTGTCAGCGAATTGGATAACGTTTTATTTGCAAAACGTTGCACACACCATTGTACAAAATATTTAGAGAATATTTCTAGTATAATTTGTAAAATTCTCTTAAATAAGTACTCTAAAATGGCAACAGAAAAAAATAACGTGCTAAATGTGGATAAAATAAAAATAAAAAAATTAACCAGTTCTAAATGGTATTCCCATCACTACATTCCCGTCATATGCCGCTACGTATGAAAGGGGGCTGAAGGCTCCCACCATTAGCAAGAAAGGCATTATTTCGTTTAACGCCATATAGCATTATTGTGGGGCTGCTTAAACCCCATAAGTTTTTATTAATACACCCTGATACGCTGCGTGCATTTATTTCTTTTTATCACTAATGACACATAAATACATGAAATCGAAAAAGTTTCTCACCATTTGTAGCATAGTGAGATACCGCTTCCACCATAAATATTTTTGCATACTTGGACCTACTGCAGAAAGTCCATAGTATGTGTACATTATAATATGGACAATTGCGTTTAGAGTTATTGGAAATGCTTGGTGTCCACCTGGAAAAGATCGGAATATGGACATTTAAACGTTGAAATATTTCTTTGCGCTTTAACTGCACAAACATTTAAATAAATAAATTTAACTTTAAATATAACTTTTAAGGTTTTGCACTACAGCACGTATCACAAGTATGATTAGAATTTTAATACTTTAATGGCAGTTTTGTAATGGCGTCTATTTAACGGTATTTAATACATTATATTGAAGAAAGTATATTTGTTAGTGTTTTCGTCCGTTAGTCATAAAATTAAAAAAAAAAGTATTGCCTAGCTATTTTAGTTTTAATATAAATAAAATTTCAATATTTACTTCTGTTTTGAATGCCCTGTTGATCCCTATACATGCAGATATTGTATTTAATTAGAGGTTAGTTGTTTCTCTAAATTACGGATGTCCTAAATTTTACGTCAAAATGTTTTCTTTCTTGTTTTTACTTTTGGTGATAGATTGTTCGTTCTTAGTTGAGAATATTTATACGTTTTTCTTCTTTATTGCTTCTTGCACATTTTATTTTTAATGTAACATGTACCCATCTCAACAGTTTGGATTTACTTATTCTCTGTGGTTGCACTTAAATGTTACTTTTTTTCAATCTTGCCGACCTATTCCCCGTTTCCAAAATTCTTAATTGTTTTAAAATTTTCAAACCACGTACTTCTTTTCTCTGAGTTATATGATACTAATTTATAGGAAATAACATTAAAATATGCTAATTTCTTTTCATTAATATAATATTTGTTTACCATTAAACAGATTAATAAACATAATGTTACAAAAAGCTACGGCTCAAATTTCATAACGCAAATTTGGTTTTTTAAATGGTGAACCGTTCACGGTCGATTTCATAATGTGAACATATATAAGGAACTGTAATTCTGCTTTAAATACTTTGATGCTTACAATGCTGTTTTCAATACTATGATACTTACAATGCTGTTTTCAATTCTATGTCACTTACAATGCTGTTTTCAATACTATGATAATTACAAGGCTGTTTTCAACATTTGATATTAACAACGAGGTCTTCAATACTATTATACTTAAGATTCTGCATTAACTCTTTCATTATTTAGAATTGGCTTTACACTTTAAACAGTTTTAACAATCAATCCTAATCTTGCTTGAGCCTGTTAAATATTTGAATAATAGTATTTTACTGATGTGAAACTTATTTTTAATATAAAGTTTTAATATTCAGATGAAAGTTTATAAATCATGCTTTATAGTTCTAAAGCAACACTTTCAGATTGCTAAAGAAATGTGGGAATATTATAGGAGCTATATATCATTTCCCTTATATTTAGGGTGGCTATAATTAAAGTGACCCTACTCACACACCTCTAGAACCCTTTATACTCTTCCGATTCTGATGAAACTTGGTATACACGCTATATGGACCATGGGAAAGGGATTTCTGCAATCAAAAGATAGTTCAAATTTCGACCACCAGGGATAATTGTGGCCTCTAAAGAAGGGCAAAAAATTCAGAAAGAAGGTCGGAATTCAGGTCAGCACCATTAAATTTTAATCAATCACAGAAATTGTTCAACATGCGCTCCATTTACGTCAATCACATGTTGAAAGCGCATTTCAGCGTTTTCAATGGTAGCGCGAAGTAAATCTCAAGGATTGCAGCAACATGACGTGTAATGCTGGTTTTCGGATCAGGCAGAGTCGTAATTCCTCCTCCATAAACATGATCTTTTAGAAATCCCTACAACCAGAAATAACAGGGACTTAAATCCGGTGAACGAGGAAACCTGACATCCAAAAAAGTTCTGGATGTTACACGATCCCCGCCAAAGTCATCACAGTGCACTTCCTTGACTTGTCGTCCAATGTGGGGAGTTAATCTATCTTTCATGAAGACAGTGAATTACAGACTGTAAAACAGGAATGACTTGCTTTTGAAGGAGTTCACAGTACCGTGCACTCATGACAGAGCATGTTTTAGGGCCTTGAGGAGTGAGATTTTCGTAGAAAAACAGTCAGATGATAAAATCAGCAGTGAACGCATACCATGCAATCACGTGATTAGAATGCAGTGGCTGCTGGTGCAGAACATTGGGCTGTGAGGCACACCATGTGCGACAATTCTGATTATTCACAGCTCCATTGAAAGAAAAATGCGCCTCATCTGTCCATAGAATATTCGAAGGCCACGCGTCATCAACAGCCATTCTCGCTAAAAATCGGACAGCGAAGTCCATACGTTTTTGATGGTCCTGAGGTTGCAGCATTTGCACCATCTGAATCTTATACGGACACCATTTTAAAATGGATCGCACGGTTTTTCGTACTGTCGACCGAAGTATCGATGACTCACGTGACACCGATTGAGCACTTGCTGAAGAGTAGCGGCAACTGGAGGCTTTGTCAACCACAGCAATAGCGACTTCTGTGACTGTTTTCTTCGCAATCTGTCTACGTACTCTTCCTGGAAGCACACCCATTCCCTAGTCCTCAAATTTCACAATCATCTTCTTCAAACCATACTTCGACATTGGTACTTCTCGCAGTTCTTTTAAACAACGGTATTCACGCAGTGCAGCTAAACAATTGCTACAGTTTTGATAAAAACGTTTTACCAGCAAAGCTCTTTTTCTTTCGTAAAGGCACAATTTAGGATAACATAATCAAAGGGCAAATGATTTTTTGCCTTTAATGAAGTTGTTTTATACGTCTGACTAATTTGCATTGGTTTTATGGAAATCGCCACCAGGTTGTCGAAATTCGAGCTATTTTGTTTAATGCAGAAATCTCTTCTCCGTTCATATAGCGTGTATACCAAGTTCTATCAAAATCAGATGAGTAGAACGGGGTCCAGAGGGGTCTGAGTAGGGTCAATTTAATTATAGCCACCCTGTACTTTGATTTTAACATTTAAACAAATTATAATTTCCATGTAAAAGTAGTTTTAATACGAAAGTGGCTATAACTGTTTTCCATACAATAATTTTTGCCACCCACGTATTAATTAGCTCAAACTAGAGCTTATGTAATTTTGGAGAAAAAGAGACGCTTTCCCCATCCTGGATTCGAACCAGGGTCCCTCCGTTTAGCCCGGAGTGTCTTGGACCGCTAGACGAATGAGGACAGGAAACAACGCTCTCTTTCTCCGTATGTAAAGGTGTTAAGGTATTATTACCCTCCGCAGGGATAACACAATTGCCAAATATGGTCAACACAAGAAAGCCTCCGGGGCGAGATTTTTGTGAGTTTTCGTGGGGGAATTTATTATACTATAATTTTTGCCACCCACGTATTAATTACAGCTCAAACTAGAGCTTATTGATTTAGAATCCAAGATGGGGAAAGCGTCTCTTTTTCTCAAAATCAATAAAGCTGGTTTCAGCTTTATGGTGGCTTCATGTTCCATAATAAAACCTCCCACAACTCATCCTTGGCTCTTGTGTTTCATATTGGCTGTCTCTATAACAACTGTTTTTCACATTGTTAATCGTTCAGGTTTGTAACCTCTCTCGCTTTTTTTCATACACATATACACGCGCGTGCCGGAGAACGATTGTGCTGTAGTTGTTTTGTTTATAAATACCACACTTAAAAACAAAGAATATACAGAAATTTATAAATTAGCTGCTATTGTTAAATTACTTATTGCTATTTAATATAACGAGAATAATTTTCATTATTGCGGATGATCCTAATTTGAACCCTTTACTTTCCGTTCATTTTCATTAAAAATTAAATGAATTTACTAACACTGAATTTGTACAGAAGATATATATATATATATATATAGGTGAATATTTATAGAAGATGATTAATATTGGCAGTAAGACAATCAAAATCTATGAAATATTGAAATCTTTTCAATGTACAATAAATTTTTGAGACATTTCAATATCCAGCATTAAAGATACAGTTCCTTACTCCAGACGTCCCGTCAGTATACAACAGCCGTTGATCACATAGCTCTTTGAAACCCTACATTTGTTTGTAATTTAATAACATCAAACTAACTTTCTTACGATATTACGATACT
>QLNU02013614.1:13650288-13668596 GCA_006491805.2 Dysdera silvatica
AAAATTGCCCTTGTGTTTAAAAAAAGTCTTCAATCAGTGTGTATTTTGCCTGTCCCCTCTTATGGATTAGAGACATGTAATCTAACAATTGTAGCAATACGGAAGTTACAGACAACCCAAAGGAACATGGAGAGGTGCACGCTTGGAATAACTAGGGGAGATCGAAAAAGAAACACTTGGGTGAGAGAGAAAACTAGAGTAGAGGGCACCATCGTTAAATTTAAAATGCCGAAATGGCGATGTGTTGGGCATATCGCAAGCAGAACTGGTCAATGGTGGACAACTGAAATTCTCAGCTGGATTCCAAAAGACAACTGAAGACCTAGAAACATCCAAAACTAAATCTTTGTATGAAATAAGAAAACTGGTGGGTTTGATCTAGGATTGCTCAGGATGGGTAGTTTATGGAAGACTTGGACAAGTTGATCTCTATGGCAGATGACCAGCAGTTTGCAGCCCCCTTTCACATTTGCACAGAAACGCGCGCGTATATAGTGGAGTTTGGAATGCCATAAATGAGTCAAGAAGAGTGGGGAAATGTCACGTTCAGTGGTGAATCCAGATTTATTCTGCAAACTGTTTCTGGTCGTATGAAGATATGGAGAGGATACTGTTTCTTTGTCACAATATTTCTTTTGGTATATACCTAACAAATACCCTTATATAAATCGCTGTTTGGTTCAGACTGACTTCTGATGCACTTATGGCCAAAAAATCCCACCAATCGACCACTTTACTATGCACACTTAATCACACATAAGCAGCTGAAAATAACATACGAATTGTAGCCGAAGCGTGTTTACAGAGAATTAGTGTCCGAATACATTTATTCCTTGCTGAATTGCTGAATCTACAGTAAACCTTTCATGGCATCAGCGGTGGGTGAGGGGGGGGGGAGACAGAACGTAGCTTGCTACCCATCGCTATTTGCGATAAGACCACGTTCTGGGAGAAGCAGCCTTCCGCTATTTTAAGGCTAATCACGATGCAGCTAATAACTATACAGCCTTGTTTGTTTGTTTGGATTTTTAGGGCCCAAGAGAACCTGCAATATACTGCGATAAACATGGCTGGGGCAGCCATTCAGACTCAAATGCTTCTAGAACCATCCCTTTTGTGGTAGATGTTCGCGTGTTTCTTTGCATGTGTTTTTATTGCATAAAGGCAGCAAAAGTTATATTACTCACGTACGAAGAGTTTTCGTTTGAATCCGAACTCTTGACGCCGAAGACATAAAACCACGAGCTAAGGTGGGCAAGAAAAGCGTTCCTCGAGACCATTGGGAGTGAAATTATGGTTAACGGCCTAATAGACGAATGCGTTACCACTGTTCCACTATGTGGCACTGAATCTACATTTTTCGGGGAAAACTGAAACTCCTAAGCAGGGCTGTTCACAAAGGGTACGCGCTGTGTGCGCCGCGTACTCTCAAGGTCTGAAGAAAATTTTGTATTTGCTGGTTTTTGTGTAACTTTTAAGGAAATTCCGCCTTTTTTTTTTTTTTTTGCAGTCATTTGCAAACTTAAATAGAAACAAATGAGGAAAACCCCCTAAACTCCCCAAACTTCGAAATAATAAGATAATTTGACGTAGCATTATGCAGATTAAATTTATAAGAAAAAACGCTTATGATGTTGTTTTTTACTTATAAATTAACCTACGTATTAACTTGTCAGTAAAAGCAGTTTTTCTTTGGCGAATATAGATCTTAGTGCAATTTACTTTGGTGAATTATTCTATTTCTGTCTCACTAAAATAGCGCCACGAGCCGCTACTTGTGAGACTTCACCTTTGTTGGAGGGAGCAAGCTTATCGGAAGAGCCAGGAACAAATGTTTCGGCGCATATGCAATTGTACATTTTAACCGTTTTATCCATAAATACGCATAAATGCATAAAAAGGGCCGCATTTGAGAATAAATTCATATTTTAAGGGTTTCAGTAATCTTAAAATATAATTTTACTAATCCTTTATTGGGAAAACTTTCCCCATGAATAAAACTAAACCTCTCTCTTACTCTTTATCTGAGCAGGAAGGCAAAGGGATTCGTAAATGTACACGTTTAATTTTATATCCTGGGTAGTCAAAAATATAATCACAGCTAAATTTTATCCATTGTCGTTATTGGGGAAACAAATGATTTAGTTATAATGTGCTAGACGAGCAGTTGACTCAAGATCAGTTTAAATACACACTTGCATAATATTCAGTTCCACATCATTATCCAACAACTATAGACGTAGGTGTTAACTTATGTTGTATATAAATTTTCCCCAAAATTTTATAAATGTTGTCCAATAATCTCTATTATTTTGGCCATGAAGATGTTTTCGAATGATAGGCAACAAAGATTAGTTGTTCAGAATATCCAGAGACATGTATGATACGTCGTAATAAAATCTGTGTTGTATAAATAATGGCTAACATTTTATGTATATCGAATATTCCTTCTCAAAAGTTTATACTATATTTATTTGCTGTGAAATACAGGGTAATTGATTTTCGAATAAGTTAAAGGTATTTAAGTGAATGTAAATATGAAGTCCAAGTAAAGTGAATAAATTTCAGGTGCATGTTTCTTTATTTTAAATATTACATCTTCATTTTCAATATTATATCTTCATTTTAGGTTTTATATTTTCATTTTAAATATTACATCTCCATTTTAAGTATTACATCTTTATTTTAAATACACATTCATATTTTTAGTTTTTCAGTGCATATTATCCGGGCTCTGTGTACCAAGCTACTTTTATTAAGGCTTCCAAATAAACTATTCTCAATTATTACCCTTTATCAAAATGCAAAACGAAAGATTTCAATTTATTTCCTATTTGAAATATATTCACATCATATGGTAACGATTACACCTTTTTGGAAAAAAAAGCCGAAGCATTATTAAAAAATTATCCGATCATCTCAAAATTTCGCATGCAAATTCCTTTAGATCAAGTAAATGATTAAATTTTCAAAGCCAATGACTGTTAACTTCGATCATAGGACGCATCTCTACGGCCCAACTGGCATCCTATAAAAGAGGTACAAATTGCCCCCGGTTTAATTTTTATTTATTGTCGGCGCAGCCATTCCGTGGATCCGCAACCAGTGATACAGTTAGGACTTTGTCGAAAATCTCATAGCCAATGGGACAACTTCGAACGTGGTCGCATAGTCGGGATGCTTGAAGCTGGCTGGTCCTACTGAGCAATAGGCTGCCACCTGCACCGTACGGACACTGCTGTACGGAGATATTGGCAGCAGTAGTTGCTGGATCCGGATGGCCAAGGTGAATGAATGCGAGAAAAGATCGCTTGGTTATGCGACAGGCCCAAGCTGACCCAACAGCCTCATTTACGTCATCCAAAGGTCTCTTCCATAACACCCTTGGCATCTTCCACGATCTCACGACCCTTGGCTGAGGTGGAGTTAGGCTCGCAACGGCTAAGATATCTGCCTTTTACCCCACACCGTCGTCCGAATCGTTTGTACTCAGATGGCACACGTAGTCCTAGGGACGTCCTGAGGATGTCCAGAAAATCCTCAGAGCGTCCCAAGGACAATCTTTGCTATCTGGATAGTGGTGTCGTAGCCGATCATCATGGCTGCCAGCAGATTGGCATCGCATAGTGTTCAGTGATGAATACCGCTTCAGCCTTGGAGAGGATAACAATCGGATCCGCGTGTGTGGAGGGGCCAGGGCCAGCACCAGCCGTCTCAAGAGCCCGTTGTTTTACAGAAGCACACGACCATTACCCTTAGTGTGATGGTGCGGGGTGCTATCTCATACGACATCAGGACGCCTCTGGCAATCTTTTAACAACTCAACTATAACAGCTCGACGACATGTTCATGACATCCTGCGACCGTTTGCGAAATCGTTCATGGCATTAGGAACCCTTATCACTATATACCTATAAGTATAGAAGCATACATTGGCGCCAGGAGTGGTGGGGTTTTACCAACTATTGATTTATACATTCAATGTGCAATTCCTAGTCACCGATGGGTCGTACGATTTGAATTTATAATTTCCTTATCTGCGTATGTGCTGGATGTATACTTACTTTCAATAAAGGAGCAGATAATTTCTTTAAGGTGCTTTTTTTTTGCAAAAGAGTATATTACTTTTCAAAAGTTTATTGAAAAAGTGAATGATGAAAATCATATTAAAAATAAAGACTTACTGTATCGAGAAATTCTATATATTTTAACAGATAACACAGCCAAGCATACGTAGCCAACTAGGAACAAAAGAAAAATTATTTTTTTAATTTTCAATCTCCCGTTTTTCTTGAATATAGACATTTAGCCCTAATTGTGCGATTCAAAATTTTAATAACGTCTGTATTATGGTACTTTGCTCCATTTAAATTTATTTTCTAATTATAGCATATTTTCCAACTACTGAAAGACAGTAGCTTGATTCTTGTTGCTATTATAAAATCCTCCTCTTAAAATTGTAATTGAATTCTTCGTTTAATATTCTTCGAAAACTTGAAAACGAGTTACCTTATTTTTTTTATTTAAAAAATTTCTTTGGAATATCTTAGACGAACGATCTTGAATGAGGCGTTCAACATCTATACCATACGTGGATGACGTGCTGCGGCTAGTGACACTACCCTTCCTTTAGTGGGTGCCCAATGATATTTACCAGCAGGCTAATGTCCGACCGTACACGGCACGCATCAGCCAAAATGTCTTGCAAGGTACCCAAATACTTCCCTCACCACCTGTCTCCAATGATCTCTCAGCAATCGAACACATCCTGAATGTCATTGGACGTCGCTTACGTACGCTGACACCGCCGCGTTCAGAAGGCGAAATCTAGCCAATGGTTGACAGGGAATGGGCTGCATTCCTCAGGATACCAACCACACGCTTATTGAGCCTGTACATAGATGTGTTGCTACCCTGTATCGCCGCCCGCCATGGTCCTACAACCTACTGATCAGACGGTGTTTTTGTTAAGTGTACAAGTGTGTCATGTATCAATTAACATCAATTATAGTTCGATGCTGTCACTCTCTGCTGGTTTTCATCACTTTCTGCTCACTCCTTCTTGGTGCTGCATTTTCATTGCCACGTAGTGTATACCGAAATAGGCTGAAGAGTTTTGGAATAAAAATGGCCTAAATTAATATAAATAGATTAAACCCCATTCGTTTGAAAATGGCATATTTGTCGATGAATTATTAAACATGGACTCACTTCAAATATTACGAGAAATCAATTTAGCATAATAAATTTATAAACTTACTTTCAGTGGAGTTTCTTCCTTTAGTTCTGATACATCACAAAGATATTTTCTATCTATTTGTGGTATATAATAGAGAGTGTAACGAAAGGATAAAGGACTAAATAAGTATATATTTTATTAGAAATTTCCACGTTTCATATATATGTGTAAGCCGTTTACCAAACTATTTTTTTTGCATACTTGCAAACACACATATAATATAAAGTGTGTCCCACCGAAATAAAGCCACCGTGATTATGTGCCATGACTGGACACGAAACAAACCAATAAGAACGCAGCAAATATATTAAGAAAGTCTATATACAAATACATATTTACAAGGAGTAACTCACTCCCTGCCCCACCTGGGCAGGAAAAAAAATGAACGTGTAAAAAAAGAGGGGAAAAAGTGTCCCGCCGAAATAAAGCCACTACTGTTAATAGCCAATATATCCGCCATGATTATATATGACTTGGAAAACACGATGTGGCATACCATTTACCAATCCCTGGAGGACAGTGGCATCAATATTATCCCAGACTTCAATGATGGCAGCCTTCAATTCTGCCACAGACTGAAACTGTCTGCCATTGGCATATACAGCCCTACTGAGGTTACCCCCACACATTTTCTTGGGAAATAAGATCAAGGGAAAGGGCAGGCCATTCCATGACATGTACCCCATTATGCAAAAAACATTCACAAGAGGGTTTTGCAACGTGAATGGGGGCGTTGTCCTGCTGGAAAATCCAACTTGGGCCACCAATTCTCTCTGCAAATGGCAGTAACTGGATTTCTAGCATTTCTTGGTAATTGGTAGCCTTATGCGGCCTAAGGGAAAAGCCAGGTTAAGTTTATCACCATAGCCAAAGCTTCCCCACACCATTAATGAGCCTCCACCTTACTGTCTTTTGGAAAAGATTTCCTCTTTCCTCATGTCACGCCAACAGAGTGTAAGGCCGTCTGGGCCATCAAAGTAATTTTTTTCTCATCTGAGAATATAACACGATGCCACTGGTCCTTCCAGGTTTGATGATATTTGGCCCAATCTACTATCCTTTGCTTGTGGATAGCTTTCAACATGGGCTGCTGTTTCCTTTTTTTATATCGCAAGTTGTTTGCATGTTTTACAATCCGTGACAGAGTTGATTTTGTCACAGGGATGTTATCCTCTTTGGCCAATTGTCTGAGGGAAATACCACCTTGCGAAAGACGATCCACAACATCTTTTTCCTGCCTGGAAGTCATTTTTCTACTTGTACACTTCCTTTTTTATACCTGTACGCATTGCCCTGATTCACAAAATTGTCTATTACGGTTTTAGATCGTCTGATTTGCTTAGATATTTGTCTATGTGAAAGACCTGGTTCCTTCAAAGCTGTTAGCTGGCTTTTCGCGAACTCTTATAGCTGGGTGCCCTTTCTCATTGCAATACTGCAGGAAAAATAGAAAATACAACTTTCTGAAGTAAACCTTCCACTGGGATAGAACAGGTATGTTATTTGACAACTTCCTGATGTCATAAACCTGTTTACCTGTAGCGGCTCGAATGTTGAAAATTACTCAAAACACTAATAGGGATGGTGGCTTTATTTCGGCGGGACACTTTTTCCCCTCTTTTTTTACACGTTAATTTTTTTTACTGCCCAGGTGGGGTAGGGAGTGAGTTACTCCTTGCAAATATGTATATGATGGACTTTCTTAATATATTTGATTCGTTCTTATTGGTTTGTTTCGTGTCCAGTTACGGCATATAATTACGGTGGCTTTATTTCGGTGGGACACACCTTATATGCACTGCTAGAATAAAATGATTTCTTATAAAAGATATTGGGGAGTTAATGACTCTTGCTGATGAAGTATTGCCTGTCAGGTTGGGCTACAAACGCAAAGGTTTTCACAATTTATCATGGTGTTAAAACATTTTTCATATTACATTTCGTTACATTTTATATTATGAATCCATCCATACGCACGTGCCTGCGTTTAAATTTGTTGCATGCTTGTTGCTCAACGCCCGTTCTACTCTATAAAGCGCACAAAGGCTAAGCTTCCCCTTCCGGCTTGTCTTACTTTATAACTACAATTTTCTGAACCTTCCGAAGTCTCACCGCTCCGCATAATTACAGGTCCACCATGTTTTTGTTAATAATTAAATTTTGGGTACGTTGTTTATAAAAATTTATATTATATATCCTTACAAAAATAAGAGGAAACGTGTAAATCAAGGGAAAGATATTTTAAAAGTGAAACTGGAAAATGAAATGAAAATAAACATGCAGTCTTACACATAAATATCTCGCCATTTCAGAATAAAAATTCGGGCAGAAAATAGTACATGTAAACATTGAATTAATACTTAATTGAACTTGTATTTTTCTGAATAAGATCAAAAATTTACAGGTGCAAAAGGCATGCAAAATGTACTGTAAATGTATGCAAAGTTATTTATTTACTGAATTGGTGAATAATTTCATTTCAGATGAGCACCACCTTTCATTGTTGGGTCAACGGATGATTTTTTTGCACTTCTACGGACTCTACACTTTCGGAGAAGTCCTGTCTCATCGTCATATACTGAAGAGTTTAAATGCAATTTCGTAAGAAACGTTCGGAAAATTATGAACTGACATGTGAATAGGCAATGAAAGTGCTATTCCTTTCTTACCATAACAACAAGGTAGGTGTATGAAAAGACGATGAATGTATTGTATATTAGCAGAGGCATCCTGAAATTGAAGGGTCGTATGTCCTTCATCAACCAAACTCCTACGTATTTTGCTATTATAAAGTAAATTGTGCATATGCAGATTGGCCAATATGTACTTTTGACAAGAAACCACTCTCGGACAATGGGATCTGAAAAAAAAGACAATAGATTTTGAATTTATACTGTTCATATAGTTAATTACAGGTATCCCTCGACTTGCGCGATTAATTTTTTGCGAAAAATAATCGCGTAATGAGTATACGCGTAAAGTGAGTTCGTTTTAACATGGGTGAGATGGAGATTAGTTCCAAGAAAGGAATTATCTAAAACTGGCAAAAATACAATTCTTATTAATTTGCTATGCATAATTTTGGCATAGGCATTTATGAATTAATTAATAATTTCAAGTACAATACTGTACAGCACATTTAAAAATTACATACTCCACTAGTTATCTTGCTCCTCTGAATGGTCTCCTCGAATCGGTGGCTTTCTTATAGGTAAGAATTCTCTAAGACAGTAATCTCATAGATAAGAATTTCTCTAAGATATTGTCAAGAGTAAACTGACTGTCAGCATCTTTCTTATCTCTATAAATTTATTTGTAGCAAGTTAAAGAACTATGAATCTCTCTGCCAACACTTTGACGCTTTTATCTACGTAAAAATCGTTCTCCTCAATTATACAAATTGCGCTGCCTAGTGTGTTTAGACAATTCCAGCAATTGTCTTGTAGAAAGCTCTTGGTCGGGATAATTAAACAGGGCTCTTCCTCTTCATCTCCGCCGAAATGTAAATTTTAGCATTTTTTAATTTTTAGCAGTTTTAGCAAATTGTAATTGGAAAAAATGGTGACAATTTTAGCATTTCTTAAATTTTTTTTAAATCGCGATATTGCAAAAACGCGTAAGTGGCCACCGAAATAGAAATTTCAGCATTTTTAATTTTTTTTTAAAATCGCGTTATTGCAAAAACACGTGAAGTCAGATAGCGAAAAACGAGGGATGCCTGTAATTAAATTTATTTAACTCACATAATGTCGCCACATAACTTGGACGCTATAATTAATACATATAATTTCTTCGATAATGAATAATTTTTCAAATGGTAGCATACTAATTCGACCACAATATCCATATAAAATATCCGACAATAACCAGCATGGCCGTAACAGACATCGAGAAGATAACCCTTCAGTGCAAAATCGATATTTACCCGATTTAATAGATATTCAATTGATGAATTTAATTAAATAGATCAATGAACGATTGCTCCGGGTATTACAGATGTTACGATTTATTCATACCCACAGTGTGTAAATTTATATACAGTACTTCTCTGGAAAATCCATATTCACATCCTAGGTATAATAGGCACGTGATCGAATATGGGTCGGGGACAATTAAAAGGTTTAACAACCCTTCTATTCTAATATAAAATAAACTCTTCAATTGTACGAGTTAAAGGCCAGTAAAATATATCTCAGTGGCATACACTGGACGTTAGGTGTAGATGTTGTGAACAGAATGAAGAAAATGATATGCAGGAACTCGGTGGAATAGTAGTAACCATATACGCCAATTTTACTGAATTTTGCAATTAAAATTTGAATTGTGCTAGTTTTCAATTACAACGTGGTCCGGAACTCTACCGGAAAAATAAGATTGAGCTGTTGGGGACACCAAATAAGGCATGTTTGTCCATATCCCCGTGTCCGCAAAGGGGCCGGTTTGGCTGTAGAGCGTAACTACTGTTTACGTCTATCACGTTGCTACGTAGCCAATTGCATGAATTAAATGCAATTTTTGATACATAATTTAAGTAAATGAGCTAATAATACAGTAGAGAAAAAGAAATCCGGAATTCAGTTTCCTGATTTTGATCTGTATTACTGTGTAGTAAAAATAAGCCTAAAAATGCCTTTTTTTTAACACACTGGAAAAGAATTGAGAACTGCCAAGTATGTATAACAGGTGAAGAACATCAAAATAAAAATTTTTTGTTTAGTGATTTTTTCTAAAAGTTAGTCGTTAGGGCACAAGAGTAAATTTTGTGTTTGCATCCACAACCCTCAAGGTTTCAACAAATGGTTACAATCCAAAGATATGTAAAATTATTTAATATCAACAGACGCCGGGCTCTCTCCGGCGATTTTTTTATAACCATTTAAATTCACAAGAATTGTATGTGTAGAATTCGCCGCTTCAGGTGCGATTGTATGAATTCTACACATACAATTCCGGTGAATTTAACTGATTTTATAAAGTCGTCAGAAAGAGCCAAATTTCCGTTGATATTCGTTAGTTTTGAAAAATTCTTGAAATGGTGCATTGTAGCCATTTGTGAAACCTTGAATGTGGTGAGCACAAACAGTAAATTCACTGTAGTGCCCGAACGGCTAATTTTTGGAAAAAAATTCACTGAACAAAAAAATTTCCCCTTGAGTTTATTCACCCCTTATACATACTTGCCAATTCTCCATTCTTTTCCATTGTGCCAAAAATGGTGTGTTTAGGCTTATTTTCACTACACAGTAACACAGATCAAAATCAGAAAACGGAATTCCGGATTTTCTTTTGTCTGCTGTATCATGAATTCATTCCCTTGATTCATTCCATTGTCAAAAACGTTAATTCATATTTGACGAAAGTTAGCGATAAATTCATATAAAAACGCGGCGAAAAATATTACGGAAGAAAAGTGTCTTTATATGAGCTTATACTCAGCGGAACTAAACTGTTTAATGGAGACTCACTCATTGCACTAACCAATAGAAGCAAAAACATACACATTTTTTATGGCGCAGTGTTTTCATAAAACGTTAT
Source organism: Dysdera silvatica (assembly GCA_006491805.2). Taxonomy (NCBI): domain Eukaryota; kingdom Metazoa; phylum Arthropoda; class Arachnida; order Araneae; family Dysderidae; genus Dysdera; species Dysdera silvatica. The sequence continues at coordinate 13,661,063 of QLNU02013614.1, forward strand.
AATAACAACCTGGCTCATACAATTTTGACAGGGCTAAACGGCTATCATCGGCAGAGCAAGGGCGGCATCTGTTTATGTCCATGACGTTGGTCGGTGTTGCCGTCCCTTCGGTTAGAAACTTGAGTGGATCGAGCAGTTAGGCGCATTTGTGTTGTTGTCTCTTGCCTTGAGACACAAAAGATTTTTCCAAGTGGGTGAGATAGAGTTACTAAGGAGTTGATCATTAACTGAAACGTTGATGTTTGATAGAATGTGAAATGCCTCAAAGAAACTGAGATCAAGTGTTGAGTTGACTTTTTTAATAATACGTGCATTGGAGAATAAAAACTCATTGTCGATAGCAATGGTGGCTTCTGTTTATGTTCATGAATTGGCCGATGTTGCCATCACGTGAGGCGTACGTCACAAAGCAAGAATTTAATGTCTCTGGCAAAACACTCAGGGTAATTCGGACAATAAGTTTCTATTCTCAAATGCACATATTATTAAAAAGGTCAATTCAACACTTGATCACTTTTTTTTTTGTGTGTCATTTCACATTCTATCAAACAGCAGCGTTTCTGTTAATGATCAACTTCATAGTAACTCTATCTCACTCACTTAGAAAATTCTTTCCTGATTCACGGCTAGAGACAACACCACACATACTCTTAACTCCACCATCCAGTGAAATTTCCAACCGACATCATCCGACACAACCGATCAACATCATGGAAATTAACAGAAGTCGCCATTGCTCTGGCAATGGTAACCGATTCGCGCTAGGAAAATAGCGATTAGCGACATTGTTTTTATAATGTTCTTAAAATAACTGCACCATAAAAATTGTACATTTTTCCTTCTACTTGGCGGAAACGTTTTCATAATGTTAGAAAATGTATAAAATTGTTATGATACAACAAGTAGGATTTTTTTTTTTGTTTGCAAATTTAAAACTTAGATCAAATTATTATGAAACAAATTTTATGTGAGCAGGGTATTAGAATTCTGGAAGTGTATTAATAGCTGACACAGAGATAATGAATGGCCTATACCCTCAAGATCTCAATTTTAAACAACGTATAACACTTCTTTTAAAAGATGAAAGAGCGAGTAGAGGAAACAAATGATGGCATTTGAAATTGTTTAATAATGCTCTTTTGGTGGCTGGTTCGCCACCATCCTCAGAACAGTTATGAATCCATTTGCAGTCGTGGGTGTGAAGTGTTGCCAACACCGCGATTACAAATTAGCAGATTATGAGGTATTTACGAGTTATATGTTAGGAGTGGGGTCTCTTGCTCTAGAGAAAATTTATCAATCAATACGTTTCTATCAACAGAGTTATTAAATAATTTAACAGCAATAAATCGTTGTTTTAACTCGCTCTTTCATAATTAGCAGTGTGACGCAACAACTCATATAAAGAACTCTTATATATATAGTAATATTAGTATTAATATTATTAATAAAATTAGGTTAAAATACGTATTATTTCACTTACCTCCCGAGTCCAAATCTGCCCCAAAGACCGACATTTTTTCGGATTCTAAAATACGTTCTTTCTACTGTAAAAAATAATGACAAATAAATAGCATCGTATCACTTGAAATAGTCAATGCATATTGTTAAAAATTCAGAAATTATTAGAGTAATACCTTCGGTACATTCACGATTCTGCTACATATTAAAACATTTGCCTTTAATTTAAAGTCAGGGAAGAAATGGAAACCTCAGTGGTCGTTTATAGTATAAGGATAACAATACACAGACCACTGGTTTCATCCCACTCGAGATATGATCTTTTCTTTCTTTCGGATTAGAGAATGAATGAAAGGTTCCCGATTAAATTCATTTGAATTATTCGACACATTATATTTAAAAATATTATTCACAATAGCAATAAAAATACGAGTTGTTTAACATAATAAAAATACAATACAAAGAATTCTAATTATTTATATGGTTATTAATTAATCTTGACCCATTTATAATTTGACTCGCACATCATAGTGAATTTTCAAATGAATCGATCAAGATTATTTAGTTAAATCCAGACACCCATGTTTTCCTCTAATTCTAGAAATTTTAACAAACTTAAGAAAGAAGAGGAAGAAAAAATATATTACGTCTGAAGTTAATCTCTATACAGGGGCATCACATTCCTGATGATCGCTGAATGGGGAACCATCTATGTCGTAGTCTTTTCGCACGTTTCCATAACTTATGGGCCAATGAGACCACACCTTCACTGAAGAACTTTTAAGCGCGCGTTATTTAATTACTACATAATATATGCTATTATGCGGTTCCCTGGGGGGTCCGCGGAACCATATCAGGTTGTCAGCGAGATCTTCCCAGTCTTCCAAAAAGGTTTGGAAAAATACTAAAAAAGAGCATTTGCTCTTTAATGCTAAGAATAAATTATGAGGGGACGAAAAATTCTTTCCTTAAATAGTGAAAATTAGTGATGAAACACTAGAAATAAATACATATGATGCAAATTCCGGGCTTTAAACTTTGAGTTAATTCTTGGGGGACCGTAAGGGAGAATGATCTCTGAAAGGGGTATGCGGTCTGGGAAAGTTGGTATTTTTTGCGGTCATCCTCACAGCCTGTTTCAGAACTAGGGAGGTACGCAATCTATACCGCATGCGGCATGTAACTCAGTTTACCTAAGTTGGTATTTTTTGCAGTGTCATCCTCACAGCCTGTTTCAGAACTAGGGGAGGCACGCAATCTATACCGCATGCGGCATGTAACTCGGATTTACCGTATATGAAATATTTTGTAATTCTCTATAAAATTGGACTTTTAGCAAATCAGATTTGAAACAACAACAAAAATGCAAGAAAAAAACGTTTTAAATATTATTTAAAAAAATCTACATAATAACATTAGAAATTAACGTTTAGGATCAAAAAATATTACAAGAAGGCATTTATATGCGTGTGAAAAGTGGAGCATTTCAATTACTATTTACCTGAACGGTGTTACGTCAAAACTCGTGTTTTGGTTATGAAACTTTTGCTGGTAAATTGTTAGGACACCTCTACAATGGAGTAAAGCTTACACGATTGCCCACAATGTAATAAGACTGAATTCGACTTCTCAATGGAACTTTTAAACCCTTGGCGTTTAGTTTTTGCCCTTTTAGTCTGTGGTTTGATTTACTAAGAGATAGAGTTTCGTATTCTTCAGAAAAGTTACAAAGCATGACAATAGATGTCCTTGTCCGTTAAAACGCAAGCAAAAACTATGCTTTGTGATTGAGGGATATAGCGCCTGCAAATACTAAAATATACGGCATCTTTCCCTGTAGTATGCACAGCATCTTTTCTAAAGCGCTTTCTCACGTTTGGAAAGAACGGAGAAGAAAAGCACATACAAGTTAAATGAATTACAATAATCCCAATGCCAGACTTTTTCCTTTGGTAAATACTCATTTGCCAGAAAGTCATTTTATCTTAGATTGCTTCGGCTTATCGCAGTTGCATAGAAATAGCAGCTTTTTTCTTCTATTTGCATTTCTTTAAAGCCTTTCTCACGTTTTTCCTCGTTCTTTGCACACCTTGTTCTCAAAACCTCTTTTATTCGAAGCTGTGCATTTTGAAAAGATAGGAGATATCTTGCGTTTCATTTCTAGGACCAGGCTTCCAAATTGATTATTCACTTAACACTTTTTAATTGTAATGACTAATAATTTTATCAAGTCCCTGAGCAATCACCGAACTTAACCTTCCCTTGTCTCTCACTAATTCACTTTATAATCCTCACGTGTGATATGACCTCACACGCCGTCGTAATATAACGCAAAATAGACCCCTTTAGGAATTCTTAAAGGGAGAGGGGATGTCGTAAGGCCGCGTTCACATGTGCAACAGAACACCGTATCGTAACACCGTCGCGTATAAAGTCTCGACCACATAGCGTAACAGAGCATCGTAATAATTTAGCGTCCCACCAGTTGTCGGCCTTTTCACGTCGCATCAAAGGAATGTTACGGAGCTACATTGCAGCCCATATTCGTGTAGGTAGACCGGTTTACGAACAACAGAGTTTTGTATGTGTAGACTGTATATCGTTTCCTTTGCTTTTTGGTTTTACGGCTCAAAGACTACAGTGGTCATGCTGCGCCGGGACCTACTGTTTTCCGAGGAATCCGAACTGGATATCGATACGAACTGATGGGATGTGGCGATGTTCGCCCAGTAACATCATCGGGTAACACGGGATGTTAGGCGACGATGTTCTGCCGCATGTCTGTACGTACCCTAAGAAAATGACATCCTTGGCGAGGATTGAAGGGACGCGAGGTGGCGGGCTGTGAAGTAACATTCCCGTTGCCCTACCCCAGAGTCGGGCCCTGGCTATTCTTATTTAGAAGTGGAAGTTTTCCACCAAATGTGTATCTACACGATCCTGCATGTTTGTTCCCGCTTTTGGAGCAGCAAGACCTTGTAAACACCGTCGCGAAAGAAATGCATTGTTTTGTTTCCGGAGGTGTCTAAAACGTGTTTTCAAAATTGTAATTCTACGCACAAATACCTACAATTCGGAAGAGCGTCACCCATTAAATGCCTCAAAGGGAATCTACAGAGAGAGTTTCACGTGCGGGGGTCACTGGTCTACCGAACGCACACACACCGCTCGGGAATCACGAGTATACTTACACCCTAGCCGCAGGTACTACATCAGTAGGTCACATTGGTGGCAGCGCCATTGGAGTTTGTGAAGCAGAGACAATCAGTGGAACACTAGCACATCAATTGCTAGGCGTTGAGCTGGAAAATACCTCAACAACAGGAATAGTCAAGCGCGAATATAATTGATGGAAATTCCTGAGGGTACGCGCCTAATAAAAAAGATTGCACATCGTGAGGACGTTCCATCAATCTTTTGAAAAGAAGGAAACATTTAAAGTTTTATACTAACTTTAAATGCGGTGAGCATATTTTGAGAAAGTAATTCTTATTACGCAGACAGAGAAACACTTTCGGTGAGATAAAACTCTTTCTCAGGCATAACACAGGATGAGCATTATAAAATATTTTTTTATCATTTTAATTTCCTGTATATATTTCGAGATATTTTCAGTTAAGCCATTATAAGTATGATCTGATTTGTTTACGTATATTGTAGAATTCCAATATATAATCCCAAGGCCTATTCCGAGAAGTGAATATATTTTCATGTGTATCGTCAAGCATTGATTTATTGACTCCTCTATTCGTGCGCATACTGGAATATAAATATATATATATATATATATTGTTTAGACCGGGTAAGCCTAATCATGCTAGACGATAAATAATTGTAGGGTTTATTGATGGATTGTAATCGTGAACGAATTAGTGTATATATGACAATGTACATTAATGATATATAATGCATTAATCATAGATTACTACATTAGTTCGTGAAACATTCTTGCATACTTAATTCTATTATCTACGCTCTACTTTGAAAGGTTATATGCATAACGTTCGAGAAATGATTACATACATGAACATCGTAAGGCATTCATACGCATAGCTCATTATTTACATGCTGAAATCCTCAGATATTTGGTCAGTACTGCCAAATATTTGCATGTATTTTGAGATATTTAGTTTTAAGGAATTGATGTAGTTATTTCAGACCGAAGCATTATCGTGAAATACTAATTCCACAATGGTGAATTTAAACTGAGGATCATGCAGTCATGTACTTTATATGACATATTGAAAGGTCGTTATTTTGGAAAATAATTTCGTCTGTTTAAGACCTTTTCTTCTGGAGAATTAAGGCTGTTGACTTAATTAGATTACTATGCGCATTACCGGTTTATTATATCGATTACATTAAAATTATGGTTGGAACTTCCATGTATATTGAATATGCGCTATGTCGAGCTATTAAGCATAACGGAAACATATTTGGTATTCCTCGTTATAAGAGAAGAATTCCCCATATTTTTACAGAAATGGGTAAAACAAAGGGATCGGATTTTGGAAAAAACCTCAATCCTCCTTCGTGGACAAAGTGTCAAAAGTTAAAAAATAATATATAAATATGCATTCAAATTCAACTCTACGTGGGTGGCAATATTTCTTGGCTATTCACATCCTAGTGACGAGCCGTTGACGGCCATTCAAAAAACCAAGATACAAGAGGTGGCTAGAATCCGAATGATCAACGTACAATTCGAAAAAAATGGAATTTAAATTTCAACAACTAAATAAATTTACAGGCCGGGCCGGAGGGCCTATTAGGCAGAATGGGCGACCGCCAAAGGCAGCAGTATTTGTGGAGCGGCATGACCACAGATGTTTTAATACACTATATTATAATCAAAATAAACTCAACAACAAATAAATAGAGCGAGATCGATTACCGCTTGCCCTGATGTTGTAATGGTTTTCTTTGATATTATAGGCGAGAACAGAAAACAAAATCTTCAATGAAAAAATTTAAGGATACTTGCTGTAAGTTTGCACACCCACGTTGTGGTTTGACACCCGTTAACTCGTGGTATTAATAGCTAAGCACTGACAAGGTGTCAAGTTAGCAATAATTCCATATTGCACATTTCAGCTGCATCTAAATTTTCTCTCCTAAATGTTCTTTCTCGAGATCACAGCTTTCCTTTCCCCGAACACATGGCGCGGGGTAACAAAAATTAACGTGTTGAAATAGTCGCAACCCCAAGCTCCCTTTTGGAGGTTCTAGAGGCAATGGGGCGGGGCTTCAGTAGGATAATTGACACAAGGAAATCGGCAATATCAGTCGCACTTGTCACGTTTCTTAAGAAATACTTTAACGAAAAAGACGTCATGACATCCCAGTTAATATTTATAGTATATTTAAAGTAAGTAATATTAATTGAACTCTAAGGTTTAAAATGCATATATAAATATATACCCTTAAAATTTAAAGAAAGGTAATTTATAAAATTAATCATTGCGTTACCCTCCTCTGAAAAAAGTTCTAGGAAGTTTTGTTTCACTGCCATAACTCATGATACGTGCATTTTAGTGTAATTAAATAAATATAATTTCTTAATTTGAAATGGCGATCAATTGAACACCAAATATATTGAACTTTGCTTAATGTTAGCTTATTCTTTCTCGCTATTTTCCCATTTAGGGTCAGCGATATGACAGCGGCGTTTCCATTCATTACGCATTACGATGAAAGACATTATTTGGTATCAAAACAAGGCCGGTTATGTCCTTGAGAACCTCCACCTCTATATTTAGCAAGTGCTGTTATAATATAAATTAATAAAAAAAATCATTGTTAGATGTTCTCACCAACTTGTTTTAAAGAGTTAGCTCTGTATCACGAAATGAAATAACGCATTATGAAAATCATAAAAAAATATTTTTTTTTTCGTTTTTACGTAATAATTATTATGGATAAAACATAAGCTATTGTAGAAAGGTTAAAATGCACGATAAAGCCAACATACAGGGATGTAGCTCCTGTACGCAAAATTTTAGATATACTGATAAATATACAGACAAGGCAGCATTTTGAGTTTTTATTAACTTTTAATTTTTAAAGAGCGTAC
>QLNU02013614.1:13685894-13699564 GCA_006491805.2 Dysdera silvatica
CATTCAAAATAAAATGTTGAGGAAAATTATGGGTAATTGTACTAATCATAGACCAAACCGGAAATGTGACAAAACAAGCATTAAGGAGAGGCTTTTCAAAGACCTCACTGCTTTTGTTCTGCAAATGGCCTATAAATACTCTTTACCTACTGAAAGCTTTTCTGAATGGAAAGCAAAAATCCTAAAAGAAATTCAATACAAAGTTCAAAGAAATATCTGGTCCAATACAAATGAGTTGTATTCAGATATTTGAGAATAAATTAAGTTCCTTAAAAAGAACTTCATCGTCACTACAATTGATAAGGCAAACAAAAACTTTGGGATAATTTGCAGGGAATTTTATCGAAAACATTATTGCGGAATATAACACGCATCAATAACATGCATCATAAACATTCATCAATTTCCGACAATATCGTGTTAAGCCTATACACTAAAGGTTTTTAAATTAATATGCCTACAATATGTTACGTCGGAGGCCTACCTTACCCAAAAATTTTGTGCTCGTCTCACCCCCATCTGAAAGTGTGAGTTACGGGGCCGTGCCGTGAAAGGTTTGCGACACATCGCTCACTCTTTGTACTATAAATTGACTTAAACGCCATATTAATTTCCCTTAAACATTTCATGTCGCTTTCGGAATAATTATATAAAATATAGCTTAACGAAATAAGAATAAAAATTATAAAAAACATTTCCTTATCATGATGTTTTAGAACAGCTGCAAAATACTTCTCTCCTGACAGTTGAAATACCTTTTCTTTCTGGATACAAACTCATGAACTGAAGTACATCACTATTATACCAACATCAGTTCTTTGCATTGCGTACAGGAGAAATGACGTCACTGTGCCCATCCTTCCTGCATGCCAATTCTCCCCCACTTCCTCAACCTATATAATTATAAAATTCAAGATTTCTGTATGCTCTTGTTGTTTGTTTGTTTAGATTTTTACGTTTTTTTGGCATAAGAGCATTATACTGCACCTGTAGTACGCAATTAATGTTTTAGGTAAGAACAATTTTGTACGTTATTTACAAAGCTTTTGCAGATATTCCCACAATTATTTGATTAATTAACTAATAAAAATCCAACTAATAAAAATTTTAATTAACTAATAGAAATCCAATTAATAAAACTTTAATTAACTAATGAAAATCCATTGAATTAGCGTTTTAATTAACTAATAAAATTTTAATTAACTAATAAAGTTATAATTATCTAATATAAAACTATTTATTTAATTAAAACTAACTACTAATAAAAATTCCAATTCAGCAATGAAAATTTCCTATATCTCAATTAACTAATGAAAATCCCGTGTAACTGAAAAGTCCTAATTTGCTAATGCAATTCCTAGTTAACTAGTAGAAAGTCTAGTAAACAATCAAATATGAATAGCAAATACAATGTGCTGCATTTTAATTAACCATGGCATGTTTCAAAACAATCCGGATGAAGTCCAACTGTGCACTTTTTTCATATATAGATGATTTTCGATTTGTACTGCTTCTATACAATATACAGTAGCAAATGTATTGTTTTTCGGAGAGGGTGCGTGCAGCCATCGGTGCCGTCTCAAGTAGACCCACGTGTATTTTTATGGTGTAAAACCACACAAGCCAAGTGTCATCACAGCATGTAGCCCCAAAATCAAAGGGAATCTTTTCTTTTAATACAAGGAAGGTGTACTACAGAGCTATAGTTACAGCAGGGTGGAGAGGTGGCCAGGAATATTGCCAAGGGAGAAGCCTGGGCGCTTGCTCAACTAGAAATAAAAGTTGAAGCATATTTTGGTATATTTCGGTATTTTGAGTAATAAATTTCGGGCTGGCAATGATTTGCACCCAGAGAAGGAAAGTTGGCCACGACCATGGGGAAAGGGGCTAGGTTTTCAAGAACACCGCTACTTTATTTTATATATATATATATATTAATATATCAACAAACGTAATAAATGAAAGTCCTTTGTTCATAGTGCATATTGATTCAGATAACTGCTTACCTTTTATTATAGTATTATTGCTTTGTTTCGATGAAACATAATTAACGTGGCTTAAACCAGCTTCAGCCGTGTACGAACCGGTAAAAGCAAGCAAAATCAAACGGCGGGAGTACCACTTCAGAAAGCTTTAGATATCCTTCTACAACATTTATATTCGTCCAAAAGTAACTTAGTCTCCTAAGCTTAAAATAAATTCTTTGTTTCAATATCAAGTAACAATTTAATAAGCTTATCCTGTAAGCGACATTCAATATTTTCAATATCCACAGAAAATGACGCGATAACTCAATCTTGAAATTTTTTTTCAAAACCTATAAAGCGCAAATTAAAACCATCGCCCAAATTTTGAAAATTCTTTGTGTATAATTCCACGTATTTATATTTTATTTTCAGTTGACGTAGGTTCAGAAATACTTCCATAACAACGATTATTTCAACAAGGTAAATTTAGCTTGGAAGCCTAGAAAAATTGTCGGGGCTTGAATAATTGTGACATCCTTGCTTGTAAACAGGCCTATACATCATTAAATATTGAAAATAAGTCCGCCAAGTACAAATTATTATTATTTCTCTACAATTCATCACTCCAAAGCAAATCAACATCTATGAGAAACTCTAGAGCTGAGTCAAACAACTCAACAAATTTTTGTGGACTTGCACCTCTAGACAACAGTTTTAATACAGTATGAAAGAGTAACTGGTTTGATACTTGAACTTTTTTCTTCACACAACGTTCACTGAATCAAATATTATCCGTTCAATGAGGCCTTACATTTTTCTATCGACCCATAACAATGTTATATCAACCAGACTTGTGAACAGTTACAATCGATTTATATTATCACGATCACCGAAGTAGGAATATGATTACGATTACAATTACCTAAGTATCAAAATTTGGATCATTATTTTGACTACGATTACAGGCAATTTTCATTTTTCGATTACGATTATAATCATAGCGATTATGATTATGATCAGCACCGTAGCTAGGTGATCTTTCGCTCCTGGCAGAACCGTTCAGACTGCGCCCACTAGCCACGGATATATTCCCCAATGTGAATTATTTCAGCCGATTTTACGCCCTTCTTCGCCTGAGCCCCTGGCATGGGCTTTTCACGTTACACCTTAGCTACGGCCCTGATTAAGAATACCCAAGAATTTCAAAGAATGATTACGATTATGATTAAATGAAATTTAAAAGTGTGATTATGATTATATTGCAGATTACAGCTACTTCAAAACATTCAATTACAATTACAGATGTGATTACGCGAAAATGTAATCGATTGCAATCGATTATATTTTTTAATAAAGTGATTATTTAATGCAATCAAATGATTATTTAATGCAACCAAGTAATTAAATAATATAATCATTTGATTACGATTATTAGGACTATGATTTAGGCCTGTATTTACGGCCTTAGGCAACAGAGGTTTAGATCCTTGGAAGATTTTAGGTCCTGATGTAACATGACCTTAGTTGACCTTCCGCCTTAAAATGTCAAAATCAAATTCTGAATAAATTATTAATAATACTTCGTGGTAGCTCTCTCGTTATATTTTTAGATTCAAAGGGAACTGCACAGTAAAATGACGAATTTCGTCTAGGACCCCAAACTAGATGCCATTTTAACAAGGAACTTATTATCGTTGATAAACATAATCTCGCAATTTCTAAGTACAGATGCTATGGTAGTGATAAATCGACAATACAGCCAACGTATAAATGATGGCCTGTCAATATCATAAATTTTAAAAATTCTTATCTCCATACTTCCCACTCCTTATAGACATGGGAAATACACGAAAGGTTCACATTCCGGTACGATCATGCTACAGAGGCTCATTTAAAGTTACTTAAACTTATCATCCGTACCCATCATTTCCTAAAAAATCTCTCTCTCTCCCTCTCCTCTTTTGTCTTCTTCATAAAATTATTTGATTTAACTAACCTTCTTTAAAGAAATCAATATGAATCAATATACACACAATTAAGCAAATTTACTTAAATAAATATTAATTATTTTTAATTCCTCCTACTCTTCCAAACATTCTTTTAAATTTTCTTTTCCAATGTTTTCTTTTAAGTTTTGTTTGTATAAATTTGCCCTACAACGCTCAAAATTCGCATGTTTCTGCTTGTGTTTTCATACTGTAAGAACAGTGAGGATCGTGTTACCTAAAAATGGCCTAAGGAAGGACCTTGAAATGTCCTACAAATGACCTAACGAAGGACCTACAACTGTTCTACAAAGGACCTGATGAAGGATCTACAACTGTCCTAGAATGTACCTAACGAAGGTCCTACAAATATCTTATAAATGTCCACATTTCGTCACTTAAATTATTAAACCCCGTTTACGGACCGGTGGAGTGATGCCCAGCATTCACTTCCATTTTGCTTCATACTCAGTCTGCATAATAAAGAAACCCTTTATTATCACCGTATGACTCAATAGCTTTATGGATTAAATCAATCAGAGAAATTTAAAAAATTCAGAGTTTACAAGATCCTTATACTTGGCAACTTGGACAATTTAAAGGTGTCATTCAAAGTTGTAAGGTACGGCGATTTCTAATTTTTATCGGAGCGTTTGGTGAATCTAAAATAATTTATATAAAACTTTTCAAATTCGAATGTTTCGATAAAATATTTGAACTGACAAGGAGAATCCACAATGAATGCCCCATCGATTTGGATGAAATTTTTTTTGATGAAAGTAGAGCCAAAATAAGGAAATGCGTGTCTCGGAATTATCTTTCTCTATCTTCCACACAATTATCACGAATGTTGAGTTGTTTGACTCAACCCTAGAGTTTCTCATAGATGTTGATTTGCTTTGGAGTGATGAACTGTAGAGAAATGATAATAATTTGTACTTGGCGGATTTATTTTCAATACTAAATTATGTATATACCCGTCTACAAGTAAGGATGTGACGATTATCCAAGCCCCGATAATTTTTCTAGGTCTGCAAGCCAAATTAACCTTGCTGAAATAATAGTTGTTATGAAAGTATTTCCGAATTTACGTCAACTGAAAATAAAAGACGAATACGTGGAATTATACGCAAAGCATTTTCTAAATTTCGGCAATGGTTTAATTTGCGCTTTATAGGTTTTGGAAAAAACATTTTCAAGATTGTGTTATCGCGCCGTTTTCTGTGGATATTAAAAATGGCGAATATCACTTACAGGATAAGTTTATTAAATTGTTACTTGATATTGAAGCAAAAATCTTTTTAAGATTAGGGCCTTAAGTTACTTTTGGACGAATATAAATGTTGTAGAAAAATATCTAAAACTTTCTGAAGTGGCACTCCCGCCGTTTGTTTTTCTTGCTTTTACCAGCGAGTAGACGGCTGAAGCTGGTTTGAGCCACGTTAATTACGTTTCGTCGAAACAAAGCAATAAATAAAAAATAGAACTACATTACGATTTAAGGCTAAAACTAGGTAAGTTTGAATCCAACATTTCTAATCTCGTCAAGGGGCATGAAGCAACCTTGTACATTAACCACGTTAGTGAATTGTTTATTAAGTTAATATACATTAAAATATTAAATGATCATATTTTTTATTTACATTATAACATTTTAAACTTATTTTCATATATATAATGAAAGATTGCATTATTGTTATCTGAATTAAATTTTATATATTATTTATCGCACTTATTATCACATTTTCGGCCAACGTTGCATTAACGCAGCATTCTTCTCTGGATTTTTCTATGTTCTATTTAATCCTTTTTTTACTCGAATTTTGGAAAGCCACCTTCAGAAAGGTTTGACCCTACTAAACATAATTTTTAGAAATGGAAACGAGTTAAATTTCCTGCTTTATATTTCTTCGTTTTTGCGTGTTTTGGAGAATTTCAAAGACCCATTTTTGGAAAAGCAGAGTAATTACTGATTGAAGTGAATATCAACGTTCTTTTCTTTTAAACATAATCTTTCAGATGTCAACAGTTTGTGAAAAATGGAAATTACAAAAAATGATAATTATAAATACGCAATATTGAAGAAAGAAAATAATGTTGTGTTAGCGCAACGTTGGCCGCATATGTATTTGAAACATTTGTACAAAAAATTTGTTTTCGTGATGCCCACTGGGTGGCCGTGGTTCGGTATTCGTTATTTGGAGAGATTAGCACTAATGTTAATCTTATAGAACGCGTTCGGTTCCATTGATATGTGCCTGTCTTCGGAGGCAAAAGCAGATTTTAGCGGCCCTGAAAACGCCTTGATAAACAAAACCGATTTCCTGGTACTTGCAATACACTTTTTAGCGGCCCTGAAAAACGCTTTGATAAAACAAAACTGATTTCCTGGTACTTGCAATACACTTTTATTTCGGCCCCAAAATTTAGCGGTCCTGGGCGACCGCCAAACTCTCACACCCCACTAAGCACTGCTCTGACTGTTTCTTTTCCAATAGCAGTCTCTTCTGGAGTTCCAATTGTCTCTACAGAAGGGAAAATCGAAGGAGCAGTGGGGTTATTAGATTATATTTGCAGCGTAGCATCTTTGAAAATTTCCAACAAATTGCAGAAAGACGCAGATAAACTCCATTGGTTTTCATTCAGTTTTCCAAGAAACTGGGAGACTATAGCCTAGATCGTAGATAATTAACACTTCTTTCATGATAAGCGTAAGCTGCATCATGTAATAGGCTGAGTTCCATCTGGTGACTGTATTTTGAATTAATGAATGTGGAGGAAGGTTGTGCTGTTTCTAGATTTTATTTCACCGTCAAGTAATAGAAATAAAAATACTGAAATCACCAGGTAGATACTAAATTTCCAACAAACCTACTAAATTTATTAACGACAAACGTGAGAACAGTTTTCTTCATGAGTTAAAACCTAAGCATCGGTTGAAAAGTATCGGTAAAATACACTGATATTTCTGGAATAGATACCTTGCAGATAATTTTAAAATGCGAAAGTACCGATACCACGAAAAAACCGAAGCATCAGCGACGATACTATTGGTTACCGATAGTATCGGTCGATCTCTATATATTACAAAAACAAGATTTAATATTAAAATAAAAAGTGCACCAGTACAGTTTATTTTCCGATAAAACTTTCTTTTTTATTGATTTCCCTTGCCTAAACGTCCTAGAAATTAGACTTGTCTGAAAATGACGGACTCGTCGTAGAAATTCAGCATGGTTGCCATATTTCTTAGAAACGGGGTGGGGTTGTCATAGCTGCCGGAGCCATGAAGAAGTTGGCGCACTTAGTGTATTCTATACTGTAACCAAAAATGCTTTCTGTTTATCCCCCTGTGTTTTAAATATTCAGTTATAAATTATATATAAACTAGATATCCTATTCATATAATTATTAATTTGTAGGGAATAACATTTTTTAAACGTTTATTATTGTGTACGTTTTCAATGCAAAAACAATATAAATTTATTCAGGAAAATCACTTAATGGTCATTATTTTATAGCAACAGTTACAATTTATGTAAGATGCATTGAAATTTATACTAAGATGCTTCATGCTAATCCCTATAGAAATTAGCCAACAATTCTTAAAATTTAATTTAATAGCAAAACCTTATTTAAATGACTTCAAATATAATTAACTTTGTACAGAAAAAATCGCAATCAAAAGAAATAATCAGCCATATAAAAATAGTATACACTTTTTTACAAAATAAAAAAAAAGGAACACCACAGAAAAATTATACGTTTTTATTGAAATTAAATATACATGCATCACATACACAGAGAAGAAAATGATAAAAAATTCAAGGCCATATAACCCATCAATTGCTAGGAATTGCATATTCAAATTTCAAATTAAAAGTTGGTGACCCCCACCTCATCCCAACTGACGTGGATGGATGCTTCTGTCTATACGTCTAGGTAAGGAGTAATAAAGTTCCCTAATATCATCCTATGACATATTCTACCAGCCATTCCTCACTTATTGCTCAAAATCTGAGATATTTTGCGCTGTCTGAATTTGCCGGCCAGGAATTTCCCGTACATGTTCGATTGGTGAAAGGTCTGGTGATCTTGCCAGACAAGATAGAGTATCAACAGCACTGTGGCAACTCACGTATATACTAGCTGTATGAGGCCTGGCATTGCCTTGTTGGAAAATGGTCCCGGGCTGTCGTGTCATGAAGAGTAACGCAAATGGCGGCAGGATGCCATCAACACGTCGTTGAACTGTTAAAGTTGTACGCCGGATAACTAGAGGCGTTCTGCTACCGTATGAGATACCACCCATTACCCTTAGTGTGATGGCTGTGTTCCTCTGTAAAACGAAGGGTGGTTTGGTTTGTTGGCCATGGCACTTTCCCACACGGATCCGATGGTCATCTGCTCCAAGACTGAAGCGGGATTCATCGTTGAACACTATGCGATACTAATCTGCTGGCAGCCACGATGACCGGCTACGACACCACTCCAGACGACTCTATCAATGGTGTGGGTTCAAAAGCAAAGTCCATAAAGGCCGCTGTGAGCGTAACCCCACCTCAGCTAATCGTCATGAGATGGTGAAAGATGCCATTAGTGGTATGGAAGAGATTGTAACATGTTGGTTTGCGGACAATGGTACCGTTGTGTCAGCTCGGGCCTGTCGCACAACCAACCTATCTTGTCTTGCATTCGAGCAACTTGACCTTCCGGAATCTTCATTCCGCCAATGAATTCCTTGCAGCAACAATTGCTGCCAATACCTTTTCACAGCAGTGTGCATGTCACAGACTATTGCGTGGTAGGACCAACCACTTATCCTGACTATGTGACCACGTTCGAAGTCGTCCAATTGGCTATAAGGTCTTCGAGAACATCGTTATGGCAACGCTGGTTGTCTCTCAAGCGAACTGCAAAGCCGACAATAATAAAAAAATAAACAGTCCACAATTTTTACTTCTTCCATACAATGCCGGATGCGTAGTAGCCATGCGCGCTATGATCGAACTTAACACTCATTGGCTTTGAAAATTTAATCATTTGCATACTTGGTTTAACGGAATTTGTGCGCGCAATTTCGAGAACATAGGATTATTTTGTAGGGGTGCTTAGCTTTTTTTGCAAACGAGCGTATTTATAGGAAAAATTATATTTTAAAATAGCAATTTTTGAGTATCTTGGCATCTAAAACTGGAAATTTCATTCCAGAAGCGACAAATTTAATAAGTTAAGAAACCGACAGTTATGTCCAGAATTTGAAAGCTCATTCTTGAATTTTCACTTTCATCATTGAATTCGCAACTTCATTTTAAAATTTAACACACATAAGAAAAAACAAATATATATATAGGTTTGAAAACCCATTAAAAAATATTTTAGAATATGTTCTTAAAACCAATTATACAACGATAATAACATTTTTTTGAATAGTGTTATATTTAAATATACCAATATCAAACCATCATAATAAATTTATTGTACCAACTATTTAAATCCCATATCAATACCATTAACCAAAGCCCAATATGTACCCATTTTAAATGATATAAATAGAGTAGATTTAGAATCAATTATCATTTGCTTTTGTTCAGTACTTGCAATATGACACATGTCTCAGAAAACATGTTATAAAAAATTTGATTTTAGGTGAACTCTCCAGACAGAAAATACTTTCAAATAGAGTTGAAACCATTTCTGAAGGCTTAAGATCTTTTAAAAAATGTTTGGTTTTAAATGGTTTTCCAATGAACTATATAAATAGAACACATGCAAAGTTCATCCCTAGAAAGAAGTCTTAAATGTTTCTTATAAAGAATAATTACTGCAATTGAATACATCTAATCGCAGTTCTCGAATATAGATGGCAGCACCTATTCATCATTTCTTTTGGATATCTGGTATTGCTTAGTTTATAAGTTATTCAACAGTGTTACTTTGATGTGAGATGTATTATATATACGACTTTCTATTGCTTTCTATTTTTGTCTCCTTTAAACAAACTTTTGTCTCTTTTTAACAAACAAGTCTCCATGTATAATGTCTGCATTGAATGGGGAATGTTGGATTCTTAAAACACTCTTTAACCCATGATTATTGGCTCATAACGCCAATCAATGTACATCGCAGGTCCAATTCTTCTAATTCAGACCAGCTATGATCTGCCTAAATTTATTGATTCTTCATTTATATGTATACATGTTTTTTAATTCAAAGAACCATAAGGTGATTATTTAATATATGCAAATGAATTCAATTAAACTAATTAAGCTCAGATCCTAGCACACAAAGTCTGACTAAAATCAGCGTGACATATTATAAGGTATTCTAATACATTTATCATAACTAAATAATCATCGTAAGAGTCACTATGAAAATATGAAAAGCGAATCTTTCAATGATTATATAATACATTTTACAGAGTTTTTTAGCAATACGGACATGATTCTTCATCAGGGAACTATATCACATCCGCATTGCCAAGTTACAAGCCAGTTTTTTCTGAGATGTCCAGAGCAGCAGCATGTTTTCTACTTTTCTTTTGATATTGCAGCTTTCTCTGTTCACCACGGTCTCTAAGACCTGCATTTAAACATTAATTAAAATAAAATTAATTAGCAAAATCTACATTTGCCAAAACACTACTTACCAACTGTTGAAGCACCTAGAATTAATATAGAAAATATGCCGTTAAACGTTAATTAAATACGCGTGTTGCTAATATTCTGCGCACAACTAATAGTGGCATTACGTAAATTATCAAACCCATATTTGCCAAACCTCTATTTACAATCTGCTTAAACTTCCAGAATCAATATAAAAACAAGCCTTTCGCCCCACGTGTTTTTTAAATTCTCGATACGACTAATAACAGAATTATACATCTGGAATCAATATTTACAAAATAAATACAAAATTAATTACAAATTTATTAACAAACTTACCTCAAAGAATTAAATTGGAGCAAACATTACGTATTGTATACACTCTGGGCACGATTAACAGTAAAAAATTTGTTATTCTACCATTGCCAGATCCCTAATCATAAATATTTACAAACGTGTCTCGGTCGAACCGTCTCCATTTTCAGCCTCGCAATAGAAACAATCTGTTTCAACACTCCGCCTACACCTGCTAAAAATACCACTAATTAAACCAATAGGTATGCCATTATTTAGGAGTACCTTAAATGATCTTAAAATTTCTTTAAAAATTGCAGTTATTTTTATATACCCTATTAATCCGGCATTTTTGCTAAATAATGATATTTTTAAACGCTTTCTTGCTTAAACAGGATCCGAAGTTTGACAGTAGCACAACCTGGAAACTGAAGTCTGCTCTTTTATCACATATACAGCATTGTAGTTCTTTATCGTCACTTTTAGATATTCCTTTGTCCAGAAATGAAATGTAGTCCGGACTCTTAGTGTCTTTGAGCTTGAGACTTTTTGTGTAAGTGACAGTACCCAACTTGTTGAAGTGTTGATGTCTTTGCAATTGAAGACTATAATGTTATCTATGTACCCCATTGCGGTTATTCCTAATACTTCATTTTTCTTTTCATGAAAATATAAAAATAAATCTCCTAACGAACTAGAAAAACTACAACCCATAGGAATGCCTACTTTTTGTCTGTAATATTCAATTCCGTTAAACAGCACATTTTCGAAAACCCTAAAGTGAAAATGCGCATTCCATTGACTTTCCCTAATCTTGATAATATTTTCAAACCTTTGGAATGGGCAGAATCTAAGTTGTTTCATCTCATCAAGAGGGAACATGGTGAAAAGGTTTTCAAAATCAAATGTACAATATTTGTGATATTTATTTTATATAAATCGAACACTACGCAGATTAAATCAAACAACAATGTCAATCAATCAACGTTTATTGGCGTAGTGATACCAACGCCGATGGTATGGCGTGATTAGATGGTGAAACGTTCGAAAGAAAATAAATATTTCTGCCTTCGGTGGGACCTGAACCCACGACCTTCCACTTGCCGGGCGGAGGCTCTACCCACTGAGCTACGAAGGACAATATATAATCTCTTTACGAACGTATATATATTGTTGCCAGTTATTTCGCAGAATGGTGTAGTACATAGACTACTATTTAAACCAAATTGCAAAGAGACTGGTATTAAATTGATCGAAATGCACGTTGCAGCATATGTATTTATTCGATATGTAGTGTTCTGTTAAGGTGAAAATTCAAAATTCTCTTTTTAAAATGACTAATTAAATTTAAACACACATAAGCACAGAGGTGGACAATTAAATTAAATAAATAAATAAATAAATAAATAAATAAATAAATAAAAACCACACTCTCTCTCTTTCTCACTATTGTACAAATATATGTGTCAATGTCATTAAGTGTTGTGTTTATTTTTTCGAGATTCTGCCGCTCTTGTTTTTTAATTTTCAGAAAAAAAAGAATGTAACTTCAGATGGTGTACCTTAATCCTTTGATGACATTACGTTTTCCATTTGATCCAGTCCATATCAATTATTGTTCCCCTATGGTCAACTCCTTGGCAGAAACTTAATCTCTACAACCCGAGTCCAGTGTAACAGTGAAACATCAACAAGGCAACAAATGAACTTTGATAAAAGAACAATGAACTACTGGACTATCTACTTCAATCATCAAGACACCAATATAGGTTTATCATAATTATAAATTGATTGATTTGTTAAATTATTCTGGATGTTAATGTCGTTGTCCCTATCATTTTTATATCATTGGTACTTGTAAATTAATTATTAATGTCAAATTCTAAAAATGTTCATAACCTGAAATTACATTAATTGAAAGTGTTGATATACATGTTGTACAATAGTAAGATTATTTCTGAAAATTCCCCATTTACCCTCTTAAACCCTTAAATGCATAAAGTTCTTCTTTTTCCTTTTTTTTCTCAAGCATGTTACCCTCGTTAATCCCCCCATTCTCACCATTTGCAAGATGCAGCTGGGCCATAAGGCCGTTACAATATAACCTAAACATTCCCCTTATTTCTGCGAAACAGTCCATACCAGCTTGCACCATTTTCTTCTCAACAACTAAACGATACCGTGGGAGCACTGGCCCTTTCTTCAACTTCGACCCTTCAAGCTATAACTTGAACGCATCTCAGGACCTGCGAACAGAAAAATCTGAACAACTTCCACG
Organism: Dysdera silvatica; assembly: GCA_006491805.2. NCBI lineage: Eukaryota > Metazoa > Arthropoda > Arachnida > Araneae > Dysderidae > Dysdera > Dysdera silvatica. The sequence continues at coordinate 13,699,024 of QLNU02013614.1, forward strand.
AAAGCCCTGGTCGAGGGAGAAGTTGTATGACTCACACCGAGTAAATAGACGAACCACCCACAATGTCTCTTACGCCCATAGGGTTCGGCTCTCTCACACAAAGGCACATCTGTCAATAACGTATCAGTAACGACAACCAGTTTCTTGGAAATGCCACCAAGAACGTCTCATAAACTCACAGTTTTATGGGCAAAAGCTGTCTAGAAAGACAGCTCGAAGTTTAACAAAAGCCAGATACTTGCTCCCCTCAGTGGGGTCAGACAGACCAATTGAAAATTAGGAAAAATTTTACGTCAGAATTCAATTGGCCAATCACCATTCACAACCATCGTCGATAAGAAGTGGAGCTTGATCGTTTTAGACAGAGAGAGAAGAGAGATTCCGAGCCCGCTTGCTAATAGCAATGTAACCAGACGAAGAGAGGTCTGGGCCCCATCATCTAATATGGAACTATAATAAAGGGCAAAAGTCCTTTTTCACACGGGGACCCGATCTTCTAAAAGATGATCTAGAAGTAACATCATGTGAGTAACATTCCTTT
>QLNU02013614.1:13707170-13728543 GCA_006491805.2 Dysdera silvatica
GCAAAATAATACAACACTTGATTAAAGAAATTTACGTATGATAATACTTGCATACGGCATATGCGAAAAGGCAAACACTTGGACAGCCCAACAAATCTGCATAGTATCTGGCATCTCTTAACTAAGCATATAATTTGTATTATAGTGAGTAGTCACACCATTTGAATAAGAGTCATATATTTTTTCCAGGAGAAGAGGTATTTTCGAAATCTTGGACCCACAGCTGTCAATCCATAATAACTATACATAACGACGTGCACAAAGCAGTTGATGAAAGGAAAAAATGAATTGAAACCACCTGAAAATAGAAGGTGTGATGGGGTTTGTACTTATTTACGTCTATCTGAAAATGGGGAATATGAATAGATATGTGTGAAGATTAGGCGATGAATTACTCGTAAAGAAAATAAATGATTTGTCCACCCTTTGTAGGCCACGACTCCACACCTCTAATTGCCGGCCGGCGCTTCATGATTAAACTACTTCTGTCAGACAAAAATAAAAGAAGGTTGAAGATGTTTCTGGCAACCCACACATTTATCATGATTATACTGTGGCTTATCAAAATTAGGTGGGTTGGAAAAGGCGGGACATGCTCGAACTGAGCTTCAACCACCACCATCGCATGGTCTGAAGCGTTCTTACCAACGAGTCCACAAGAAACTTGTATACAAAATAGCTTTTGTTTATCTTTTTTATTTATTTAATTTTCTATAATTTATTATAATTTATCAATAATTGTCATGTATGCATTTGAAAAACAGACGTCAATACAGATGGAACGCAGATATGATATTACCTGCCGGGTTAGCCAGAACCTTGTGTGTGAACTACTACCGTTTACTTGCAAAACATGTTAATTCGACACTGAAAAACATATGGAAGGGCCTGTTGATTCGTTAGTTTAAAACTGAACAAGTGTCAGAAAGTTTTTCTCCTTGAATTTAATGGGGAGAGGACAATCGATGCTAAACTGCTATAGGACCTGCAGTTTTCACAGGAATCCGAATATTCGTTGCCTGTGGAAATTAACCCCAGAATACTTAAGTACGGGTACATATATATAGAAATCAAACAGCTACACACCAAAGGGAAACAACATATCAAGCTCATCATGGGGGATTTCAATGCAAGAATTGGACAACAGGAACAAGGAGAGACATCGGTTGGTAAATACGGATATGGGGAAAGGAATGAACGTGGCGATCAACTCATCGAATTTGCAGAAGCTGAAAATCTTAGCATCATGAATTCATTTTTTAAGAAGAAACCGCAAAGAAAATGGACATGGAAACACCCCAATGGAGGAACCAGCGAAATTGACTATATACTGGCAAACAAGAAATCAATTATTGAAGATTGCAGCGTACTGAACAGATTTAATACTGGAAGTGATCATCGAATGGTGAGATGTAAAATGCACTTAAATACTAAACTAGAAAGGCAGAAGCTCATTAGGAAACAAGTATGTAAGAGGGTGGATTTAAAGAAATTAAAAGAAAATACCGAGGCATTCAAGTTGGAATTAAAAAATCGCTTTTCTGCACTGGAAGGACTTATTGAAGAAGTTGACATCTCAGAAGCAAATGAAAACATTGTTAAGACAATAATTGAAACTGCTGGGGAAATTGGTGGTGTAATATGTAAAAAGCAGAATAGCAAATTATCTGAGAAGACGAAACAACTCATGAAAAGGCGAAGACTTATGAAGGTGGACAATCAAAATACCAGTCGCAAGATCGAGTATGTAGAACTTTGCAAAACTTTGCGCAAAAACATGAAAGAAGATATAAGAAAATTCAATTGTGAGTTAGTAAGGAAGGCCATTGAAAGCAACAAGAGCCTTAGGGTTGTTAAAGGGAGTTTGTCTATTGGGAAGAAACACATCATTGCATTAAAAGGAGAGGATGGCACTGTAACAAGAAATAGGGAAGAAATACTTAGAAGAGTTGAAGAATTCTACAGAAAGCTGTATGAGGGAAACAGTGGATTAAACGAAGACTCTGAGATAGTCGAAGGAACAGCTCCTAAAATCTTAAAAGAAGAAGTAGCATTTGCAATAAAAAGTATGAAGAAAGGAAGATCCCCTGGCGATGATGGCATTACATTAGATATCTTAAAAGAAGCTGGAGAACATGTAGAAGACATACTCGCAAAATTCTTTACCAAATGCCTCAACAGTGGTAACATACCAAACCAATGGGATTCTGCAACAGTAATTCTTTTGCATAAAAAAGGTGATAAAGAGGATTTAAAAAATTACCGACCAATTAGCTTGTTACCTGCTATTTATAAAATCTTCACAAAAGTGCTAACACATCGCCTGCAGAAAAAATTAGATGCAGCTCAACCAAGAGAACAAGCTGGATTTCGAAGTGGATTCAGTACAGTAGACCATATTCAAGTATTAAGAGAATTAATTGAAAGAACACATGAATATGAACTTCCATTGTGTGTGGCATTTATTGACTATGAGAAGGCCTTTGACTCTATTAAAACATCAGCAGTCATCAACTCTTTAAGATCAGCAGACATCGAGGATGTGTACATTGACATGGTGAAATGTGTGTATAAAAATGCAAGTGCAAAATTTCGGTTACATAAAGATACCAAAACTATTAAAATTGGTAAAGGTGTGAGGCAGGGAGATACCATTTCTCCAAAACTTTTTACTTCAGCTTTACAGATGATTTTTCAGCAAATAAATTGGAATAACAGGGGAATAAAAATAAATGGTGAATATTTAAATCATTTGCGGTTTGCTGATGACATTGTTATTTTTTCAACGAACCCATCAGAACTCCAAGACATGGTACAGGAGCTCTCAACTAGAAGTAAAGAAGTTGGACTCAAGATGAACCTACAAAAAACTAAGATCATGTTCAATAATTTCGTAGAGGAAACAAAAATACAAGTTGACAACATTGAGCTAGAAATTGCTGATTCATATATTTACCTTGGCCAGCTGATTTCAATGGATGGCAACATTATGAAAGAACTCAACAGACGTATTAAACTTGGCTGGAGTGCATTTGGAAGAAACAGTTTTATCCTGAAGGGGAAATTGCCTTTGTGTCTAAAAAGAAAGGTCTTCAACCAGTGTGTATTGCCAGTCCTCTCTTATGGATCAGAGACATGGAGTCTAACAGTTGGAGCAATACGAAAGTTACAGACAACGCAAAGGAGCATGGAGAGGTGCATGCTTGGAATAACTAGGAGAGATCGAAAAAGAAACACTTGGGTGAGAGAGCAAACTAGAGTAGAGGACATCATTGTTAAAGTAAAAGGGCTGAAATGGCGATGGGCTGGGCATATTGCAAGAAGAACTGATCAACGATGGACAACAGAAATTCTGAACTGGATTCCAAGAGACCACCGAAGACCTAGAAAACGTCCTCAAACTAGATGGGTGGATGAAATAAGAAAACAGGTTGGGGTGACGTGGAAGCGAATTGCTCAGGATAGACTTGTGTGGAAAGCATTTGGAGAGACCTTCATCCAGCAGTGGATAGATAATGGTTGAATATGATGATGATGATGATGATGATGAATATATATATATATATATTATTCTTAACTGGTACAACCCATACAGGTACTGGTACACGTACGGACTGTACAACAATCAGTATTACATTGAGTGACCCGAATTTAAGTGTGCTTATTTACAGCCTTTTATTACGTGAATCACTTGCAGGGTGTTACCAACTTTGGTGGGCATAAATTTGGAGCAGTTGTTCCCAACAGTCTTCAAACTCCGCAACCCATTTTTATGGTAACCAAGTAATCTGCGACCCACTTCTGTCTGCCTCCGCCACATTTGCATTATAAAAGCATTTTTAACTGAGTATAGAAAAAACATTAAATATGAAATTATGTTGTACATTATGGATATAAAATTATCATCCATTAGTAGCGTATTGCAATTTAGCCATATTGAATTATAAAAGCGTTGGAAATGTTTGGTATAAAATTCCTTATATTATGATTGCAATTAAAAATATTTGTGGCGACCCCCAGGAACTAGTTCATGACCCCCTTAAGGGTCGCGACCGCCAATTTGGGAACCAATACATTAGAACTTCCTAGCTGGGGAATTACCTGCGTAAATGTTTCCGAATTTATTGGTCATACATTACAAACAAAAGGAAATGGGTTTCAACAAAAACCGAAAATATTTAAAGATACTTCAGAATTAGCGATAGAATTTCAGACACGGCAAATGTTTAATATATTCCATCGACTCCTGCAGATTGAGCACTTTTGATGATAAAATACTGGCGAAATTGCTGTATCAATAACAAAAATTAATATATTTACCTGGAGCAAATTGTATCCCTAGCCAAAGTGTTAAAGGCACAAGGCTGTGATGTATGACGTGCAGACGTGTCAGTTGATTATACTTTTTCCTCAGAATGAAGAATATCTAAATATAAACACAATGTACTAGCATAATATTCAAGCATAAATTAAAAGAAAATTCAACAAAATTTAACATCTTACTGAATCCGTCAATTCAAAATTTTTCAATATGTACAGCCACCAAGTAGTCTTTGCCAGCTAGAAATGTAATTGATTGGAAAATTAATTATTCAGTCGAATAAATATTTATTAAATTTAAAACAATATTAAGTCGAAAAAAATAAAGTATTAAATCGAAAAAAAATAATTATTTAATAGAAAATAAATATACATGTGACGCACATGTTTAGAGATTTGTTTTCGAAAAGACTGCATGTAATGGACTTTTAGAAAATTTATCCTAACTTTTTTTTGTAATAAATTTAATGCAATAAAGATTAAGAATTTGATTATTTTTTAAAACAGAATGTGCTGTCCCACTTTTTTTGGCGCAGAATGACACTCGCTGTCCTTGCTCCACAAAATACAATCAACTATTCTATTATCAAATTACAAAATCGAATCACTGAATAAAAAAATTTTCATAAAAAAATTTCAAAAATTGTCAAAATTTCATAATTTTTTAATGAGGCATAAGCGATTCGTTGGATCGCATATTGCCACCAAGGCCGTGGTTAGGGAGGTAAGTGCTGGCCGGCCGCCTATGGCCGATATAAAAATGCAGTGTAAGCACAAAGGAATAAATTTTTAAGGGCTAATTATATACTTTCCCAGAGTACTTCATCAGTTGACCTTTTGTGTATGACGTTATATTTCTCATGATGCTCATGAAGTTTCTATGTGTTGGTAAAAATAAATATACTCGTTATTAGTCAAATGCTTTAGCATAAGCAGACTATGCACGTTATCATATTTATTGTGGTAGCTTTATAGCCACGAGCGCCAAGAGCCAACGCGGGGCTCAAAGCTCACTTCGAGAGGTCTCCATAACCCCTTCCATGGGAAGTGGCATAGATATTTTTTTCTTTTTTTCTAGAGGGAAGGGTTGGGCCCTCAAATGAAAAAAAAGTATGGAATGAGAACGCTTTTGTTTGTACTTGCTTATTACTTAAATATATCACAAGGTCGCTTCTGAAAAAAAACTAATTTACGCTACTATTATTTTTTTTTCAATAATCGAACTAGGCATACTTAAAAAACTGTATATTAAAGTATACAATATCTTATTAAGCCAGATGCAGAGAACAACTTTTCTTGCCTTTCGACTATCAAACTGCTCCACAATTTTATCAAAATTTGCTTTTCTTGATAGATTACATTCCACTGTCAGTATTCCTAAACTACTTCATTGCTCTTAGCCTGTAGTTGACCTTAACGTAGTCTTCATTCTTGCTAAAGGGCTAAAAAAACTTTCTGCTTGCGCAACAGTTATGAGCAGGGTACATAAGATTCTGAGGACAATGCGTACTTTCGAAAATAAACAACGAAGCTTGACATCGTGAAGGTGGTTTAACAATTCCAGTGGCGGAAGACAAGTGTTTCCAATTTCAAGATTGGATGAGTGAACCCCGTTTTCAAATGTATTATTTCTTCCGTTAAGTCCTCTGCACGTTCATGTATTACCTCTTGCTGAACGCATTATAACGTTTCCACAATTCTTCTTCGGTCATTACTGAACGTATCCACTTGATCGACAGGTATGCCATGAGGATACATGTAAACGACTTCATGTACATCGCAATGCCTAATAGATCTGATCTTTTTCCTGGTGTCAAATTCAGCTGCTTTGTTTTCTCCATAACTTCCATCAGCCCCGGAAGATGAGCTGCAAACGATTTCATACTTCCAACTCGAACAGACCAACGAGTGTTCGACTGACTTTGGAGGGAGCATTTAACATATTCCTTCAAAATTTTCCACCTCTGGGAGATATAGCTCAAGATGCTGTATATTTTCTGCATAACTCCGAAGAATGTGATGGCTTCTGTATTGCATTCAGCAGCGTCCACTCTACACAAATTCAAACTCTGGCAAGCACAAGGTGTGAATGTGGCCATATCATTGTCATTGAGGATATAAACTCGCATGCCGTTATAGCACCACTCATATTACTACTATTTTCAAATCCCTGTCCTCTAAAATCCGTAATAGGCACATTATGCTACTTTAGTGTGTTCCTAATATGATTTGCCATCGCCTTTTTTATTTTATTGTGACAGCCTACGAATTCGACTATTCTTTTGCATAATACATAGTTATCAGTTCCTTCGTCCAGAGCGACATGACGCAGGATGAACACGGTTTATTCAATGTGCTCAGAATTGTATATATCAACCAAAAGGGAGCAGTACTTCGCATTTTTTCGGTCATTCAGAAAGCATTTATTGCTTCTTTGAAACAGAATTCGATAAATTCAGTTCGGCTGTCTATGGACAAAAAAAGGACTTGCAGTCGGTGTTGAGTAGCTTGTTACTCCCTTACCTACTAAGGTTTTCTTTGAGGAGAGGGTCGTAAGGACTGATCAATCCCAAGGGTCCCAAAAAAATGACGTTATTGAAATTTGCAACTAAGTGATTTTTGCTTTTAAATGCTAAGCCCCTTTCCCCCAAATAACAAAGTAACCTGCAGTTTTCTACGCAACAATTGCATCAAGTACGCTTTCTAACGATAAAGGGTACTTAATAGCAAATGGTCGACAGAAGGCACATTGGTTAGTCGTTTCTGCATGTCACGCCATTGAACGTAACACTGTTTGTGACTCTTACTGCTTTGATGCTGGGAAATACTCTCGGGAGCTTTTTTTCCATTTCTTACGGCAAGAATAGTCCATAGATGAAGCTAAATTAAAGCGATTTAAAGATGGTTACCTACTGAAGAGACGACAAGGAAACAATCTATAGCTGGCTTAATCTTATTCAAGACAAGCCAATCACGGGAGACTGTTTTATTATTCATCAACTTGCAATGGAGAAGAGAAATTGGAAAGGCACGTCCATCAGCATTTACAGGATAACATTAGGGTTATTTATCGTAAACTCATTAGACGCTTGCATTGAGTTTTCTCTTGATTTGGAGGAACGTAATACTATCTATTTTCTTGATGTTCTTATTAAAAAAGTCGGCTATCGGTTTGACCTCTGTTTTCCGTAAGCCTTTCGCTGTTTTACTTCCTCCACATTTTAAATCTTGCCATCCTTTTCAACAAAAAAATGGCCGCTTTTTACATTTTTGTGTTTCGTGCTTTACGTATCTGTTCAATCAAAGCTGCCTTATCTGGTGAAATTAAATTCTTTAAAGAGATTGCCGCTAACAGGGGTTTCAACCCAACTATTATCGTCTCAGCTTTAGCCAAGTGTCCCAAATCATATCCTTCCACTACTCTCACATTCTCGAGTTTCGACGTTCCTATTGATACAACAATCATTCCTTTCACCCCTAAGATTAGTGTTGCCATAGCAAAAATTCTTCGACGGGCAGGATTCCGAGTTATGTTCTGTCCTGTCAATAAACTTCGTCCATCTTTAAAAACCCCATTCATACGCTTCATCGTTAGGGAATTTATCGGGTTTTTTGCCAAATGGAATGCCCTACATCGGTCAGACGAGGAGAGCTTTGTTCCACAGTCTTCGAGAACACCGCAGATGTGTTGAATGCGCAGGTTCAAAAAGTCTTCCATCGGGGCGCATTGCCTCGAATTCAATCACGAATTCCTCTTCAACGACGCTGGCATTATCTTTCACCCCGCGCACCTCTGGAATTGGACAGCGCAGAGGCCTCTTTTATTCACAAGTTCAGGAATTACCTAGTTAACGATCGTGGATCCACCCCTAGCTTCAGTGGTGCTTGAAACTCTCTTCACCAGCCTAGACCGTCTTCGTTTTCTTCATCAGACCCTCCTCGTGTTTTTGATTCACCTCCGCAATTATGCCTCTTCTCTTACCATACAGAAAAGTTGGACTTCACGCTTCTCGCCAGAGAAAAGTTGGCCTTCACACAGCTCTCTTTAACACTTTACGATTAATCATTTCTATCTTCGTTATTTCTTGTGGCAACTTAACCAACCTAAAATTGGCGACACGCACTAGGTGTTATTCGACATTTTACAATCCAAGAAGAAGGACGACCTTTTATCGTCCGAAACGATCGTCGATTTTTTAATTTTTAAGTTATATTGTGCTCAAAAACGTTGCTAAATAAACCTTTTACTCTTTAGGGTGCGGTTCAGGCCCTTTCCTAACTGCTTCTTCGATTTCTTTAAGGCCCCCCACAACATAGGTGCTTGCCACCGTGGACCCATAAAAACTTCATCCGGGCCAAGGGCTGCATCCTCTGCTGACCCCCCTGTTTATAGGCACTGCAGAGACCGCCAGTTTCCAATATAAAATAACTTATCACAAAGTTATGAGAAACCGAAATTCATAATTATATTCTACTGGTTTCCTTTTCGGTTTATAATGCGGCAGTAGACCTAATTAAAACTCTTTCGTTTATCTACAAAATCAAAGTTAAGCAAAAATTACCAAGTGATAGATATATCTCTAACTTTTTTTTACAAATTCTTATTTTTAATTTAATAGCATTATCTTCTCGTTTCCTTTGGCGTTTAGACCACTGGAGATCTTTATTTTGTAATGCGAAACTCCGATCAGATTCCCCTAATGATTGTGTTATGTTAAAAAACATTTTTGAAGGCCGTTAAAATCCGTTTCTGCCAGCACGCTCCTGAATGCTACCTTTCTAACTTAACTAATATACGTGTTCAGACAATTCTCATTCCGAAGGATTGAATGAACGCGTATTTCCAATAGAAGAAAGGATATGTCTGAGTTATTTAATCGCTAAGCTTATAATTGAGAGATATAACATTTGTTTTAATCTTTGGATAATTTCTTAACTGGAACTGCAGTAAATTCTCTTCCCAACACGTAGGCCAATAGAATATATTATTTTGGTTGCAAGTGTGTTTATAGCAATGTACAGAGATCGTGTTGCGAAGTCTTTCATAACTACGATGACGTGAACATGAAATCATGAGCACGCATGACTGAAAAGTGAAATAATACTAGAATAGCAAAAAATATTTGAAAAATTTCATATACATACACGGACTGCTTCGTACCTATCGGAGTAATCAACAGGTTGACACAAAAATTTATATTCATTGAACCATCCATTCCATCCACACTATAGAAAAGAGAAAATAATGAACTCACATTAAGCAATGATATCTCTGTTATCTAATGGATATTCTTAGCTAATTAAAGAGAGTAAAGAGAGATGTCGAAGAATTTATATTACTATTAGGTGTGGGATTCTAACAATTTTTTATGACTTACATTAAAACATACGAAGGAAATTTTTGATACCCGCGTTTATGCTGAAACTAGAAATGTTTGTTTAAAAAAAATTCCATAGTCTAGTGGTTTCCAAATTGGGGGCCGCGAACCTCAAGGTGGGTCGCGAACAGGTTTCTGTGGGTCGCCGCAACTATTTTTAGTTGCAATTATTTTTATAAAGAATTTCATACCAAATGTTTCCAACGCTTTTATATTTCAACATGGCTACACACATTGCAATGTTCTACTAACGGTTGTTAACTTTATATCTGTAATATAAATTAATATATATAAAATATTTAGTAATATATTTTTATATTTAATGTGTTTTCTTTACTCTGTTAAAAATAGCTTTATTATGCAAATGTGGCGGCGACGGACAAAAGAGTGGTCGTAGTTCTTTTGGTTACTATAAAAGGGGATCGCAGATTACTTGGTTACTAAAATAATAATATATAAGTGAGTTGCTTGAAGAACGATGGGAACCGCTGCTCTAGTCAGTAGCGTGATGGCTCAAGTGACTGTGGGGGGGGCCTCAAATGCTTTTAATAATGACTTGGTGTTGAGGGCCTAGGGGAAAATAATGTTATACAATAAATTTTTTTGCCACCCACGTGTATATTATACCTCAAACTAGAGCTTTTTCATTTTGGAGAAAAAGAGACGCTTTCCCCATCCTGGATTCGAACCAGGGTCCCTCCGTTTAGCCCGGAGTGTCTTGGACCGCTAGACGAATGAGGACAGGAAACAACGCTCTCTTTCTCCGTATGTAAAGATGTTAAGGTATTATTACCCTCCGCAGGAAAATAATGTATTTTGATATCCAGTATGGTGTGCTTGAGCACCATGAGCTCGCCTTATTATTAATTTATTTACTTATACTCCACTATTCGCCTCCGTTGTTAAAACTATTGACCGATTTTCAAACGTTTTAACACCTAGAAGGGCAATAATATATCGCAGATTAGAATCTAGTTTGGGCTCAAAATTTCTGGACAAAAGGAAAGTTCAAGTTTTATTTCGTGGTTCATTTTCTTTTCCTTGAAAATTTTGAGCTAAAAATAGATTTTAGGATGAACCATAAAAATGTGGAGAATCAGACTAAGCTTTAATCTTTGATTTTAAAAGTAAAAATAGATTTCTGGAGATCCCTAACCCAAAATTATTGAGGTAGACGACAATAGCGCAGGAAAGGGGGGATTCAATGGGGCTAAAGCCCCTCCATTGTATATCAAAACGCATTATTTTCTCATAAACCACATCACAAAATCTACTTTAAAGGCGCTTGAATCCCCCTTCGCCACTTGAGTCACACCTACCCTTGGGATTTGAATTACTGTGGTACTGAAGGACACCATAACTTAAAAATAATGTGGATATTAGACTGAAATGAAAGCACATTCTAAGGTAACAATATTTTGAAACTAAACGCGATTTTTAGGAACAGCTACGATTTTAATATGATGAAGAGGATGGCAAAGGTAAAAAATTTCTAGGAGATTCCATGTTTAACAGTTTATTTGCCATTGGACACACATATGTTTTAAGAAATATATAAATTTCCTTCGCAAAATTTGGTACACAATTATCCAAATTTTATCTTATTTCTCCTGTGTATATGTGCCATGTCTCATGCAGTTTAACGGATATTTTGCATTCAAGTGGGCCACACGTTTTACACCCAATTCAAAATAAATGCGTTGGGCTTTACACATTGAAACACTAATCAGTATAAATAGAAAAATAACTTTACGTTACCCTGTGAGCTGTGGAGGTTCGTGTGTCCAGAAATATAGTGTTGCACACATATTTTTGCCCTTAGAAATACATTTCGAGAGTGCTGTTTTCCTTTTCATCTTTTCTCTTGCGTTTGAGAGGAGGTGGGTGGAGAGTTATCCAGGCATATATAAGGGGCCGTTGAAATATTACATAAGCACATTTCTGACCATTTTATACCCCTTTCCTTTTGTGAGGAAAAATAAGCAAATGTTTTCCCCCTTGCCCCTTCATGCTTACGTAAGATTTCGATCCTAATTTTTTTACTACTGTAAGATTTCGAAATAAAAACGCAATATGTGATGCAAATTATAATACTTATTTACATTTTTACTCTAATATTGAGCATTTATTTATAAGTTCGCTATAATATTAAATGCTTATTAATAAATAGAGAGTAATCACAACAAATTATCGCATTTAAAAAGTTTTAATACGCTGTTAATAGCTATTTTGGTGGCCATATGCCCCCACTATCTGGAATCATACATTAGCTTATAATATAAGATTAATATTATAAATTATTGTTGTATGTTGTTATTGTTCTGTGTGCATATAAAATTTATATTGTAAGCAAAAGGTGTTTAATAAATAACAAAGAATGGGTTTGAAAACATATATTTAATAAAAATAACACATTCGTTATGATTTATAAACAAACACTGGGGAAGCCACCGGGAACTTGAAAGTGGGCCCCAAACGAAAAAGGGTTGAGAGCTACTGATTTAAGTAATCAAATATTTAACTGTGATTACGTGTATTTTATATCTTTTACCCGCAGGGTGTAGTACATCTAAGTAATGCAGTTCTACCAGGGAGGTTGTTAATTTGTAACTATGTACTAATTTTATTATTGATTATATCTTATTTAAGCATGGTTCAAATCCCCTTCCCCATTGTTATATAAAATAAGAAAATTCCACCCCCTCTCCTGTGGTGCTTATGTAATATTTGAATGGTGCCTGATTTAACATTACTAAAAGCAGCGTATCGTAGCAACGAGACAATATCCGCGTGGTTGCGATTATGTCAGTCGAAAATTTCAAATTACTAAAAAATTAATATAATTAAAAAAACGAATTAACAGGGCATAAAAGTGGGGCCCAGAATTAAAATAGAAATAGCAAGAAATAGTATGAAATACAGGGCCCGATAATTATTTTACACAATTTATTTTGAGTTTTTAAAATACTAAACAATTTATAATTAAAGAGAACGATAATTATGTTTAGTGATATAATATAGAAAATAACGGATTAGCAAAACATAATCTCAAACGCAATCACACGGCAGACTACGTTGGTAATGAAAAAATGTGAAACTCACAAATATCGATAGCGTGGGACTTCCGTGCACGGTTAGCAGGGGAAGAAACGTGGGTTGCACAGCTGGTGCAAAAATCAAAACTTAATGTCTGGTGAATACAATAGTTATGTCCAGTATTTCTACCCATACGTAGCTCCTTAGCGGCTTGCTGTTGTTGCCCTGCTGCAACACAGGCAGCTAGCAGATACAGTGAATTCTCGATGCATCGTTCTCGTTTCTATCGTTTTAACGCATATATCGTTCACCAGTTTTATTCCCTGAATTTTCCACATTCGAATAATACTAATATTTCCCGATTGTATCATTCTCTTATTTATTGTTTTATCGCATCGATCGTTTAATAAGTCGCGGTCCTGATGGAATATTTTTCCAAGTGGATTTTTTTTCCTTTCCTCTAGAAACGTCTGATATTTTCTTAGTAAAGGGTTTTAAGTACCAACACTGAAAAAGCATCTCCCGTTTTGAGAAACAATTTTGTTGTTTTAAAGTGGGGACTCTGTAGAAACGGGAATTAAAATTGATGCAAAGCTATTAATTACGTTGGGTAGGTTGGGGTGTGCCCAACTCACAAATTTAAGATAACAAAATCACGATTACTGTCAGTACGACATACTGCACTAGCTTACTTGTTTATAAAGGATGTTGTGACATTTCAACGAATTTAAAGGCCATGTAAATACAATGCTAAAACGTGAGAAGAATGAAGCAATCGCATGTCTAGCAAACACACAGCATTTACTAATTTCTGATCGCTTCAAACATACAAATCTTTACTTTTTAGTTAGAACAGATCAACCAAATAAAAGCATATGTGATTTTCTGGAGCCACAGCGTGTTTTTAGCCATATGCGAGATAGAGCTTTAATTGAGAGTGTTAGTGAAGAAAATAAAGGTTTTGAAGAAAATGAGTGACGGACAAGGGAATAGTAAGCTCAGGGATTGCTTTTTCGCTTAAATTATTGGCTAATAACATCAAAAAAATGTTACGTGAATAATCGACTTGGAAGACGGGGGCTTTGAAATCACAGGTAAGTTGTCACTAATCTTTCTAAAGTGGACGTCTTTGGGTAGTAAAAAGCTGTTTGTAGAATAAAGTGTGCAGAGCATGCGGAAAAAATTGGAAAAGGAGAAAAGTGCCAATTACAAAGAATTTCTGCAATTCCTATGCATCTGCGATAAGTCGAATCAATTTAAAATCTGACATGATTTTGTAGCCAATGTGTAACTGCCAAATCAAAAACACCTGCCATCGATATTATTCCTTTTTATTCGTCATTATTTGCTATCTTCGCTCACTCCAAACGTGAGAAAGCGCTTTGGAAAGCATGCTGCACATACAACTGGAAGAGATACCGTATATGTAGGGATTTGCATAAAATACCATCCTCTAATCGCATTGGCGTAGACTTTGTTTGCATTTTGAGGCATAAGGACATTTAATGTCTGTTCTGATCAGTGTCGTAGGCAGAAGTTTCATAAGGGGAGGTTTATAGGCTTAATGAGAGAGGTCACAGAGCTACAAGTCATATATTCCCGTGTTCGATATAAAGCATTTTATTGTGATGGGGAGTTACAACCCCCAAACCCTCCGCTAGCAATTCCTCTTGTTCTGATTGACATTTAAGGTCAATTCTGGAGCCTTCAAATTTTTATGGCTTAATAAAGTAAACTGTGAACTGCAGAGCAAACAATAATGACAAGCGTTTAAATAGGTCACCTGGGCAGTCGGACGAAAGCCTATGATATAATGGGCAATCGCTTTGGCAGTACGTCAATGTATACATGTTTTAAAACTAAGCATCAATAACTTAGAAGCTAATGCGGAATTTTGGTAGTTCGCTAAAAACAAATTTTGAATTGGAGCAGATGTTGTTAAATATTAACAAATCAACAACTCACCTCTAAGAAGATCCACAGATTACCGAAAACGGTCAAAAAGTTGTACACCAGCATCAAATTATTAACATCGTATGGTTGTCTCGATTTCATGAATCGTGGACCAGCCACCTTGACGAAATAAACGTAAGCAACAACTATTAGAATTCCCGGTACGGGGTTTCCCATCAATGACTAGTCCTTTACACGAAGATCTAGAGATAACAATTACGAATCATTAAATATATATCGCAAAATAAAACACTCCAGCATATGTTCCTCCCAATGCCGGATTTATGCGTTGGCCCAGTAGACTCGGGCCTAGCCCCCCCCAGCAATTTAATTTCTCCGTAGAGGTAGGGCGGTATTTAAGTTTTATTTTAATTTAGAGCCCAGAACATTCGTATTTTTGCATATACATAGTTGTATCCTTACTTATCGTGCCACCCGAAGGCCCTCTCCTCTGGAAAATATACAATTTCTGTATTTGGCCACTACTTTCTTATTTAGCCAATATGGGTGGCTACATGCAGTACAGTCATAACCGCCATGGTTTCGAAAAAGACTAAACTTATTTTACGAGATCTAAAATTTAACTTGTTAATAGAGAATCGTTAATAGAAATTATTTTGTTAATTGTAAATCGGGGTTATCTAAGGATAACTCCAATAGTCACAATCACACTTCGAGAACCTATGGGCGTCTGCAGGCATTTAACAATCAAAGAGCATTTCGTACTTGATTTTTGTGTAAAATCTATACATCTCGTTGTATAAGATCTAAAAGCTCAACTTGGCAATAAAGTAAAAAGAGTTTTGTTAATTCTAAACTCTAGTTCGCTTGTTCATTTAGCAGAATCGGGGTTTATTTAAGGATAGCCCAAATACAGTCGTATACACATCCTTTGTAAACCTACGGTCGTATACATGCATTTAACGTTCAACAAGATTTTCATTTTACTTTATTTTACATAAGATGTATTATATATCATATTGTAAAAGGTCTATACATCTTATTATAAAAATATATAGATCTTATTTCATAACATCCACATATCTTACTGTATAAGAACAATACATCTCATTGTACAAGACCTAAAAGTTTAACTTGTTAATAAAGAAAGTCATTTTGTTAAGGGGGAACATACCCCTTAAGTGTTACGAAATGCCTTCTGATAGGCTGAAGTTCAACATTCTATAACTTTTAAAATAACACATATCCAAAAATAAAAATTTGCACATAGGATTATTGTATTATGAGCTTACTAAAATCATTAACAAAATGTATTTACATATTGCTATTTTTTTATAATAAATCAAAATATTATACTAGATTTTGCTCGTTAAAATTTTTAATACCATTTTGCGCGCATAATATAATTGGTTGTTATTATCTAATTACCAAAAGTAATGTGCTAAATGATAAATAATGAGTATAGCATTCAACTAACGAAAAATCTTAAGAAAATAATGATACTTAATATTTTTTAAAACAATAAAAAATAAAACTTTTAAAATTTGCCATTTTTTCAATATTAAAATGCATCTAGATAAAATATTATTACTTAATCTCTTATCTTTTTCGTCATTTTATTAATTATGCATGGCTACAAGAGTGTGCTAATTTTTATTATACTAGTGTAAAAAGTTTTTTAAATATCTTGCGCGCAAGGATAAAATTTACTGTTTTGAGAAAAACGCGTTTAAAGAAAAATATTTGTCAACATTGGAGTTATTATCTATTTGCATCAACCTACCTTCATAAACTTGTTTAGAATACAACAGACGAGTATGTAGAACCTTCCTTGGATGTTATAGTTTTAAGTTTTTTACAACTTCTGTTAGCTTTCCACCTAATTATAAGTTTTCGCAGCGGTCTTGGAGCGGCGATCCAAATACGATATTTGTTTTTTGTCCATTATTTTTTTAATATATATAAAAATGTTTAATTTCTTGCAATTTTTACCATGTGTTATTATAAGAGCATGACAAATTTCATTACAGCAGCACAAATGAAGTTGTAAATATCTTGGGCACAAGGGTGAAATATACAGTCTTGAGAGAAACACGTAGGGAGCACATATCCCTGGCCTCAAAAATGTCCCAAAACAGCCCAGATTTCAACAATTTATATTAAAATAACACAAACTCAGGTATGGAAAAATTGCATGCAACATCATTATACAGTTTCCCTTCATAAAATGCTAGCAAAATATATCTGTTGCCATTTCTTTTAAATCAATGACAACGTCATCACTCATTCATCAATTCAAAATGCTATATTAATTCCTTGCGCGCATGATAAAATTGATTGTTGTTGCTAAAAACTAAAAGCAAAGTTTTTTATTACAAACCTGTTTTGATGAAGCTTCTTCAAAAAGCACCAGACAAGTATGAGGGTCCTTCGGCATGCTTCACAGCTTCAGCTGCACCTAATTTTTGGCGTCTTTTCACTTGATGTCGGCATTTTGTGACATTGGTTGCACGACATAGGGAGTGTGAAATTCGTCGTCCATCAGCTTTTATTAAAATACGACTTGCCTGCACTCCAGGTTGGATGTCAAAAGCCTTCATAGTGTGTGGAGACGTCCTTTACCCTCTTCATTGAACTGAATTATGGCTTCATTTGTAGCGATGTCTACAATTCGACGTCCTGACCCGGACGTTTTGGGGCAAAACTTCCAAATCATTGAGTTGAGAGACTCATTTGGATTTTGAGTCCTCCCTCCTAAGCAACAACTCAGTAATTTGGGATGGGACAGGTCGTTGAAAATCAGTTTTATAAACTTCATGATAG
Source organism: Dysdera silvatica (assembly GCA_006491805.2). Taxonomy (NCBI): domain Eukaryota; kingdom Metazoa; phylum Arthropoda; class Arachnida; order Araneae; family Dysderidae; genus Dysdera; species Dysdera silvatica. The sequence continues at coordinate 13,724,642 of QLNU02013614.1, forward strand.
CCTGAGGTAAAGATTGTTTATGGCGAAATATCCCAGTTGCTTTTTTTGTAATAGCTCGCTGGTAAGCACACCACGATATGTTTCCTTTGGGGCAAAAATGGTGCAGTGGATCAGCATCACTTGATCCTTTATGGAAGAAGACAGCCCATACTGCTTTCCTCATCGCACTTAAATTGTCCTTATGCTCCTTGATTGCATTCCCATAGTAGGAACTGAGTTGGTCTATCTCTTTATCAGTGAGCCGTCCTTTTCCTCCAAGACACTTGCCATCTTCTAATTTCTTTCCAGACATATGTTGTTTCATTTTCCTTAGCCTGGCTCCCATGCGCTTCTGAATGTGACCAACACATTCAATTTTTTTAATGTCTACATCATCGTATGGCTGTAAATTCCTTATGGATAAAAATGTTTTTGAATCCCCGTCTGCAGGCCTACTGGTTTAGACCCACCAACATACAAATTTGAGTATAACAAAATACTATTAAAACTGAAGAAGTAGGAACTTTAATATTACGAAGTATGAACACATGTAATATGCAAATTAAAAATTTGAGAACAGAAATCACATCAGTAGCGAACTTGCTGCAATATATAACTTAAAATAAGTAAAATATGTGGCACAAAAGTTTAGGCACAAACATAAATTTTAGCACTTGCATAAGGAAATGAACAATTTTAATAATCAATGTAGCCACCATTACTTCGTATTAGATTAAATACGCGGTCGTTCATTGAAAGCACAAGATTTTGAAAGGTTTCTGGTTCAAAATTAAACCACGCTTCTTCTATAGCCTTTTTAAGTTCTAAAACGGACGGATATTGCTTTCCATTGGCATACACAACATTCGTTAGTATGCCCCATACATTTTCGATGGGATTACAGTCAGGACTAAGAGCAGGCCAATCGAGAACTGTAATATTTTTAGCGCTCATCCATTCTTTTGTTGACCTGGATGTGTGGATGGACGCATTATCTTGTTGGAAAACCCAGTTTCGTCCACATAAAAGTTCGCCAAAAGGTAATAGGTGACTTTCAAGAGTTGCCTGGTATGCCTTGGAATCTTGTTTTCCATTCAAAAACGCCAAAGAAGTCTGTCCATTGAAGCTAAAGGCTCCCCAAACCATGACTGAATCCTGGGTATCTTCCCGGGCAATTTGTGCAGCATCTTTTCCAAAGCGGTTTCTCACGTCTGGAAAGAACAAAGACGACAAGTAGTTAAAAAAAATGAAATGAAATAATCCCGATGGCGGGCTTCTTCCCTTTGGTAAATACTCGTTTGCTGGAAAACGATTTTGTCTCAAATTGCTTCGGCTTATCGTAGGTACACAGAAATTGCCATATTGTTCTGATATCCGCGTTTCCCTTTCTCCCTTTTCTCTTCATTCTTTGTTCGCCTTCTTTCCGAAACCTCTTTTATTCAAAGCTGTGCTATTTGAAAAGATCGGAGATATCTTGGTTTTACTTCCAGTACCTCGCTCCCGAACTTTATATTTCTTTCGCAAGACCTAATTTTCTCCTCTATGACATTACAATTTTTGGCTCTGGATTCTGGAATTCGCTTTCTACAGCTCTGCGGTCCATAGAGAGTTTGCATTTGTTTAAAACAGATCCTGCGCGATATTAAATATGATACCGGGTAAAATCATATTTTGACGCCCCCCTTAATAATGTTTTAATAAATAAACAATTTGTTTTTCTTTATATACAGTCGGCTCCGCTTAAACGAATATTTACGGCCCAAGAAAAGTATTCGATTAAGCGGGGTATTCAATTATGCAGGTAAATAAATACATATCTACATATGCTCATCTTTAAATACCCTAGTGCAGTGGTTCCAAGCCTTTTTCAAGCTGCGCCCTCCTTTTATAGTAGCTAGGTAATGCGTGACCCCCTTTTATAGTAATCAAAAGATCCGTGACCCCCTCTGTCTGCCACCGCAACATTTGCATAATAAAAGCATTTTTAAGAGAGTAAAGGAAACACATTAAATAGAAAATTATATTATATTAATTATATATATACCTTGTTAATTGCATATATTAATTATATATACCATGTTAATTGCATGTATTATCAGTAATTATGCATTCCGTGTTAATTATATGTATCAGTAGCCTTATATATATATATATATAAAAGTTTTCCTCGCCCATTCTTGGCGGAAACAGGCTTTGGGACGGGCAGAGCGCCATGTTCCCAAGCCTCTTTTTACATCACTTCTTAATGTGCCATGTCTAGAAACTTCCTGACAATGTGACACGTGTTTAGGATTGTGGCTTTTTGTATTTCAATGTAGGTGTTTGGGTCAATGTTGAGTATCTCCAAATTCGTCGCAAGCGTTTTTGGTACTATCCCTGTTGCTGAGATGACTAACGGGATGATGAGGATCTTTTCCATACCCCATATATCTCGTACTTCATGTCTGAGATCTTGGTACTTGGTGATTTTCGTTGTGTAGGTTGTCTGTATGTTATTGGTGTTGGGTACTGCTATGTCGATTAAGTACGTGGTCTTATTCGATTTATCGACGAGGGTTATGTCAGGACGGTTATGTGGGACTGTCTTGTCTGTTATGATTGCTCTATCCCAGTAAAGCTTGTGTGTTTCGTTCTCATGCACGGTCTCTGGCTCATATTTGTAGTACGGGCATTTTTCTTAACCTTTGTAGTATGGGCTCTGCTAAGAGATTTCTGGTTATTATGTTCCTGCGTTGGGTTGTTATCCTTTCTATACTGATGTCCAGGTGTGGGTACTGTTGTGCGAATTTGGCGTGAAGTGTGGGTCTGTAATTTGTCATGTCTGTTTCCAGCTTTGTAATCGTATAGTAGGTGCGCATGATGTAGGTGTTCATATCTATTGTCCATGACATGCGCTGGCGTGGTCTTTCAGCCCTAGTGGTTGCACCTATACTAGGCTGCAAAGCACTTTGGGCTGTGTTGGTTCTAGTAGCCGTACAGTTGGAGGCGCCGCTACAACCGCCGACACCTCCAAGGAGAGACTGTTGCATATTTTTCGAACTGGCCCCTCTGCTTAAAACTCGAACGCGGTTCTGATTTAAGAGCGAGACAACCGATGCTCCATTCATATTTTCATTATGGTTCATATCATCAGAGTCTGAGATAGCCTTTTTCACGTCGCTGGGTTACCGATAGTTATCCCAACGGCGTTCCGGATGCTGGCATGTCGTCAGCAGGCTACAAATCCGGTTTTAATGGCCCAATGGTATATTTATTCATTATTAATACTTTCTATATATATATATATCCATAGGTGTACGCAGAAAGTTCGTATGTATGTGGGGTTTATGGGCTAAATGGTGTGGGTTACAGAGCTACAACTCACATATTCCTATGTTAAATATACAAAATTTCATTGCAATGGGGGTTACAACCCCCATCAACACCCCCTGCCTAGGTCGGTGCATATATCCTTACAGAAAACATGCTACATAAAAATTAACAGATCTCAACAAATCATCGTGAATTGTACTCGTCCGCTTTAATAAGAAATCTTAAGAACTTGGTAGGAAGAGACTGTTTTCTACTCGTCAACTGCAAAATTGTGGTGGGTAATGGTGAACGGATAATGAACCTGTAATGTTGAAAATATTGTCAGAAAATGAAATTAAACTGCAGCGGCAAAAAGTTTCCTTCAATATATGATGTAAATTGTAACTAAGGTGATGACATAATAAAGTAAGAATATATATGATAATATTTTTTGTAGGCACAAGACTATTTATTTGTTAGAAATATAGGTTCCGTCAGACAACCAAAGGTCAACAATGGATGATGTGGGTTTTTGAGAAGGTGGCCACCCTCGTAACAAGCTGAGTGCTGTGGCCAGGGTAATATTAGTTGTTTCACGTGGTCCTCCAGGATCGAGTAAAATTTTCGCAATT
>QLNU02013614.1:13732623-13763650 GCA_006491805.2 Dysdera silvatica
TTTTTCTTTTCGACGTCGAAAACACTAGGTACGCGGTGTTTTGCGGTTAAGAGAGGAAGCACTTGTAATTAAACGTTGATGACACGCACACGTGATAAAGCACGGACAATGTACTGAAGCACCGAGCACGTGGTAAAGCACGGAACACGTCGGATACGTGGAGCATTGGTCGTACACGATTTTTTTTTATAAACACACGACCCGTATTGTAGACACACCAATCTGGATTCCTGCGCCCATCGATGAGGCTGGAAGCATTAATTTTCGTTTAAAGGTACTCACTTTTTCACGTAGTTGTTGCTGATGGCAAAAAGTTTTTTGAAGAAAAAATCACGTCCAGTTCACCAAATATAACGTATGCTTGATTTACGATGAGTAAATAATAATACCAGCATGTAAGGTTTTATTTATACCAGTGCTTTTGGTGCTTTAGGTTTAGCACAATACAGGAGGCTGCACTCGGCAGGAGATTTACCTGACAACTGGCTGCCTGGCAAGAGTTATTACCGCCATCTAAAGGCAAGTTAAGCTTCCATTATGGGCCGCGATGGTGGCGGTGGCTTCTATCTGTAGTTAACAGCCGTGAGCTACAACCTAAGTATAAAGACCATTTGCCGAACTACGGTGAAAGTAGGATTTACATCGCTGTCGATGCTGGATCGTGAGATACATGAAGCTTCAGTTTGTGAAATCCCATCGCCATTTGATCGCGCCGATACCGAAACTTTGGCTCTGTCAGACGAATTGAATTCCCAATCTATCCGCCGATGTGGGCCTTGCTCGATCAACATGTAATCGGGGCGCTTCACGGTATATCCCCAATGAGTGAATGATAATGTTGTGTAGGGTGGGAAGAAGTTGTTTACGGAGGGCGAATTGGTTTTTTATTGATATTTGTTTTGGATTTACCAAGGCAGACTATTGATGTGGTGTTTTAGTATTAGCGATAGTAGCGGACGAGGCAAGGGGAGCAGAGTTTCAAACGGTGCTCACGAGTTGGTGGGGGTAGAAAAAATGAGTTATTTGGTGAGGTGGGATATTATATTAACAACTGTGGTATAATGTAGTCGGTTAATTTAGTGTGATGGAGTAGGTAGAATTTGGTGGAATGATAAAAGTGATTGGGGGGGTGTAGGTGTTTGTGATTGGATATGGGCGGGCAAATTTGAATTTCGTTGGTGAGCTGTGAGGGGAGAATGAGTTTCTGGTGGCCGAGGGGCCAGCCGGCGAAGTGGTGGGTGGGCTAACGTAGGACGGAGTCCTGGGTTTCGATTCCTGGATCTAGTTGGGTGGAGTCTGGATAATCTTCGATGGATTCTCTGGTGTGATAGAGTTGGAGGCCATTGTGGTGTACGGAAATGGGGGGCGGAGAAGGTAAGATGTTGGGGTAAGAGTTAATGGGTGGGTGAAAGCGGTTTACAAATGCCTGAAGGGGACCCAGAAGTCTCCTTTGACGCGTGTTGTGTACGATATGGGATTGTGTGATTAGTGGGTTGGGGTGGAGGTGGATGTAGTCAAAATAATTAATGCAAAGGTCTTGGATGGTTTGGGTGATTGTGGGTATTTGCAGGTCTTTGAAAATTTGGGTGTTTCGGATGAACCATGGTATATTAAAAATTTTTCTGAGAGTGGTGTTTTCATATTTTTGGAGGAAAGTTAATGTTTTATTGTTGAGCAGAGACCATGATGGGGTAGCGTAGGTAAGGATCGGGCGTATAGGGGTAACAGAGCGATTGTCAGAGCAGTTGTCACAGCACCGGATTCGTCATTATCAACTATTCAACGTGTGGCCCGCACACATGTGTCCAACATGACCCTCTGCAAACGACTGAGAGAGCGGAATTTACGCTCGCGCCGACCGTTACGCCGCTTACCTCTCACGCCTTTACGCCTTCAAGTCCGATTACAATGGTGCCGGGCTCGATCAACTTGGAACTGCGCTGACTGGGGACGTATAGTCTTTAGTGACGAGTCCCGTTTCCAACTGTGTCCTGACGACAACCGCAGACGTGTCTGGAGACGTCCAGGGCAGCGTGGGGATCCTGCCCTTACTATCGCACGCCACACATGCCCACAACAGGGCGTTATGGTCTGGGGTGCCATCTCCTTTGATAGCCGGACCCCTTTGGTGGTCATTTCTGGCACATTTACATCACAGCGGTACGTAGACGACATTCTACGACCGGTTGTGTTACCGTTCCTTTTGCGACACCCTGGACTTACGTTTCAACAAGACAATGTCCGGCCGCACACGGCACGTGTTGCTATGAATTGTCTTCAAGCTTGCCCAACACTTCCTTGGCAAGCTAGATCTCCTGATCTCTCTCCCATAGAGCACATTTGGGACGCTATGGGAAGGCGATTGCAACCATCCCGGAATGTTGACGATTTAGCCCGACAGTTGGAGACAATTTGGCAAGAAATTCCGCAGGACACCATCCGGGATCTTTATCAGTCTATGCCACGCCGGGTGACAGCTTGCATCCAGGCCAGAGGTGGACCAACGCCTTATTGACTTCCTCCCTTTGTAACGGTCAAACTCTGCAATAAATCATTCAATTGTTCTGAAATTTTAATGATTTCTTTTTCTATGTATGTTCTTCACATCCACCAATTTTTATCGCAATCGGACAACTCCTCCTTGATGCGTCGATTTTTTTTTGTTATAGAGTGCACATAAAACAATCCCGCCTGTCCTATGCCTCACATACTTTTACCTTGCTTGATTAATGAAAGTATACGTATTTGGCGATAGTAAAATTATAAATCTAAAAAAAATATTTCAAGTTTTTGTTTCTGACAAAATAAAAAGAGCTATTGAATATATTGGGCATGCGTGATTGCGTTTAAGATGGAGCATATATGTACATTACGATGTCCTTTTCATTTAGAGTAATCGTTTTAAACCAATTTTAAAGATGTAATAAACGTTGGTTTCCAAATTTCTGATCAATTACTTTTTTTTGTGGTAAGGTTGAGTTTTAAGTAAGAAAAATCTATAATTACCAGGAGCATATTTCATTCCAAACCAATAGCTAAAAGGTACGATACTGTGGTGTAAGACGTGCAGTGTTGAAATTTGACTGTTCTTTTTCCTCAAGACGAAGAATATCTAAAAAAAAAATCGGAAACAAAATTAAGAATTTCAAAATCTAGATATGAATATTTACAGCATAAAAAAGATTCTCAATTCAAGCAGTGGCTTACAGTATCGATGAACTCAACGAACTTCGTCATATACAACCACCATCCCAATTCCGCCATCTGTAAAACATGTAATAAGTTTCGAAAGGTCAAAATATATATCAAGAAAACATAATTGCAGATTCCCACCAAGAAGTTAATCAAAGTGGGACCGAAAAGCATAACGCGACGAAAAAATGAGTGCTTTTTCACAAAACGAATTTACTCCTCTTAGAGAGAGAGCAAGTCATTGTGACTGTTAAGTCACTGAGATGCAAGTATCACATGCCATTTCGAACTTGGTTGGTTGTATTTTTATTGTACAAAGACAACAAGGGTCATTCTGCGCCAGACAAGGTGAGATCTTGCATGCAATTTTAAGAAGAAACTAAACATTTCGAACTTCATCGATGCTCATAAAAGTTTCATTAACAAACGTTCAGTCACACCTTTGAAGTTTCTATATATTTGACCCAATTCCCTAGACTGCTCATATAATAACATGTTTGGCATACGTTCTAAGATATATCTCCAGTAAGGTACGTCTCAAAACGGAGGGACCCTGGTTCGAATCCAGGATGGGGAAAGCGTCTTTTTCTCCAAAACGAATAAAGCTCTAGTTTGAGCTATAATCTATACGTGGGTGGCAGAAATTATTGTATAATACGTCTCAAGTTACATCCTGAGATACGGTCATCTGAGATAGAACAGTTTACAGTGACCATCGAACCATGATCTGTTTACACGCAACCCAAATTACTAGGAGTCACACTAATTTTTGCAGTCTTAAAGGTCGTACGATGGTCTTCAGTATTGGACAACACCTTACGTAAGCAATAGGACAATATCCCTGTTCGATTCTCTAGAATCAGAGTCGTTGACCGAATTTGACATATTTGTGCTGCGAAAAGGTATGAGGATGGATTGGCTGATCTTTGTGGCGCAAGTATAGTGAAGATCCGTTTGCAAGTTTTACAACGCAAGGATTATGCTAAGCCGGAACCTACAGTTTTCCCCGGAATCCGAATCCAGCGTGGCCTACAGAACCAGTTGCAGGACATCAATGAGCAATTGGGGTGTAAGTTTTCATTAGTACTGATGGGAGTCGAACCCAGCATAACTGGACGCTAGGCGAATGCCTTACCACTGCAGGGCCCAGACACAGTAAAGATTATGTGGCACCTGACAAGGTGAAATTGTACATACGGTTTGAAAAAGCAAAAAGAACTCGAACTTTATTGTTCGTATTTTGAGTTCTGCGGAGAACTGAAGTCATGAGAGTATCGGAACCTACGGTTTTACAAGGAATCGGAACCTACTGTGGCCATGAAAACGGCACACGGTGTGCATTATTACTGAAAACGAATTGTGGTGGATGCCACGATAGACAAACACTTTACCACTAAGTCATCGTGGAGCTAGCATGTACAGCACAGGTTTGTGCTTGACAACCAGAGGCGTAGCCAGGTGGTGGCATGGAAGGCCCACGCCAGGGGCGCAGACTAGGAAGGGAGTAAAATAGGCTGAAATAATTCACACAAGCCAAAAAATTTGACGGTTCGGCAAGGGGCGCAAGGTCACCTAGCTACGGTGCTGTTGACAGCATCTGAACTAGATAATTCTTCTTTGATCCGTTAAACCTATGCTCTTCCAGAACCTACACTTATTCGAGGGATCCAAATCTATTACACAGAAAATCAAACGCGGGAACACAGACCGGTAGAAAAACCATAAGCGTTGGTGATACATATACACCTACACACATAAGAACTTTCTTAACAGAAAAATCCTGTTCCGCCACAACTACAGGGATGTGAGAGATAACTGGCATAACATTACCAAAATACATGAAAGTGAACAACAGAAAACACAACCTCCTGGACAAAACACACACACAAAATATCCATAAAAGTCGTATAAAATGCACAATTGTTCAACAAATGTCCATAAAAATGTGATAAAATCTGTCAGAATTAACTGTCCTCATCAGAGTCCTCGACGCCATCACAAAACAGGACGGACGAACCGGCCATGAAACCCATGGTCAACGTAACTTCGTCCTCAGAAGAGGCGACATAATCCACAAGCCTCAGGAGATTATCCCTAATATCCCTCGATTGAGCGATAATTCTCAAATCAGAAGTTAAGTTATTAATTTGAAAATCCTTTATTATAGGATTTCGGCACTCAGATAGCCAGTGAAGAAAGTCGGCTTCACGAAAACCACAAACACATGCACAATTTTTAACGCTAAATCTATTTAGATATCTCGGAGTGTTACGATAGCCAGTGAAAACCTGGTTCAGAAAATGGTTTTTCTCAATTCTATTAAGACTCACAACCGCAAACAATTCTGAAGTTATACATCCTTTGTTCGTTGTTTGATCGAAACTGCGGAGCTCGAAATAGTGCCACCACACACACACTATATACTCTAAAGTATCCGGACACTTTGGATTTTTTGTTTTTTTTTTCGAATTTCTAAAAACTACTCTGCCAATTATTCTTTGACTTTGAAGATATATAGAACATGCTTGTATGCACACTTTGCAATAAAGTTTCGGTGACTTGTGCATTTAGGGGACCACCCACATATTGACAAAGTGAAAAAATATATTTGATCACCCTGTATCATAAAAAGCTGGAAATTATTTGTAACTTTCAGAAAATATTTAACCAGCTATGCTTAATGCCTGTGTGCATTTTTGTAAAGCAAACATGTATATTCATGAAGATAGAAACGTTCCTTTAAGAAAACCCAAATTTTGTCACATATTTTTTACTTAAAATAGCCACAATTTCAGTCGAATTTCATAAAACTGAGAGAACATTTGTCAACGTACAAGAAAAATATTATACTTAAATTAGGAATTAATATATTGAATACACGGTAAGATGAGCATTTGGAAAATTTTTTTTACTGCGCATGCGTGGAAGACGAATAACTTTCTTTCATAATTTTGTAGCCAAGAGTATAGGTCAACTTAAAAAAAATACCAGTGAGATATCTTGAAAATTCAGAAAGTTATCGATGATATAGTAAGCCGTATTTCTCTAATTCTCTGAAAATAACTAGGTGATAAGGGGTTTTTCCACAAATTGTCATATTCCAAATTACCAAACACTCCTACTCTGAAAATGAAATATTCCAGATTTATGCAAATAAGGATCAAAAGTATTCGGACACCCCTCTACGTGGTGGATTCTGTTAGTGACGTCAAATTTCTAGCTCTCAGACAAGTATAAAAGAAGTCTGACGAGTTAACAATTATAATTTCAAAGCTAGAAAAGTAAAATGGGAGGAAAGGGTGAGCTAAATGATTTTGAACGTGGTGAAGTCATTGGTTGTCACCGCTGTGGAAAATCTGCTCGTGAGATTTCTGTGATGTTACGAGTGCCCCGTTCCACCGTTAATGATGTTATCGTAAAGTGGGAACATACGGGGACTACAACGGTGCATCCACGACCTGGTCGACCACTTCGTCTAGTAGACAGGGAACGCAGAGTGATGAAAAGAGTTGTGAAAGTGAACCGCATGAAATCGGCGGAAAAAGTTCGTGCGGATTTTCAAGATGCCTCTGGATGCAACGTCAGCACAAAGACAGTTCGTCAGGAACTGCAAAGTCTTGGTTTTCATGGCCGAACAGCTGCATATAAACCAAACATTACCTCAACCAATGCCAAGCGTCGCTTTCAATGGTGCAAAGCGCTCTAAATATGGAGCCTGCAGCAGTGGCGTGAAGTGTTATGGAGCAATGAATCACGGTACACTATTTGGCAATCAGATGGTAGAGTCTGGATGTGGAGAATGCCGGGTAAACGCTTTTTACTTGACTGTATTGTGCCGCAAGTTAAGTTTGGTGGTGGAAACATAATGGTTTGGGGATGTTTCTCATCGTTCTGGCTTGGCACTTTAATTCCTATGAAGGGAACTCTGAAGATGGAAGGCTATCTCGACATTTCGGACAATTCCACGCTGCCCACATTGTGGCAACAGTTTGGAGTGGGTTCATTCTTGTTTCAACAAGATCATGCTCCTATCCACACAGCACAGGCTGTACAGAGCTGGTTTGCTGACATGGATGTTGAGGAATTGGACTGGCATGCTCTGAGCCCAGACCTAAATCCCATAGAACACCTATGGGATGAATTAGAATGTCGACTGCGAGCTAGGCCAAAACGCCCCACATTGGCGCAAGAGCTGATTAATATTCTTTTGCAAGAATGGCATGCAATTCCCACTGAAAAATTCCAGAAACTAGTAGATAGCCTCCCCGATAGAGTGGCAGTCATCACTGCAACAAAAGGTGGTCCCACTTCATAGTCATTTTTGACTTCTTGTTGGTTTGTTGAATTTTTATGGCGCAAGGATAACAATGGTCATTCTGCAGCAAGCAAGGTTTATGACTTCTGTAAAGGAGAAGCAAAACATGCAGGTGTACGGATACTTTTGATCCTTATTTGCATAAATCTGGAATATTTCATTTTCAGAACAGGGGTGTTTGGTAATTTGGAATATGACAATTTGTGGAAAAAACCCTTATCATCTAGCTACTTTCAGAGAATTAGAGAAATACGGCTCACTATATCGTCGATAACTTTCTGAATTTTCAAGATATCCCACTGGTATTTTTTTGAAGTTGCCCTATACTATTGACTACAAAATTATGAAAGAAAGTTATTCATATCTTTCGCGCATGCGCAGTAAAAAATTATTTTCTTCAAATGCTCATATCTCATCGTGTATTCAATATATTAATTTCTAATTTAAGTATAATATTTTTCTTGTACGTTGACAAATGTTCTGTAAGTTTCGTGAAATTTGACTGAAAATTGTGGATATTATAAGCAAAAAAATTATGACAAAATTTGGGTTTCCTAAAAGAAACGTTTCTATCTTCATGAATATACATGTTTGTTTTACGAAAATGCACACAGGCATTAAGCATAACTGCTTAAATATTTTCTGAAAGTCACAAATAATTTTCAGCTTTTTATGATACAGGGTGATCAAATATATTTTTTCATTTTGCCAATATGGGGTGGTCCGCTATATGTACAAGTCACTGAAACTTCATTGGGGAGTATGCATTCAAGCATGTTCTATATATCTCCAAAGTTAGAGAACAATTGGCTGAGCAGTTTTTTAGAAATTCAAAAAAATTAAAAAATCCAAAGTGTCCGGATACTTTTGGGCATATAATGTACGTACGTATACACATAAAATTTACAGTTTTCAATGTAGAGATCTATCGTCTTCTCAATAGTATATGCATTTTAGAACCAGAAAAAACATCGCTTCTATGAAAACATGGCGCGCGTACACATAGAAACAACATATATCTACGCCGTTACAAGGTTATGTTCCAAAGGAACATCTCTCATTAAACAACTCCAATTAAATCAGCCCACCAAGAGCTGCAGCAATGCAAACATTATGTAGCTGTAGGTGGGCTGAAGCTGAGAGCATTTCAACTCCCATTAAAACTGATCGTTAATCGAAGTCCTTAGTGTTCTTGAAAAGTTCGTTAAGATTAGTGAATAACGGATACAAGCTAACGAGGTAAACATCACCTGCCTTCAAGGTGAGCAGTAACAACAAAATATTCCGCCATAAATATTTAAGCAGGCGGTTTTAACATAAAAAGCTTACATCACTAGACCATCAGGTACAGTCGTGTTTCACTTTTTCAGCATAAAACAGTGGTTAAAACGCCTAAAGTAAACATCTTGAAGCATACAAATAAAGCAATACCTTGATACAGCAAACACATCTTACAATACTCTTTGCGATAATGGGTTTTTGGACAACATTTTCCTTGACAGAAACTCTTGTAGGCGGACTCTAAAGTGCATAAAGTGGACGAAAGGATCTCAGTCGTTCGACGTCTTCAACAACCAGAAAAACTGTCCAAGTTTAATGGATGTGTGTTATATGTGTTATACTTGTAATATGTAGACGGTGGCAGGGGCGGACTGGCCCCCTCGTGAGCGATAGGTCTTGCGCCCTTATAGCCTATAGGCAGGGTTTAAGCTGCAGTCGCATTTTTCGCAAAATGCGACGAGTTGCTCGAAAATGCGAAGAAAAAATTTTTGCCCATCGCGAAAATGCGACAGGCATTTTTAACCACAGTTTATTCTCTGAAAACAGGATTCCTCGATTCCAGAATATCCGTTTTGCACTTCAGCGATCTTTTCTTGTTCCTTTTTGTTTCCTCTTCAAAATTCTTAACAGCACCTGTTAAGCATTGTTGATATAAATAATTTCATTGATACGATTTTTCGAGCAACGAAAGCAACTAATATTTTTTAGCATTTTGCTACAACTTTTTTCCCATTTTAGCATTTTTGCGACAGCATGTTTCGAGCCAACTGAAAAACTGACTATAGGGCTCGGGCCCTCCGATAGTCCAAGGTATCCAAGGTACGATAGTCCAAGTCCCTTTGAGAGGACCCAGTCCGCCTCTGGACGGTGATCATAGGATTACAATAATGTATGGGACAATATAGGACGAAAAGCGCTACAAATGTTACAGATGGAGAAATAATACTGAATGAGAACAAAGAAGTTATTTGAGGAGAAATGAATATAAAACATTACTAGTACAGGCAATCAGTAAAAGTATACACCTATTGAAATGTTCGAAAAATGTTTAAAAATAAACATGGTGAATGAATTGAAATATGGAGAAAGAGGGAAAGAATAATTTGAAAAAAAAACTACCTCTATGAGGAATAAGAATAGAGAAACGTTGAGACTAGATTAACTAAAAGGGATCCAAATATTTGAACCATTTGCCAGTAGAAATAAAAATATGTCATTGAAAATTATTTAAAGAAATCTTAGAGAAGTAGATAGGTTTTAAAGAATTCAGAACTTTCGTAGATGAAAACACACGAGAGTCTGAAGCAGATTATACTCAGGAGCGAACACAGACTTCCCATTTTTATTTTTTTTTCTTTGAGGGTGTGGGGGAGTCAAGGACAGAATTTGCCATGGTCTTGGAATAACACCCTTCATTTATCATGAAAGTTGGAATTTTTTACAGTGAAAAAATATATTTTGGGGGTCATGACCCCTGTGACTGCCCCCCCGTGTCCGCACTTGGTTATACTTACCCTCTGGACTACAATGTATACATCAGTATACCATTAACAATTTAGTCGGTATCATAAATTTTAATTAAATGAAGCGATAAACGTACTATAATAATACGAAAATTGTAACGGTTTATACATACAGTAAAACCTTCCTAAGACGACCACCGTCGGTTCGGCATAAAGACGGTAGCTCAGAGAGGTGGTCTCTGAATGGAAGTAAATTTAACAAAGGATCTATGGGGGAGGAAATTTCTTTAAAGAAAAGGTGGTCGTCAAGAGAAGTGATAGCAGAACAGAGGTGGTCGTTATGACATGTTTTTCTCTATTTGTAAAAAATATTATTTAAGATACGATCACTAGCTTTTATTACATCTCTGGACACTGCAATAATTTTTTTTTACAATGATCCTAATCCAAGATTCGTTTGACTTCCACGACGAAAGGGCAATCAGAGTCGCACTGCGGTGGGATCTACTGTTTTCGGATGAAACTGAACTTTCAAGGGATAGGGAACCAACCCCTGGACGGCGGTGAGTAGTTAGTCGGCCATTTTTTTTCCATGGCACAGTTGAGAGTCAAGTCCGGGATAACCGCCCACTAGGTGAATGTTTTACTATTGCACCACAGCAGGGCCAATCTAATTCTAAAATTCAAAGCAACCTCCTGCATAGGATTATATAGTTTGCGATTACGCGTTCAGAAAGGTAAAATCCCGTATATTTTCCTTTTTTCTATTCAATTATGAGAATCAAATTGGATTTGATTCACTTACTCGCCACTTGTTTTTAATTTATGACCCCAAGAATGACAAAGGTAGGTGCCGTAATCTACAAATTTTTGGGGATCTTGAGGTCAGTAAAAGGAACCAACGCCTGGTTTACAGTGCGCAGTTAGGCGGTAAGCGTCATTTTTTGACATCGTTGGGAATAGAAGGCATTACCACTACACAAGACAGTAGCCAGCAATTAATTTAGGGGGTGGGGTTAGAAGTTTTTCAGCATGTATCGATACAATCACAGCATGCAAGGCCGTAGCCAAGTCCCATTAAAAATTTAGTTTCGGAGGGGGAGAGCGGTTCCTGAGATTCCCTCTCTGGATGCCACTCTCTGTCATGCCTCTGTCATGCCACTACTTCACCACAAGACCCTCATTCAATTCTTATATGCATGTATCCATCATTCTGTTTCTCTTCAGAATATTCTTAGCCTTATCATGAAAACATTTACTGGAGAACAAAGTATTCCGTTCATTAACATAATTTTAATATTAATCGATTTTTCCCAGCTTTGAAATAATTTAGAATCCATTCTTCTTACAGCGCATTAAATCTTTCCCAAATCTTCCTGCTTATCAACGCACTCATCACGTACAAATTCATTCACCGAGGCCACTTCTTATAATTGGGCAGAAAGATCCACCTGTTTGATCATTAAATCGTTTTCTACACTTCTAGTGCAAATACACTAACATCTACAGAATAAGGCAAAAAAAGCTATAAACAATGATGTTTGACGGAATCGGCCGGGCTGGTTATAAACCTACTGATCTACTACGCTTCAAAATTTATTTTAATAAGTATCTATATATGTCTTCTTTGCTTTTTGTGGCAAAAGGACATAAGGCATGTTATACCAGGAGATAGAGTTTTCTGAGGGAAATCACAACCCCTTTTGCCAAGCAAATAAAAATCGAACTACGATGTAAAAAATGACAAACGCTGCCAATTTCTGGAATCAAACTCCGATCATTTGCATCAAGTAAAGAGAGATTAAGCTCTTATTGTGTTTATATGCATACAGGTATACCTGCGGCTCCAAAACTTCCAAAACTATGATATTAGGATAAACGATATGAAATTATTGGCAATTGACATCATAGAATATTCAAAAACACGATTAAAAAATAACGTACGTACACGGACCGCTTCATATCTGTTTGAGTAATCCACCGACTGGCATACCATCTTGTATTCTGTGAACCATCCAAGCCATCCTATCTATAAATAAATAAATAAATAAGTAATACGGTCGAACCCAGTGGCTACTCGTGACTTCAAGAACGGGTGAAGCGGCAAGCCCCTCCTCCACCGCCAAGGAAACCGGAAAAGTGGCTAAAAATTTCCGTTTTCTATCATTCTAGCAAAATAATTGTATTTATTATGATTTATATGTGTATGTGCATATATATGTATATATATATATATCGATCGGAGCTGATATGATACTACATATTGTATAGACATATGTGGAGACAACAAGCAAAATAAAAATATGCAATATATGCTTACCCAGTCTTTATTTTTTGAATATAAGTTCGATTCTTTTAGACTTGCAAACTTGTCGATGATGTGAAAAAATGGTTGAGTTTCTATTAACTCTTTTAGTAGTTCCTTTTCAATTGAAATTTTTAACAAGTTTCTATGTCTGTCTTCAAACATCGTATTACGTAGACTGATTTTGATTCTGTTTAAGCAAGAAAAACTCCGTTCTACGGAAACACTAGTGGACGGAATAGTCACTATTAAGCAATGAAGTTTATAAGCTTCTTTAAAAATGTATCTGTTTTCTGTTAAAATTTCCATGAATGTTTGTAATTTCATATCTCTATACTGCTTATCCAGATATATGTGTTTTAATTCATTTTTCAATCTTTGGAAGTCAGTAAATATATTGGGGTAGTACACATTTAAATTATTTATTGTTTTTGTAAGAAATTTATTGGAATACTCTACAAATTTTGAAGTATCCATTAATGTAATAAAATGAAGCTTTTCCATATCTTGAAAACGTGTAGTAATTTGTAAAGAAATAGTATCTAATATTTCATAAAATATGAATTTTATATTTTGCAAGAACTTTATTTTGTGTGAGCGTCACTTTTTTTTTGTCCCTCACGGTGTTCAGTTGGAACTGTTGTTTTCGAAATCACTAATTCGAAAATTTCTATGAACGTATCCTCATTTAGTTTGCTGTTTAAGACCATTTGCGTATTTTTAATTTGTGAGATGCAAAAATTAATGTCAAATGACTTATTTTGTAGTACATTGAAGAGAACATCCGTAAGTCCAAAATATCGCTAAAAAACAACAACCAACAGTGAAAATTCAAAGTCGTTAAATATATTTAAATAGCCGACACTCTGCCTAAGCGAAGTTTGATCGGAGGTTGGATCGTTCATAATCTCAGTAAATACTTCTTTTAAAGAATCCCATTCTTTATTTATAACACTCAACATTTTAGAGTTTGATGTCCATCGCGTAATAACAGAAGTAGGAATTCGTCTTCCGACGACTGTATCGACCACGTGAGTTCGTTTGGCAGAATGATGAAAAAATGCAGGTATGCCGCTTACAGTTGCAAAAAATATGCGACACTGTGAAATGCTGTTGCAGCTTTGTTGTAGCACTAAATTCAGACGATGTGCCAAACAATCAATAAAAACTGCTTCTGGTGCTACTTCTTTAATTTTGGACTGAAGACCATTTAAGTGCCCTGACATTACGCTTGCCCCATCAAAACGTAATCCTATAAGTTTTGATTTATAGTTAAATTTTTCGAGGCATCTTGATACAAGGTTAAACAATGCTTCGGCAGTCCGATTGGAACTGACGTCATAAAATCCCAAAAATCTTTCCACTAAATTTTCACCAGCAATAACATACCTAATTATGATACTACATTGAGATTTTTGGACAATATCTGTGGAATCGTCTACTTGTATAGAAAAAAATGCAATCCTTTATTTCTTTTTCGATATGTTCATTGATATATTGCCAAATGCAGTCAATTATTTCATTCTGAATAGTCTTAGAATTGCCGGCAAACATGGGTGTGATTTTTCAAAAGTGCTCATGAATGTCCACAGGGCTTATCGAAATGCAGTTTTCTAACAATTCTTTAAAATTACCATGATTAGTGGAGGTTACATCTTTGTGATGACCATGAAATGCTAATTCTTGCTTCCCCAAGTAAAGAACAGCACGAATGGGCGGGCAATTGAATGAAACGTCTATTAAGCTGCACATTCTCGTTGAAGCGTTTAATATATATTGCCTAAAGTATTCTTTTAAAGCATCCTCGGTACCACTTAAATTTTTTTTTAAGTTTGAAAAACATAATGTACAATCCACACGATCAAAAGAACCTTCATGTTTGTGAAGAGCACGGGTAACGTTACCAAAATCATTGAAACCACTCTTATTCCACACATTTGATTTAACACCAATGATTAAACATGGCATACAAAAAAGTTTATTTAAATAATAACTCCCACACAGCCATTCAAACTCCGAATATCACGAAATCTTAAAATGCCGATTATATACTTTGTCCTTTTTTTGCAACTTTAGTTAAATTTAACACAGGCATGGGCTTTTCCTTACTTAAAAATTCTTTTTTATCATCGTTATTCCAACTGGAGAATGGGGTTTCTAATAAAATACATACCTGGTCATTTAAGGGAAACGTCATATTGTAAAGGAACCTATTAAGTTTAACCTAACGAATCAAGTAACGGAAATGCTGTTTTTCTAGGCGGTTTGAGAACTTGTAGCATAGTGCGCATATCTGAACTTTGGACCATATAAAAGATGGACACAGCAGTGTCCCCAGTTTAACGGCTGCTCTTCGAGCGGCTCCACATCACGTGATGTTAAACGTAATTCATTAGTCACGTGAGGAAAGTGGAAAGGACGTCTCATCCTTCCTAGCAAGCTTCTTCCTATTCTTCTAGTGTGTTAAAACGATCATGGTGCGGTACAGTGTAGCATATAATTGCAAGGAAAGGGCGGGGGGTGGAAAGAAAGGCGTTTCACAGGTTTATTAATGTGTATATATCTTCTGTTCACACTGTTAATGATACGGTTCCCATTATCACACATAAACATTTCATTCACACATAAACACACACAAATTACCAAGAAAGGTACCAGCTTTAACCCAATACCAGAAAATATGGACAAAATAAGTCATTAAAATGTATAAAAAATAATATATAGCAATTATATAAAAAAATCGACATATTTTAAATATCATATTTTTTTAAATTATTGAAAATATATTTTTACTTTGTCAGTTGGTTTTAAAATATAGGTATTTATGATATAAAAGCATATTAAAAATTTCAGAACTCTAGTGCGCATAGATCTGAAGATAATCTCTGCGCAATATAGAAAAAGTGATTTTGAGAAAAAAAGTGTTCAAGTTGGAACTTGGTAACAAGGTAACATGTAATAGTTATTTTTATTTTATACAATAGTGCAAGAAGTAATTGAAGAATTTTGATGCGGTTTGTTTTAAAACACTGCCAAAAATCGATATTATTTTTTAAACTAATAAATAAAAAATCGATTTTTTAAAGATTTAAAGGTCCTGTGTCCCCTTAAGAAACAAAAACACAACGAAATTACACGCTTCTACTGTTACCACTCAACGTGCCTCGAAATACTTCAGGGTAATTAAATAATTCTAACAGATATAACACTAAACTGTTTGTAGTTTGAATCAAAGTTTTATTCAATTCTTTGATTTAATTTTTTTTCTTTGACCAGTAACACCCCCACAGAAAATTTTTTACCTCTAGAAACCTCTGTGGTAATCAAAAATCTCAATTTTTATTTCTGATCAAGCCATACCTCTGTTTTGGTAATTTTTACCTTTTTCCCCATGCAAAACCTCTAGATTCAGAGGTAAAACCTCTGATCTGGCAATACTAGCTGACATGATGATGCGATAAAAATTTCTCTTCTCTGACAGTACTTGCTTTCGTTGTAAATATTCCATCGCCATGGTAACCATGTTCGCAAAACATTTCCGTTTTGAAGCGAAGCTCTGAATTTCTATCGTCGCTTCATTCGGCCCTTTTTCTCGGCTGGCAACATTTCGTTGATGCGTTTAACGCGTTTAAAGCGCTGACTTAAAAACGTAGCCTTCTGTTCCTGAATGTAATTCCAATTATATTAAAGGAATTAAATTCAAAAAAAAATAGTGGGCTCAAAATAAAATTTTGAATTTTATTTTTCTAATCAAATTTTAAATTTGATAAAAAATAAAAAGGATTTGGAATTTAAATTAAAAACTGACCGCTTAATTTTTTAGATGAAGTGGCGCTTCACTTGCGTCACCTAACGAGCCGCCACTGGTCGAACCTCGTTAAGATGAACACCAGCAGGAACATAAAATCAGTTCGTATTAACAGTAATTCATCTTATCCTTGAATAGCATGCTATACACTCTGAAGGACTTAAGAAAACAGTTCGCCTTAAAAGTAATTCGTCTTAACGAGGTTCGATTGTAATAACAGCATCCCTAATTACAAAACAAAATCGAGAAGTTAAAAAAAATGATCAAAAAAATAGAAAATCTACAAACGTTAGATCAGAAACATTTTTGTTGGTTGGTATTTTTATGGCGCAAGGATATCAAAGGTAATTCTGAACCAAGCATTTTAGTTTCTGACATATGTTTCCTTGGAATGAAGTGATTAAAAGTGATACCCAGGGCCGGTTTCGGTGACTAAAATTACTGGCCCTACAAATTTAGACTCTTAGTTTCACGAACTTCCACAGAACCCAATTTTTTTTTTAAAGTTTGTAGTTTTACGGCTCAAGGAATACAACGGGTCATGCTGCACCGTGATCTACTGTTTTCCGTAATATCCGGATCTGTGGTGCCCTGCGGTGGCGCAGTGTGGTAACGCGTTCTCCTATTGCGCGGCTAATCCGGGTTCGACTCCCAGCAGTGCAAAAAGAACGCTTACTCAGAGATCTCATAAAGATCGCACTGCTCACTGTAGTCCGGGGTTTGGTTCCCCAGGCCTTAAGAGGTTCGGATTCCTCGGAAAACAGTAGGTCCCGGCGCAGCATGACCACTGTAGTCTTTGAGCCGTAAAACCAAAAAACAAACAAACCGGATCTCTGTACACAATTTTCCGAGGAATCCGAGTCTCTTGAGGCCTAGGAAATCAAACCCCGTACTACAGTAAGCAGTGGGATCTTGATGAAATCGCTGAGCAAGCGTTTTTTGCATCATATTTCTTAAAATGAATTAATATTAATTATACAAATTAGTTTTCCCAACCATCCAAAAATAATATTTCCTAGAAACGTGCAGCTCGTAAATTTTAGTTTTGTAAAAAGTTAGTATACTGTAAAACTGTACAAAGTAAAATTAAATATTTCAAATATAACAAATTAATGCGAACTTTAGAAAACTACAATCTAGTACAGAGGGGTTTCTAACCCTGACAATTACCACAACCAGGGTGTACGACAAAATATAGCTTGTGTTCTTAAATAACGAGTCATCAATCATAAACGGGGTTACATAATAACGCTTAAACTTAACCGGGGAATAAAATTTTGTGAAACTCGTTTCACACTGGGGACTTTTTTTTCGCAGTGATATTTAATTAAAGTGATATTAAATATATTTATTTATTATATTTATTCATTATATTTCGCAGTGATATTTAATTTCAATGGCCAAAAAATGTCATACCCAGTTAATAGGTTAAATACAGGGCCTCCGTAGGAGCCCACATATCATCGGACCCCTAGGCCCTGGGTTACTTAGCCTATGTGTAAATTCGTCAATGCTGCAACGTAAATTTCAAAAACCTTTTCACACTTCAACTTTATTTTACCATTGTCTTCGAGGTCTTTGAGAAAGGCTCCGAAAACGGAAACTATCGGTTGTGAAATATGAGTCATTGTTCCACAGTTACAAATATTTGCATATGAAATTAAAGTTAATCGTTTGTGTAATAAGCACAAACAACTGAACTTCCTTATGATTCAACCAAACAATGAAAAATTTGAACGTTTTCCGTTTTTTCTGCAATTTATTGAAGAATGTAAAAACTGTGTTAAGTAGTGTTCAGGGATTACGTATGCACCTTTGGGAGAAGGGGTGGCTGTTGTGTTTATTTTCTTATGTTAGCTAATGTTAGTTTTTGTTTTCGGGGTGGGGGAGGTATAAAATGGCAAAAATATTACTTATGTATTAATTGAACTTTATATATGTATTAATTATGTATATTACTTATGTATTAATTATGTGTATTAATTATGTATATTACTTATGTATTAATTGAACGCTCTCTTAGAGAATTTTCAATAACTAAACCTTTGCATATAATTGTGATGTTCCTACGTAATTTTTTTTTTTTTTTAAATTTTCGCGAGAACCGGTTTATTACTTATTGCATCATTAAGTCTAGTAATGTCTGTTAACACCTTACTGAATATTACTGGGGTTGGTTGCATCTTTATGGCGCAAGGACCATTCAGCGCCAAACAATGTGGAGCAGTTTTGAATATTGCTACAGAGCAAATCTATTTTTATGTTATGACAAAATGTGTATCAGAATATATTCCACGATTGTTGTCTTTTGATTTTTTAACGTTGAAAATGTTTTACTGAACTTAGTCCAATACAATTACCACTTTTTATCATTTTATGCCAAATTTCTCGCCTAATATAGCCAATTCTAAAAAAAAGAGTTTTTAAGGTTGTATAGCTAAATCTTACCTCTAGGAAGAGCCATAAATTAGTAAGGACCATAGCGAAATTGTATACCACCATCAAAGGATTAAGATCATAGGCCGGTCGCGACTTCATGTATTGGGGACCAGCAACTTTGACGAAATAAATATAGGCCACGATCATCACAGTGCCCGGCAGTGGATTCTGCATAAGTGGCCAGTCTTTTAAACGAGGATCTAGAAAAAAAGAATATCAATAAAAAACAAATTCATTGACAGGGGCGGACTGGGTCGCGGCCCATCGGCCAACCCCGGGCCGCTGTGCTCTCATGGACGATAGGACTTGCCCTCCGAATGGACAAGAACTCCCGCCCGCGAAAGTTCAATGTACACGCCCTTTAAGAAGACGCAGTCCGCCCCCCGTTCATTAATAAAAAGTGTATTCATTAATAAAATAGTGCATTTAATAAAAAAGAGCATTCATCAATTAAAAAGCATTCATTAATAAAAAAGGACATTAATATTTTTCAAATTGAAATGCAACTAAAAGATAAATTTATTTATAAGAGAGTCTGGGAGAGAAACTATATCATTCGGCATATCCTCTGACATGACAGGTTATTTTTGGGTACAGAATTGGGTGATGACTCAATATGGCACTAAGTGTCACCTGAGAAAAAGTAAGGGGCATAATGGTGCCTTTGAACCATTGTAAAATTACGAACAACCCGGCGCATGTGGATTTGAATCCTGCTATTTGCATATTAATATTGAACTACTAAGATAAAAAGGTTCGCTTTCGCTTTCTTTTTGGTTTTACGGCTCAAAGACTACAGTGGTCATGCTGCGCCGGGACCTACTATTTTCCGAGGAATCCGAACCTCTTAAGGCCCAGGGAACCAAACCCCGGACTACAGTGATAAAAAGGTTCCTCTCACTTGCACGCTGTACTTGATGAATGTTATTAGCGTAAGGTTCTATAATTATTCAGGATGTTTGACGATCAGAAATTGCGTTATTGTTTCACTTCAGATACATAAATGTAAGTCATTGGACAAGTACATGGGACATAGGATGGTGAAACGAAAATTAGAGTTTAAAAATTTCGTATGCAAAATATTCGAACATTAGCCTTTAACATTCTATTAATATAATACATACATTGCATCCCAATTACTCAGAAAAGACAATATAAACCTGCAACCCCAGTATGTATTTAAATACAACCAAATTAACGAAAACATTGATTTAAGTGTATAATGTGTCTTTGCTGTCCCACCTTTTCGTTAGGGAGAGATACACATTTAACCCGTGAGCAGGCGCGCGGATTAAAGGAACGCGCGCGGGGTGATTTACACCCCATCTAATTATATAGCATTATTTCATTAAAAACGTCCAATTTTACAGGGAACAATAAGTGGAATGTTCGTTTTGTCAGTTTCAAAAGCAAGGTTGGACGGTTTTTTTCACAAATTTTAAATTGTGGGGTGTGGAACCCGGGTTAAAGTGAAACTTGTCAACAGATCCACGCAAAGCAATTCGGAAAAAATGCACAACATGTTATTTTCGATAAGATACCGTTGGTGCATAAAGTGCATGAATATTTCAAGTGCAAATATTGGGCATCCGGGAAAATAGTGCAAAATATTACACCTGTTCATTAAATCATGCAGTAAACTTTTTAATGTGAGAGTGCCCTCTCACATTTGAAAACTTGCCCTAAAATGTGTACTTTATATATATATGTATAAGCTTTAAAATGCAGTTTCTTGAAAGTTCTATTTTTTGCATTTACAGCATTTATGCGCTATGACATCGTTATTTTCTTCAGCGAATGCAAGTTCCTAAAATTTAACTTACTTCAATGCAGAATGCACGCGAATCATGAAACAACTAAACTATATGTAATAATATATTAATCCACGCTATACTAGGGAAGTACACAATACAGATTAACTTACAATTTATGATAAGTATACAAAATATACTTGGTCATATCGCAATGTTTTATTGACTTTACGCAAGGGCGCCCACAGAATTCTATGCAAGAGGGTGCATCAAGGAAAAATTGCAATTGAATAATGTTATTGGACTACAGTTTCTTGTGGATTCAGTCTTTTTTCCTGGTCAATTTCTTTTTTTTCCCCGTTTTTTCAGTCTTTTTTCCCGGTCAATTTCTTTTTTCCCGGTTTTTTCAGTCTTTCTTTTTTCGTAAGCTAAGGGGGTGCAAGTGCACCTCTCTGAAACCCGGGAGGTGCCTCTGACTTTACGCACATCTACATGTATCTTTTTTTATTGTGTCATCAATTTGGTTGGTTGTATTTTTATGGCACAAGGACAAAGGTCATACTGCGCAAAATTGTCTCATCAATGTATTGTGTCATGTCTATATATATGTGTACCTATTTGATTGTTTGGCTTTTTTATGGCGCAAGAGCATCTGGGCTATACTGCGGCGTACCTATTTATTACTATGTCATCAAGTTTTGTGTCATGTGTCTGTATGTACCATTTTGTCATTCTTTTGATGAGAACGTCATGTACATGTGCACTTATATTCTCATCACCACCTCGGCATCGTCCTCACCGTGTTACTATTTGTATTGTTACTTTTGTTTTTTTTTTTGCTTGAATGATGTCCGGGAAATTAAATAATCTGGACAGGTGTAACTACTCATACTGGCCAGGAGTAGAAATTATTTCGCCACTAGGCGACCCGGTTCAACATTCTGAAGTTTATTCATAATTGGACATATTTCCATGTCCGTTTGTTTTGTAGAGAGAGGGAAGCTAAAGTCAAGGTTATTCAAGGATCTAGTTTTAGAGGACTGAGCTGTCGTTCAGGAATAAAACCAGAATGCATTGGTTACCACCGGGACCTAAACCCGGTATTTTAGCATGGCATATAAACAGTAAGCAAACTACGCCAGGTCAAAGAAATACACTGCCCAAAAGCACCAACAACAAAACGCGCAGGATATCAACAACGTCAGTTACAGCAAAGTTGGAAAGGAAACGACAAAGCTTTGAAAATTTGCTAAAATTTTAAAATATGAATGATGTCCGCAAAGATCTTACCACCGTTCTCGAAAATACTGTTGATACCATAATTCCACGTCCGCAGTACTTCCATCATGGCCATGGTAAGAGGGATACTACTATTGCTCTCAACGGAACGAGTTCCACTTCAACTCTAAAAGAACAAAGGAAAAGCTTAGTTGACATAGCTGCTATAAAATGAATGCATCGCAAAAGCCACAATTTTGCAAACATGTCACAATTTTCCTTCTGGGAACATTCATTACACCAACTTTATCCTTGTTATTTGTCCCCATGTTATTTCAAGCCACCTTCCTTTGTGCAGGATATTAATGGAAACCATTATCTTCAAATATGAATAATTTAACAGTTTTGTAAAATTTCGCGTGGGTGAAATTTAAAAAGTTCAAAAACAAGTCAGCTTCCGTAATTTCGATAAAGTTACAATAACGAATTTGGAACAAAATTTTTGAACTCTGATAAATTATAAAAAGATGAAAATTTTTTACGGCCCCTTCCCTAAATTTTATTAAATTTTAAGGTAAATTTATAAGCACTCCAATTGTCTAACACATGGGCGGCTTAAATGCCGAACGACCGCTCAGGGTCCCGTTTGGATCGGAGTGCCAAACTGAAGTTTAATTTTATATGTATTTTAATAAGGACAGAAATGGCCATTCTGAGCCAATCAAGTTGAGACCATACATAAGGTGTAACGATCATTAAAGAGCGAAATGAAACGAAGTTGGTAGTCGGAAGACAATGCCATTTCGTTAATACAGGGAATGATCAATCTATTTGGATCACATTTTGTCCTCAAATCAATAACGTTTCATCATAGTGTATAGTTAACTGAGATGCAACAACGTCCTGAGAAAAAGGCCTTGGTACCTCAAGAATTGCATATTCCAATTCCTAAAGATAGAGTGAGCGGGAAGTGTTACTATATTTTACTTCTCTCCTAGAAATCTCTTACCATATTTTACTTTTAAGGAATCTAATTTGATTGTGATGTGGGGATTGATGTAGTGGATGGCCAACGAAACTGAGAAAGGCTGACGTACTCCTGAAATCACTCAAATTTTGAGCAATGCTCGATGGTGCATTATCATGTTGGAATTTATAACTAAGATGATTAAAAGATATTGATATTTGGATGGATTTGATCAAGGATATTCAAGTGTTAGGTTAAGGTATACTCTTGTTGATCCACATGAAACACTGATCTAAGTGAAATATGGCCCTATGCATGTTAAATTGCTCCGTCTTACGGCATAAAAGAATTTCAAGATCACGCTGAGCCAGGAACTACATTTTTCTGGAAAATTTGAAGGTTCCTTGTGTGCTTATGGTGCAAGGACATCAAAGATCATTCTGCGCCAAACATGCGGTTTTTAAATGAAAAATTAAAATTATAATAGTTGAAAATTCCTAAAAGAATAC
Organism: Dysdera silvatica; assembly: GCA_006491805.2. Classification (NCBI taxonomy): domain Eukaryota; kingdom Metazoa; phylum Arthropoda; class Arachnida; order Araneae; family Dysderidae; genus Dysdera; species Dysdera silvatica. The sequence continues at coordinate 13,755,872 of QLNU02013614.1, forward strand.
TGATAAGAAATTAAGAAAATTAGAGACAATTTAAAACGCTAGTATTAGATAAAAAAAAATTAAAAATTATATCGTGATTAAATGAATCATAAAATATTACGAAGAGAAATTATTTTGGTTAAAAGCAAATGATTAAAACGAGTAAAGCATTCAGTGGTTCAGCACACTGGGGTGTCTTCTCCCTTTAAAAAGGTGTTGATAGGAGAAACGAGTGTGGTCGGTGCGAAGTCTAGTCAGAGTAAACAGGGGTTGGGTTATAACAGATTAGTACGGTAACGGCTTTGCGACGGTCAAGTCTAGGAATCAGAAGGTCTCTGTTGTTCATAGAACTGAATATTTTATCGTAATATCCAATTAATCATTAACCGTCATGATTATCGCCAATATAAATCATATATTAATATCACTAATATGCATTTAAGCTGTTATAAAGTAATTGCATGGTTTATAGTGACACAAAACCCCCTGTTAGATGCGTTACCATAAGTGGAACTGGCAGATTAATATTAACTAATTACGATACATTTAACAGTGTGAACCAAACCCCGCACGATTAACTCAGAACTTCACTAACTCATTGACACAAGTTAGCTCATCATGGTCTTTGTTGTCCTTGCACCATATGGCTATGTCAAAACAAGTATTTCGTAGTAACCACTTGAACTTAATTATAATCATTTCCAGCATGGTTGGTTGTATTTTTATGGCGCAAGGACAAGGGTAATACTGCGCCAAACACAGTGCATTTCCAGCATAGTAAATTGACCAATATTCGGCGGATATCGTAAGGTTTTGTGACGAATTCACTAGCCCAATATTTATATCTTACATTAAGAACACCAATGTCCTAATGTGTGGGGACTTAGTTTTTCAAAGATTTCGAACCTGATGCATCATGCATACAAACCCCGGATAACGGTTTGAAGAAAAACAGCTCGCATTCCATGGAATCCAGTCCAATGGAATTAAACCCAGGTTAATGTCACGACACACGAGCAGCTCATTACTACGATACCATAGGGATGCACTAATCCAAGTTCAATATTCATAATAAAGTATCAACATAGATATTATACTAAACTAATATTTAACAAGATTAAAATTGACTAAATTTTGGGACTGGCACAGAATGCGCAACATCCGCCAACTTCTGTTCAACTCCGCCAACCCCTGTTCAACTCCGCCAACCCCGCTACGGTTCTGTCACACACGGGAATCGCACTGCAATTCCACCATATAGAAAGAGCATTTAATTGCAATTTTAGTATTATAACAAATATACTTACATGCTTCAGTGACGGATTAGCTGGGGGGGGACCCCCCACATTTCCGCTTCGGGCTATGCCCTCGCTGTCCGTTTAAATAGCCTTCGAGCTATATATGCATCAATAAAATTTTGAATCGATAAATTAAAAAAAAAACTCCCAAATGCCTTGCATTTTCCCGTTACTAGTATACTAAAACATTCCTTCATTAACCAAAAAACGTATTTTTCCAAAATGACGAATGACGAAATCGCGGTAAGTGTTCCTGGCCGTAATGGCGATATTTAAAAAAAATCGCCAACATTTATCGTATTGTGTACTAGCGCCTTAAATTTAATTTAATACATATAATTACAATTTCTTATGCATTTCATTATCTTTTATGTCCTTAAAAAAGTTTAACTAAACTTTATCTAACTTTATATATATTATAAATTAAATATATATAATATATATACATATATTATACATACATATATACACAAAACAATTTATAGATAATAAAATTAGAAATATGAAATTTAATACCAAAAAGTGTCAATGCAATCTGAAGTGTAAATTACTAAATTACAAGACTTTATTTGAAATTTATTGTTGGGAATTAATTAATTCGAGGGACTAACATTTTGGCCAACATTTTTATTAAAACCATAGATTATGAAAACGATGTTTTTTTAGATATAAATTTTAAACTTATTAAAAGATGATTGGTCTTTTAACCGGTAGAAAAAAATTGCCAATTTTTGTTTTGAACGGATGAAAAATATATATATTCTTTACTTTTAATGCCAATTATCTCTTTTGAAAAATACAGCACTAATTTTGAATTGAAATTAAAATTAATGGGCTCCTGAGTTTGTAAAAGAGCACCCTAATTTCTTATTGTTTCACATCAGATCGAATTAAAGCTAGATCATTAACTTAGGGTTTAAAAATTTAATTTAAGCATGCACTAATAACTATGCCAATTTTAAATATTTTAGTATTTTTTTTAATAACCTCTTAGTAAGAACAATATCTGATTATGTGCACGCTATATCTTGTAGTCAAATAGTTTCTTCGATTATTTCTATATTTTCAGCTTTGAGATTCAGAACCAATTATTTATCTTTTAAAAACGTAACTCCATTGAAAATCAGTTGTGCAATATGAAAATAGTATAAGCTGTACAATATGAGAATAGTATAAGCTGTACAATATGAGAATAATATAAGCTGAAAAATATGTAAATGGTATAAGCTGAAAAATATGTAAATGGTATAAGCTGAAAAATATGTAAATGGTATAAGCTGTACAATATGCGAATAGTATAAGCTGAAAAATATGTGAATGGTATAAGCTGTACAATATGCGAATAATATAAGCTGAAAAATATGTGGATGGTATAAGCTGTACAATATTCGAATAGTATAAGCTGGAAAATATGTGAATGGTATAAGCTGTACAATATGCGAATAATATAAGCTGTACAATATGCGAATAATATAAGCTGAAAAATATGTGAATGGTATAAGCTGTACAATATGAAAATAGAATATAACAATGCAGTTTTATGGCGAAATATATTTCCATGTTTTAATCAAACCTTCCCAATTGATCGTGCGAAGCATAGGCCTACGCAAGATATTCGTAAGTGGGATCATATACTCAATTGGGGGTGTGTGTCAGAGCTATAACACACATATTCCTATGTTAAATATACAAAATTTCATTGCAATGGGGGTTCCAATCCCGCAACACCCCCCTGCATACGCCAGTGATCCAAAATGTTAACACGTAATCTGAGACTGAATTAATCTTTTCACATGATCTTATGTTCACGAATCAACTCATATGATCACATTTTTCGAACCTCAAACCAAGTCCACTTATTTCCCCCTTAATACATAATTTTAGCAACACGACAAATTATGTTGAACGATTATGACAAGAAAGGAAGGAAAATCTGGGAAAATAACTTTTATAATACACTCCGGTTACGACTTTATAAAATTTGTAAACTAATTTTGCTATTTCTATGACCCATTCAGTCAAATATTATTAAGCCTTTGTATAACACAACATTCATTCAAATAAAATTGAACTGACAGTTACAAACGCTTAAATGTTAGTTTATTGGAATTCTTGTGCCTTTTTTTGAATAACCAGTTTTCAAAACTAATTTTGGAAGCAATTTTTCAAAATAGGCTACATCGTACTCTTGTTCGGTTGCGGGAATTTTTTATCATTTTAAAAATCGATTTAAAGAAAAACACAGTGAAAATATTTCCATATAGAAACCGATGGTCTAGAAATATTTTCGATTTATTCCACAATTCGTGTTCTAAAACTTAACTCCTTTACAAATAATACCACATTGTAAGTCAATCCAATCACGTCTTCTAATTCTTTATTATAAACATTTTACCGTCCCTTACATTAATCAATGGTGACTTAATTGGTCGAACAGACTTTTGTGGAAAAAGACCCTTCGTCACATTTAGACGAGAAGAATAAGAAATGCTACTTACGCACTAGTAATTAAAAGAAGGAAAATAAATATTTTTTTAGAGGGAGGGAAGTAATGGCAAAGTAGGAAGGAACTTAAACCTCTTTAAAATTACATGGAATTTAATGAAACCATAATTTTAAAAACATGTTCAGTAAAGTATGCTTCAGGAATTTGGCAAAATATTATTGTTTCATGTCTCCTTGGAGTTAAAATGCCTTAACCCCATTGAAAAATGTATTGCATTCACAAAGTTAATAATGTGCGCTTAAATTCCTTTAAAATATTAATATCTCATTAAAAAGGGATGTTTTAGAATCATGTGTATCTGAAACGATTCTCTACTGAAATGATAACGTGTTCGTAGCTAAGGAACAGATGACTAATATAAAAATAAAATGATTGACCTTTTGCATTACAATTTGAATTTCAGTACCGTAAGATATATAAAACAAAAAACGAGACACAGCAACTGGTATTAGTAAACATTCTTATTGTTAGAATAAGTTTTGTTTAGAGATGTTCAAAACACTGTCCAGAGTTTATACAATAATTTTTGCCACCCACGTTCATATAGCTCAAACTAGAGCTTTATTGTTTTTGGAGAAAAAGAGACGCCGTCCTCATCCCAGATTCGAACCAGGGTCCCCGCGTTGAGCCCGCGGTGTCTTGACCTACTAGACGAATGAGAACAAGAACAAACGCATTTTTCTCCGTATATTAGGATATAACATATTACAGCTCCAATTCAAAATATTAGAATAATCAAAAAAGGCATTGCATTGTCTTATGAAATGCATGATATCTGTAAAAATATACGACGGGGATGAACCACAAAATTAATAAGCGTTCAGAATAGGCTGGCGTATTATATATTGTTCACATGTGTCTAAAGAATTGATAGAGATTTTATGAAAAATTATTGAAATTTTTCAAAGAATTAAAATATTCCCAGCGCCGATTCAAAATATTAGAATATCTGTAAAATGATGTGATTAGTCAGCATTGATGATGAAATTTGCATAAATGGGGCCACTGTATATCTAGTACTCATAAAAAGGCTTGTTTGAAAGTCAGCTTTAGTTAGTTGGGGGTTAAAAATGGGCAGTACGAAAAATATATCGGACGCTACAAAGACTGCGATTGTGACTCTGCTCAATGAGGGACTTACTCAAAAGATGATTGCCGAAAAAATGAAATGCTTTCAAGAAACTGTGAGGAAAATTTTAAAAGATTATTCTAGAAATCAAAATTTTAAAAATAATCGTGCAAATAGTGGTCGTAAGCGAATAACCATACTAAGACAAGACATAATGCTGAAATGTATTGTGATTACAAACCGCTTCAGGAGCCTGAGATTCATAAGTAGAAAGTGGCGAGAACAAGAAGTGGGTGATTCAACATCTAGCACAATGTGACGACTCCATGAACGCGATTTTCAATAACGTATGCCCACGACACAACCGCTAATAACTTACACGCAAAAAATTGCGGTGGTGCAAAGACAGATTGCAATAGGGCATTCAAGATTGGAATGATGTACTTTTTAACGATGAATCGATGTTTCGTTTGGCGTTGCAAGCAAGAAGCTTTCACTACAGATTACTTGAAATGCTCAGTGAAGTTTAGTGTCCTCTAATGATTTCGGGGTGTATGAATACTGAGGGCTTAGGAATACTGTATATTTTGACAAAAAATGCAAATTCAGAAGTATGTAAGGAGGTACTTGAGCATTTTATGATTCTATCATCGGAAGATCTATTTGAGGATTACTTTATCTTCCAACAAGACTCTGCATCTTGCCATACATCAAAGGCCATCACTGCTTGGCTTAATAAAAATAAAATCAAAGTTCTTCCTTTGGCTACAGTGGCTAAAAGGGATAGTGTGTCGTTCAGCATAGAAAGCGAATAAATATTTTGTTCCAAAATTTCATGACACCGCACGAGGGCGCTACCTCTGCGGAGCACGTTTACTTACCATCACTTTGCATTTCGTAGTGGTACGTTTTATTTGTTTTCCGATTTTATTCCATTCTTCGTCGTATTTTTTTGTACTAAATTTAATTAAAAAGTCTTTTTCAAGACCATTAAATCATTAAGATTTAATTTTCTTTAACTATTCAGAATGAATAGTGAAGGAAAACGCCGAAAACAGAGTCACTGTTTTGTGCCTGGATGCACACTTGGTTATAAATCAAATAAAAACAAATTATCTTTGCTTTTGGTTCCTAAGGATCAAGAAATGCTCACAAAGTGGGGAAAGGCCATATCTAAAGCAGATAAACTATTGGACAATTATGTATTTATTAAATAGGTTCTATCTATTTTGTTGTTAATTTATACATGTTCAATTTGATACGTTACAGAATTATTTACCGAGAAATGCATAAAATTAAGATTTTGTAAATAAATACGAATCTAACCAAACTTAGATACGTAATGTTCTTAAATCTATGAATTACAGGTATCTTTTAGTTTTTTTTTGAAAATTTTTGGGATTTATGTAATTTAGTTTAGCTGCTACTCATTTTATAACTTTCATAATGTGCATTACGTTATGCACCATAAAAATGAAATTTTTTTATGACTTATAAATTATAATTCATGACCAATATAAATTATAAATCAAGTAATGAATTATAAATCTCTGAAATTACCTATTTGTATTTATTTCGGTGTGTATAAGTTCATAATTTGTGTTACTTATCTTACATCTGTCCTGTTTGTTTGTTTTACGGCTCAAAGACTACAGTGGTCATGCTGCACCGGGACCTACTGTTTTCTGAGGAATCCGAACCTCTTAAGGCCTAGGGAACCAAACCCCGGACTACAGTGAGCAGTGCGATCTTTATGAGATCTCTGAGTAAGCGTTCTTTGCACTGCTGGGAGTCGAACCCGGATTAGCGGCGCACTAGGAGAACGCGTTACCACACTGCGCCACCGCAGGGCTCATCTGTCTTGTAATACTTAATGTTCAGCAGGATTACTGAAACAATTTTATCTTTTTCATTGATGTGTAGTTAAAGTCAAAAGTATGCTAACATGGCAAAAATAGAAAATCAATGTTAAATTTGGTCATCATAAAAACAAAAATTAGAAATTGTAAAATCACAGAATAAATGATATTATGTATTAAAAAAAATATTTATAACAGCGAATCATTTTGAGGAATATGAACGAAAAATTAGCTGTTTTATACAAATATCTCGTCGGTTTAAAGTCAAATGTTTTAAAACGTAATTCCTTAATTATTTATATTGTATTGTGATAATGACAGATACATTTATTGGGCAGGTAATATATTTTAGGAAAACTTTTCCCTTGAATTTGTTCTTAACCCTTTGAAGACCGAATTATCAAAAGCCCCCCACCCCACAAAAAATTCCATATTTCGCACTTCCTAGAGAAAAACGTGCTAAAAAGCACAAAAATAATAAAAGTATAAATAATCATAGCCACTATATGTCACGTTAGTCCCGAAAGGGTTTAAATATATATATATATATAAAAGAAATTGAAAGTGGATAATTTTTATTAGTTCTAAATAAACAAACAAACCGAAAAAAATATTTCATTAATAAAAAAACTGTTGAAAACGTAACTACTCTAACCTAACTGAAACGGAGTATGTGTTATTCCGACGTGCTTCCCTACCGAAGCGCCATCTAGTGGTGTCATGAAATTTTGAACCAATTTACGATCGTCGAACGACACACTATCCCTTTTAGCCACTGTACTTTGGCCGACCAATTCGCCTGATTTAAACTCCATCGAGAATATGTGAGGTATAATGAAGAAACACCGTCAGGCTATAGCTCCAAAGGACAAAAATGAACAAAGGAAAGTGTGATTCACAATATTTTTCGTTTAAATGAATTGTGCTATTTTTTTGCATGTTATTCTAACTTTTTGAACCGCTGTGAAAACTATTCAAATTTTTTGAGTTAGTTATTATAAAATACTTTGCAATATCTTATTAATTTTTTTTGTTATGCTCATCTTCAAAATATGTAGAATGCGATAG
>QLNU02013614.1:13763750-13794974 GCA_006491805.2 Dysdera silvatica
TTTTTTGACGAAGTTTTTATACTCGCCTGAAAATATACATCGAATGGTTTAATAAGGGATGCTGTTTTAGAGGTTATTTTAAGGTAATGCAATCGCTAAGAAGATCTTCGTATATGCTTAGATCTGTGCACCCTGTCTAGGAATCTAACATGACGCAAGAAGATGCGCGCAAAATAGGAATATTGCATTATTCAGCCATTTTATTTGTAGTTTGTCCAGTTTTCCTGATTTTTAAGAAGTAATATATAAATCGTAAGGCCGAAATAACTTTCTTTAACGATCGGACCAAAATTTTCATTATTTTCTTTTAAGCATATTAGTAACTTACCTTTTAACTCTCGACTCATTGACAGCGTTGGTATAATTGTATATGAATATGCCAATGAAAACTCTGGTGGTATTGCTGAAGTGGCTTGTTTTTCCTCTTTAAAAAACAATAATCTTTCACTTGCTGTGAAATAATGGTCTACTCTGATCAGAATTTGAACAGGATTTGAACAGGATGAAGAATTAATGTTGAATCTCTCATTTTTAACACAAATTCCGCAGCAGTATTTTTAATTTCCTCAATATTATGGATATGTGCTGTGGTCAAGTATTTTGTGATTTTTCAAGGAACAATTCCAGCTGTCTTTGTAAAATTTTGGATGAAACGATAACTGCTTTTCAAATTTATTAAATTTAATTCTTTAGCTTTATTTAATATCCAGCGCTTTAAATCCACGTCATGAATTGGCAAGTGACGGTCTTTGGCATTCTTAAATTTTTGAAATATTGAAGCCCTAATTATTTCATATTTTCGATTATTCGTCTTTAACTATATTTTTTTAATCTAAATATATAACTAGGATATATAACTTTAGGATAACGGGCTTTTTTTTTTTTGAATAAATTTTCGTTTTTTTACAAGCATCATAATAATCAACAACTGTTTTCATATTTGTCAAAGTAAATTCGTTTACCAAAATATCATCATTACTATAATCAGATTCATACGCATAATTACCATAATCGGTTCGATTTTCATTAAAGTTATGAAAATCCAAAGTAAAGTCTTCAGTCACATTATTAATAAAAAACAACTCTTCAATTATTGCAAACAACTGTTTATTTTTGCGTAATTCTGAAGCTGTAAATATTGAATGTTACATGTTTTATTTTTTTATTGATAAATTTAAGATAGATTGAATGATGTTCACGAAATTCATTTTTTTGAACAGAAAATCGAAAGTAAAATACGGGCTGTTGTTATGTTGCGATGCTTTGCTGGAAAACGAACAACTAATAATTTCAGTCTGGCATTAAATAAACTTCTGATTAAACCAAGTTAAAAGCATACCAACTGACAACTCAAATTCCCACCAATACCTCATTGCCATCATAATTGCGCCAATTCTTAAAAGAAGCCAAATAGCTGAAATTTGCGCCGATTTCGTAAACTTCAGTCGTTAATTCAAAATTAATATGTACATTTCGCAGAAAAAGGACTTTGGATTCGTAATTAAGGGTCTAAAATCTATAAATTGCAATATGTCTCAATTCTCAGTTAGGACTCCCACTCGGGGTAAATCCCTTGTTAGTCGTGCTTATACTAAAGTCTATCGTGTATAGTGGTCACCTGTTTATGGTGGCCATAGTAGTCCAGTCCTAAAAGGGGGGGGGGTCACTTTAGGCAGGTTTATCTGTATATGATCACAACTAAATCACAGTATGAAAATAAAGTATTTTACGTGCAAGATTAAGTGTTTGAAAATATTAGTCACAACTGACAGGGGCGTAAAAATTAAATATGGTGGGGGGCGGGGATTCATGTAGTGATTTTAAATGAAAGTTTAATAAAAAAAATATCAAGTGATTCAGTGGTAAAGGGAAACATGTACATTAACAAACTATAAAAGGGACGCGATTCCCCCTTTTTCTGCGCCACTGATAACGGACTGAACCCTTTTAGCGCTTTGGGGACCCTAGTTCTAGTCCTCTTTTGGGCCCTTGTTTACACTAACTTTTAAATTTCCAAATTTTTGCAAAAAGAAAAATATATAAAATAACTATCTTCGTCAATTTAAGCCATTGTTTTTGGGACGGGGGACTGGACCCGGGTCCCCTTGACCAACGAAACTGTTAAATAAATTTCATCAGAATTCAAGTATTGCCATTAAATTATTTTATTTAAAATAACATAATAAATAATTTTACAACGACCTAATTGATTTTTAATTCGTATGAAAAAAAACAAGTATCATTTTAAAAGACGAATGCGCTTCTCTATGGATTTCTTGGAACGGAATAAGTTGTTTACGCGAGCGTAATTAAATTTTTATGACTCTATCCTGCTAAAGACGTATTTCCTCTAAGTGGTAAAGTCTGTTTCAGAAATTTCACTAATGCCATGTAATTCCGTTTATCTCGAATTTCACTTTCATAAGAAAATAAAAATGTTGTGTACTTCGTTTTAAAATGTTTGGTTAAAAATAATATTTCATTTTCCTTAACTGTTTAAGTATTAATTATTTCCGACAAGCTACTTTAATAATAGTTTTGTTACGTTTCTAATAATGTTTGGAAAATTTTTATTCGAATAAAATGACCACTGAAAGAAAAGAGAGACAGAGAGAAAGATGAAGAGAGAGTGGGGGGCGGCTGCGAAGCTTTACCAGCACTAGGTGCACTTGTTTTATATGAATATGCGTCATAAAAAAATTATAATTTTAGACAACGAAAACTCATTGACACATCTTAGGCGTTTATATTATTTCACTCATAATTTCAACAAAATCTCCAGGTTTAGTGATTACGTAATAGTATATTAATATTGTAGTCGAAATTCCATAATTTAAATTCGGGTATAATTCGAAGTTTTCCAGGTTTATATAGATATAAAGATATGTAGATGTTTGTTTGGCTTTTTTATGGCGCAAGAGCATCTGGGCTATACTGCGCCAAACATGGTAAAATCAAAGACTGTAGTAAAAACCAGTACTTTTTAAAAATTTTAAAACGTGCGTATGGTCAGCATGGTCATTTAAAATGTCAGACAGTGATGAAGAGTTAAAAGTAAGAGTGCGGGCAAGTCTATAATAGGGGCATTGAGTTAAAATGTGTAAAACACTCATGGGTTCATTGCACACTTGGCAAATTGGTGCTGGTTTTCCTTCCAACAGATGTCTATGGGTGAGATGGGAATGCCCAATGCGAATATATAGATGTAAAAAGTATATTTAAATAAATTCCCAAATAATTCAGACTAAGTTTGTGATCCCTGAAGCTTCGAATTAAAAGTTTCGACTGTATTAGCATTTCTGCATACGATTTGACGCAAAACGTTTAGATATTTGTGGTAAGGTTTTGCAAAACAGTATATATGTAAAATCCTAGTAGCAAAGTCATTAAAGTAGGCCCTTAAAATTCACAAATTTTGTTTTATTGAATGAAATAAAAATATTACAAAAATACATGAAGTAAAGAAGATGATGTTATGAAGAATTTTTTTCTTATTTTAGAAAAAAAATTGTAACGCTTAATTCATCAATGGCATGTATGTAGTTTGGATGTATGTGTTTATACAGGGACCAGAACCCTAGCCGTTGTTAGGCATATAGTGTTCTTATAGGCACGGTCAGACTGGGAAAACATTAAGGCCCGGGAAACTCTAAAGATATAGGCCCACCAGACGGGAAAAATATTAAAGATATAGACCCACCAGGCACAGATGGAAGGGAAGACTTGCACTCCACGTCCTAACAGGGATATAGCCATAGTCGTACGCTAATAAAAAACGTTCAAATTGCATAAAGTCAAAAATTTTCAGTTGCAAAAAATCAACATTTTAATTTGAAACCGTTTAGTCAACAAAATTTCATTGCTTCTTGTTTTCTATAAATCAACAAATCCTGTTTGGTCGCTGTTCCAGAAAGGAGGAATTTATTGGCCTATGATATTTGAAATTGCATGCAACAGATTGAAGATGCCTGACCGCATGCATATATTTCTCCGAAGAAGATTTGATGCTCCGGTCGGCCGCTAGATGGGGTTACTCACAAGGACTAGGCAGGCTTCACAGTGGCGTTTTTCGATTCTGCGCCATTTTATTTCGCAGCTTGATCGAATCACCACATCTGAATTGTCACTATGAATCTACATTAGAGATACCATTTTGACATTATATTGATGGGTTGTATTCTAAGGTACTTTTGTGAGTTTAAGATAGTAAAGTGGGTCGAATTTACAAAAAATTCGGCCTACTTTCCTTTTGTAAAATTCGGCCCACCGGGAAATTCCCGATAGCTTCTATGGCCAGTCCAACCCTGCCTATAGGCCTATTAGCCAACATGTACACATGATATACAGGGTGATCCAAAAGTAAGAGAGAAAGTAAAAATGCAATAATTCGAGAAGTGTCGAAAGTATCACGATGCTGTTTTCACAGAAATGCACAGAAAGACATGGAATTTTTTTAACCGTGACAAAAAACTTTACACCGCCAGGTTATTATGTGTACCCTTGAGCGAGAATTAAAGCAAAGTGATGAATTTATTTTAATCTTTCGAGCTTTTTAAGTTTGCATTTCAAGTGGAGTAGGAACTCGTAGTCAATTATAACAAGTTGATAGGAATTCATACTAATGAAAATTAATTTTAATTGGTTGCTCGTTGAATTGTGTAATTTCACTTTTGACCACAAAATGCATTGCACAAATTAATTCAAACCAAATAATAATAATATAACCAGTGAAGAAACAAATTTCTTAGAATTGAACAACGTGTCATATAACAGTAAATGTAAATGAAATATGTATATAAGAAAACATCAAGCCCAGGGAGATTATTACTTTTTTATGTTATACTTTTGAAAAAGTTGTAGAAGCATTATAAATATACAGTGAGTAAATTAAACAACAATTTTTATCAACTTTTTTTATTTAGCGTTGTGATGCCAGCGCCGATGTCATGGCGTGATTAGATGGTGAAACGTTCGAAAGAAAAGAAATGTTTTTTGCGTTCGGTGGGGCCTGAACCCACGACGACGAGGCCCCAACGAACGCAAGATACATTCCTTTTCTTTCGAACGTTTCACCATCTAATCACGCCATACCATCGGCGTTGGTATCACTACGCCAAAAAAAAAGGTTGATAAAATGTTATTTAATTTAATCTACGTAGTGTTCGACTTATATAAATACATTGAGTAGTCCCCTCTTTGGGGGGGGGGGCAAAGGGGAAGATTGGGAAGGATGGCCGCCGTAGGCGTCACTGTATTCCCAGGGAGTAATTCCATTATACCACAGGTAATACGCTCCAAGAACCATTGCGGATACGTGAAATAGCGGGGAGAAGGGAACCCTATACATATTTTGTTTCTTACATACCTAGATACCTATGATAAAGCTGAATTGTTATAAATTACATATAATGAAACATTACCAACGTTAAATAATAATAAAATATGTTACATACTTTCGCATAATGGACCTCAAACGGAGGGACCCTGGTTCGAGTCCAGGATGGGGAAAGCGTCTCTTTTTCTCCAAAATTACATAAGCTCTAGTTTGAGCTGTAATTAATACGTGGGTGGCAAAAATTATAGTATAATAAATTCCCCCACGAAAACTCACAAAATTCTCGCCCCGGAGGCTTTCTTGTGTTGACCATATTTGGCAATTGTGTTATCCCTGCGGAGGGTAATAATACCTTAACATCTTTACATACGGAGAAAGAGAGCGTTGTTTCCTGTCCTCATTCGTCTAGCGGTCCAAGACACTCCGGGCTAAACGGAGGGACCCTGGTTCGAATCCAGGATGGGGAAAGCGTCTCTTTTTCTCCAAAATTACACAAGCTCTAGTTTGAGCTGTAATTAAAACGTGGGTGGCAAAAATTATTGTATAATGGACCTCAAGTTACAATGAGGCAAAGCTAAATATTGTATACATATAATTCAAATATATTTTTACAATATTTCTTAAAAAGTATCTTAGCTTTATTATTTTCGTGCTTTAGTATCACTTTTAAGCAAATTTTAGGGTTATTTTCCCAAGAACACTGAGGGAAGATGCAAGAAAATGTGGGGAGAAAAAACGTTGGACGTTAACTGGATGCTAGTAAAGAAGACAAAGAGGGACGAAACATGCACTGAAAGACGGCGAGCGAAAAATCTTCGCCAAGTTACTCAGAAAATAGCACATTTTGTAATTTGTGAATCCTTTATTTCTGGAATTTTCTATTTAACATTTTCGGGCCGCGCTAGTGGGGGTACCAGTGTAAGGGTAGTCCAGGGTAAGGGGGGTTCCAGTGGTCTAGTCCTAAAAACAAAAATAGCCTAGCGCTCTTCTAAATCAGGGGCGGATTCATGGGGGGTAATTAGGGAATTCCATAACCAGTCGATAGACCTTGAATCTAGTAGGGGCAGAGATTATTATTATGTATGGATTGTTGAGTTGGGATTGCAAGACCTCCCCCTCAAATGCAAAATTTGGAGAGCTAGTGCCTTTAGGTTGGCTGAGGCTTTGACTACACCCCTGAGCGGGGGGAAAGATTCTACTTCGCTTACCAGCTGTTGTGTCACAACGATTAGATTTATCATTCGTATTAAATATAAATGCGTCGTAAGCAATTCAAGCGAATTGTTGTTGTTTTTTAACTATAATGATGATGTTATTCCAAATATCTCATTTCTAATGATCTTGATTCTGTTTCCAGGTCTTATTTGTTTACGACTTACTAATGCATCCATTAGTATCTACTATCTACTTTGTACTAGCATCTACTTCGCCCCCCACCCCCGATGCTATTAGTGTAGAAAATATAAAGAATCGACGCCCTAGAAATTAAATTGCATAACGTCATCAGTAAATGAAATTTGGGGAACCGTCTCAAGGTCTGATCTTCAGCAATTAAAATAACATTGACCGTCAAATTTCCTGATGCATTAATCGACGATTTATAACCTGGGATTCCCACAGAAAGTTTCGAACACGACCACCAAAGATCCTTCTTGCTGGTAGTAAGTATGGTTAAATTAAAAACAAGATAATACAGTCGAACCTGCTTATAGCGAAGCTGAGGGGAGTCGCAAAAATGTTCGGTATACATGAACTTCAGTACATCCATACTGGCTGACGAAAATTACGGAGTTCAGGGGACAGGAAAAAACTTCGATAATGTAAAACTTCAGTATATCAGAATTCGATGTTAGACGGTCCGACTGTATTTATAATGCTTCTCGTCCCCGTTTATGTTGGCTATAATTTAGATATGGTTATAATGTGGCTAAAGTAATACAAGCAATAACAAAAATGTTAATGAATTGTTATTAATTCATATTACCAAGCCCTCTGTGTTTTAAATTTCGTTGATACGCACACCATGCCCTTACGACGATGATGATAAATAGCACTGCATCGTAAATTTAACTGCGCAAAGCTGCATATCTGCAGCAAACGCAGTTGTAATGTTACGTATTTACTGAACGATAATAATATACTGACTATATGAATGGATTTGTAAGACACCATACTTTGTGCTTTTTTGAAAGTATAGGTAAATTCCATAAACAAAGTTTACAAACATCTAATTTTCGTATTCTCTGCGTTTTTTCCCTTGTTTATCGCTTGCATGATGAAACTAGTTTTAATAATGTAATATTAATTTATAATAGAAAAAAATAATACTTAACAGGGAGCTCCACGTTAGCAGCTTTTTAGCACTAGTGTTATTTATTTACACGAAGTAAGCAGTGGCGTACGCAAGGGATGTTGATGGGGATTGTAACCCCACATTGCAATGAAATTTTGTATATTTAACATAGGATACATACTGTTGTAGCTCAGTAACCCCCCCTTGGACACATAACCCCCTTATGAATTTTCTGCGTGCGCCTGTGGACGTATGCAATACAAATACTTGCTCTCTTTATCAAAAGCACTAAGAGAATACAAACCGAGAAAAAGAATAAAATATAATAATAATTAAAGCCTAAAACATTTCTGACCTAAATTTACGCGGAATCAAGTTAAAATAAATAAGTTATTTAAGGTAAGTGTAAATTGTGGTTTTCTTAAAAGTACAAAATTTTATGAATATTTGGTAAAGATCTAAACAAGCTTTGGTTTGTTTGATGGCCGACTTACTAGTTTGTATCTTTAAAACGATTTCAAGCAAAGCCTACTGCTTAGCATTGTAATTTTTTTTATTTTTAATGTTTTAAAACTTTTTCCAGGTTTTAAAGATGGTATTGAAACGATTTGTACAATGGGCTGAATCCTGTTACAAATATCATTTAGATAATTCAGGTATTATTATTTTCTCTTGCCCGTAAACCTCACATTACGGTTTGTATTAGTTTAACCACAGTAGTTAAAAAATCTGTGTAGGAAATTTGAACTTCAAAGTCAAGTTGTAATTTAAAGCTTTAAATGCGTTATACTTTTGTGATCAGAAAATTTTAAAATCAATGAATTTTATTGCAATCCTGTCCTTTAAGATAAGAGCTTGCACTCCGTGGATAAGAGACAAATTTGAAGCTATTTCTCGTCTCAAAATGGTATTCTGAAAAACGAAACTAACATTGCGTTGATATTGAACTAAATTTTAATCCTAATTAACCATTATACGATATAATAAGAATTATCTTTTACTCAACAACTGAACGGTTAAAGTATTTGGATTAAACCACCATTTTTTAAATTTGAAGCTAAATGGTCTTTTCATCTAATTTGAACGTAAATGATACTTATTTGAGATGATTGAAATGATTCTTATTTGAGATGATTGAAATGATTCTTATTTGAGATGATTGAAATGATTCTTATTTGAGATGATTGAAATGATTCTTATTTGAGATGATTGAAATGATTCTTATTTGAGATGAGTGAACTGATTCTTCTTATTTGAGATGATTGAAATGATTCTTATTTGAGATGATTGAAATGATTCTTATTTGAGATGATTGAAATGATTCTTATTTGAGATGACTGAAAGGATTCTTATTTGAGATGATGAAATGATTCTTATTTGAGATGATTAAAATGATTCTGATTTGAGATGATTGAAATGATTCTTATTTGAGATGATTGAAATGATTCTTATTTGAGATGATTGAAATGATTCTTATTTGAGATGATTGAAATGATTCTTATTTGAGATGATTGAAATGATTTTTATTTGAGATGATTGAAATGATTTTTATTTGACATGATTGAAATGATTCTTATTTGAGATGCTTGAAATGATTCTTATTTGAGATGACTGAAATGATTCTTATTTAAATGATTTCTTATTTTAATGTAAATGGTCCTTTTTAATTTCATCTGTATCCTCATTATACGAAGTACTTTTACTTTTATTTTAATCAGTACATTTGGTAACTTACATTTTCGTTTCAGATCCCAGGGTACTGGCATGGCCAATGGTAGATAAAGATCTTTTAAACATGTTCATTATCGTATGCTATTTACTGATTGTTACATTAATTGGGCCAAGGATCATGAAGAACCGAAAGCCATTAAATCTCAAACGTGTCATGGTTCCATATAACATTGCACTTGTAATTGTTAACTTCTACATATTTCAAAAGGTAAGCCTAAATCCAAAGAAATATCACAAGCGGAAGTTTGTTTATTTATGTTTTCTGGCGCAAGGATCGCTAAGATCGTGTTCTCTGACACAGATTGTTTCTGCCATCCCACACCACCGAAAACAGATTTTCGCAGATGCACAGTGAGCCATATACCCTATAAAAGTGGCGAAAAGTCTCTGAAAGGATTTCTCTAAACTTCTCTTTTTAGAGAGATTTTCTATTGTTTGGTCAATTAAAAAAAATTTGAACTTGACTTCAGTTCGGTGTCCTCATCCAAACGGGGCCCCGGGCGGTCGCCTGGCCCTTGAACCGCCCCTGATCAAAGCACATTATTTTCTTTAAGGCCGCATCATATAATCATCTTCAAAGCCATTTGAGATCCAACATGAGATTTTGATTGGTACGCCACTATTTGCAGTTTATTAAGAAATCCGAATTTCTGTTACCTTGGGGGTTGGGGGGGTAGAATTAAAACACACACACACACACACATATATATATATCATCATCATCATCATCATATTCAACCATTATCTATCCACTGCTGGATGAAGGTCTCTCCAAATGCTTTCCACACAAGTCTATCCTGGGCCATTCGTTTCCACGTCACCCCAACCTCTTTTCTTATTTCATCCACCCATCTAGTTTGAGGACGTTTTCTAGGTCTTCGGTGGTCTCTTGGAATCCAGTTCAGAATTTCTGTTGTCCATCGTTGATCAGTTCTTCTTGCAATATGCCCAGCCCATCGCCATTTCAGCCCTTTTACTTTAACAATGATGTCCTCTACTCTAGTTTGCTCTCTCACCCAAGTGTTTCTTTTTCGATCTCTCCTAGTTATTCCAAGCATGCACCTCTCCATGCTCCTTTGCGTTGTCTGTAACTTTCGTATTGCTCCAACTGTTAGACTCCATGTCTCTGATCCATAAGAGAGGACTGGCAATACACACTGGTTGAAGACCTTTCTTTTTAGACACAAAGGCAATTTCCCCTTCAGGATAAAACTGTTTCTTCCAAATGCACTCCAGCCAAGTTTAATACGTCTGTTGAGTTCTTTCATAATGTTGCCATCCATTGAAATCAGCTGGCCAAGGTAAATATATGAATCAGCAATTTCTAGCTCAATGTTGTCAACTTGTACTTTTGTTTCCTCTACGAAATTATTGAACATGATTTTAGTTTTTTGTAGGTTCATCTTGAGTCCAACTTCTTTACTTCTAGTTGAGAGCTCCTGTACCATGTCTTGGAGTTCTGATGGGTTCGTTGAAAAAATAACAATGTCATCAGCAAACCGCAAATGATTTAAATATTCACCATTTATTTTTATTCCCTTGTTATTCCAATTTATCTGCTGAAAAATCATCTGTAAAGCTGAAGTAAAAAGTTTTGGAGAAATGGTATCTCCCTGCCTCACACCTTTACCAATTTTGATAGTTTTGGTATCTTTATGTAACCGAAATTTTGCACTTGCATTTTTATACACGTTTCAATATGTCATTGTACACATCATCAATGTCTGTTGATCTTAAAGAACTCACAAAAGGGTTGCTGCTGCATCTAACTACCAAAGGAGACCCAATGCTGAATATATATATATATATATATATATATATATATATATATATATATTAAAAATAAATTAAAATAAATAAAAATAAATAAAAATAAATAAATAATAAATAATATATAATATAAAATAAATAATAAATAATATATAATATAAAATAAATAATAAATAATATAAAATAAATAAATAATAACAATATAAATAAATAAATAATAAATAATATAAAATAAATAAATAATAAATAATATAAAATAAACAAATTAAAAGTTTAAAAGATAAATTAAAAAATCGCTTTTCTGCACTGGAAGGACTTATTGATGAAAGTGATATCTCAGAAGCAAATGAAAACATTGTTAAGACAATAGTTGAAACTGCTGGGGAAATTGGTGGTGTAACCTGTAAAAAGCACAATAGCAAATTATCTGAGAAGACGAAACAGCTCATGAAAAGGCGAAGAGATATGAAGGTGGACAATCGAAATACCAGTTCCAGGATTGAGTACATAGAACTTTGTAAAACTCTGCGCAAAAGCATGAAAGAAGACATAAGAAAATTCAACTGTGAGCTAGTAAGGAAAGCCATTGAAAATAACAAGAGCCTTAGGGTTGTTAAAGGAAGTTTATCTGTTGGGAAGAAACACATCATTGCATTAAAAGGAGAGGATGGCACCGTAACAAGAAATAGGGAAGAAATACTTAGAAGAGTTGAAGAATTCTACAAAAATCTATACGAAAGTAACAGTGGATTAAACGAAGACATTGAAATAGTCGAAGGAACAGCTCCTAAAATCTTAAAAGAAGAAGTTTCATTTGCAATAAAAAATATGAAGAAAGGAAGAGCCCCTGGTGATGATGGTATTACATTAGATATCCTAAAAGAAGCTGGAGAATATGTAGAAGACATACTTGCAAAATTCTTTACCAAATGTCTTAACAGCGGTAACATACCAAACCAATGGGATTCTGCAACAGTAATTCTTTTGCATAAAAAAGGTGATAAAGAGGATTTGAAAAATTACCGACCAATTAGCTTGTTACCTGCTATTTATAAAATCTTCACAAAAGTGCTAACACATCGCCTGCAGAAAAAATTAGATGCAGCTCAACCAAGAGAACAAGCTGGATTTCGAAGTGGATTCAGTACAGTGGACCATATTCAAGTATTAAGAGAATTAATTGAAAGAACACATGAATATGAACTTCCATTGTGTGTTGCATTTATTGACTATGAGAAGGCCTTTGACTCTATTAAAACATCAGCAGTCATCAACTCTTTAAGATCAACAGACATTGAGGATGTGTACATTGACATGGTGAAACGTGTGTATAAAAATGCAAGTGCAAAATTTCGGTTACATAAAGATACCAAAACTATCAAACTTGGTAAAGGTGTGAGGCAGGGAGATACCATTTCTCCAAAACTTTTTACTTCAGCTTTACAGATGATTTTTCAGCAGATAAATTGGAATAACAAGGGAATAAAAATAAATGGTGAATATTTAAATCATTTGCGGTTTGCTGATGACATTGTTATTTTTTCAACGAACCCATCAGAACTCCAAGACATGGTACAGGAGCTCTCAACTAGAAGTAAAGAAGTTGGACTGAAGATGAACCTACAAAAAACTAAGATCATGTTCAATAATTTCGTAGAGGAAACAAAAATACAAGTTGACAACATTGAGCTAGAAATTGCTGATTCATATATTTACCTTGGCCAGCTGATTTCAATGGATGGCAACATTATGAAAGAACTCAACAGACGTATTAAACTTGGCTGGAGTGCATTTGGAAGAAACAGTTTTATCCTGAAGGGGAAATTGCCTTTATGTCTAAAAAGAAAAGTCTTCAACCAGTGTGTATTGCCAGTCCTCTCTTATGGATCAGAGACATGGAGTCTAACAGTTGGAGCAATACGAAAGTTACAGACAACACAAAGGAGCATGGAGAGGTGCATGCTTGGAATAACTAGGAGAGATCGGAAAAGGAACACTTGGGTGAGAGAGCAAACTAGAGTGGAGGACATCATTGTTAAAGTAAAAGGGCTGAAATGGCGATGGGCTGGGCATATTGCAAGAAGAACTGATCAACGATGGACAACAGAAATTCTGAACTGGATTCCAAGAGACCACCGAAGACCTAGAAAACGTCCTCAAACTAGATGGGTGGATGAAATAAGAAAACAGGTTGGGGTGACATGGAAGCGAATTGCTCAGGATAGACTTGTGTGGAAAGCATTTGGAGAGACCTTCATCCAGCAGTGGATAGATAATGGTTGAATATGATGATGATGATGATATATATATATATAATCAACAAACATTCTTAATCTACTGTATATCTACTATGTCCCACAGTTGTCCTATGCCAAGAATAACGTTTCTCGAGAGGTCGCCGAATGTGAAGCAGCATGGACTGCGCTCACTTTCTGGGAGGGTGACACAAGGAGTCGGCTCCCACAATTCATAAACGCAGGAGTTTGGGTTTAGAGACCGAGGTTGGAAACACTTACTAAACTATAGATTTTGCTTACCAACATGTCTGGTAAGCGTGTTGAGCTAAAGGCCAATTCATCTGTATTTCTCTTACCATACTACACCTACGTGTGACAACAAAGAAACTATCCTATATTGGACCGAAAATGGTGATGTCCATAGAAAGACACATTGTTTAATTTCACGATTATACGAACGTTATCCTTTATGTATTAGAACATTAAAGTAGTTTCATATGCACATGCAAAAAAAAAATTATTCAATAACCATTGTATACATATTATTTTTTTTAATTTTTTGTAGTACGTGCAATTGCGATATTTTACTGAGGGTGGGACAGGGTGTGTTCCACTTCGCATTTCAAACAGCCAACAGCAACTTGAGGTCAGTATTTTAAAAGTAATAATCACAAAACTCGTCGATTTTTACAAGATTTTTGCAATCTATACGATGTAGTCTAGTATTGTAAATAATTTAATATAGTTTACACAAGCGCAAAAATTCGAACAAATATTTTGGCGCCTTTCTTCTTTTCTTTTTCTAATATTTATTATATTTAACTAAATTTCAGTGATATAGAGTGAAAATTTTATTATTTTTCTACCTTTTCTATGCTCGCAAAATTAAATATAATTTTCTAAATGCAATTGTTTTATAACCAAATGACAGTTTAAAATACATTTCTTCTTGTTTGAAGCTCTCTCAAAGCTTTTTATTTTACCTTCAGATCATTTATTTTGGATAATACTCTAACTGTGGATCATGTATTTTAGATAATAATCTAATGTTAGACTATTTATTTTAGAAAACAATCTAATTTAGGATCGTTATCTCGAAGAAATCTATTTAAATACGTCAGTATTTTTGCTTAATATATAAATGTGCAATTTTAACTACAAAAGAAATTATATAGAGTATTTATTTATTTACAGCTTGCTGAAATAACATGGTGGTATTATATAACAAAATACATTGAGCTCAGTGACACCGTAAGTGCTTTTAAATCGTCTACAAAAAATTATCTTCAATTATTCGCGTGAATGGCATGACCTCAATTAATTAAACTTATTTATTACAACTTATAATGATTACACAAATACTAATTCTCCATTTAAGTAAATAGCTCTTTTTCTCCAGAAAATTAGCGGTAGTTATTTTCGAGGCCCAATAAAAGAAATTATGTAAAATTGGTTCCTTTAAAAATTATATTTAACGGCAAAAATAATTTTAAATTCTCAACTTCTATTGCTCTGTATTAAAAATTTTACTGCTTTTTACTTCAAGAATTAACTTCTTTGTGCATTAAGTATTGACTGATTTGTACTTTAAACGTTAACTGGCTTGTACTTTAAAAGTTATCTGCTTTTACTTTAAACATTAACTGATTTGTACTTCAAACATTAACTGCTTTGTACTTTAAACATGAACTGCTTTGTAGTTCAAACATTAACTGCTTTATACTGAAAACCTTATCTGCTTTTTTTAATTTTGTTACTTTGTTGGACATCACACTCACGTTTGCTCTTTTGTTCTACTATAAACTTTTAAAAAGAAGTTTTGTACATAAAAGATTTACTACTTTATACTTTCTTGGAATTTGCAATTACCGTAGTCGGGTGTTCTAATCTGTTTCACTCTTTTTAAATTGAAAGGTGCACGTAACTATAACGACGGATAATTTTTTCTGAATTTCATTACCATAAACGGGGAAAGGTTTGTGAAAAGTTGAACCATTTACGTTTATTTAAAAGATGATTTAGGCAAAGAACTTATTTATATCATTAATATGGGTGCTCCTTTAGAGTTAAATTTTATCAAAAAATCATTCTTGTGTATGGCAACTTCTTTAAAATTAGAAAGCTATTTTATCAATAGATGGCTTTCAGTTAAACGTTAGCTTTAGCTGGCTCATTTAACATCCAAGCAACAGGACTAGTTTAATCAAGGACCATTTCTAAGAATGCAAATGTTCTTTTTAAATTTTTGTAGAACTAAATATGTCCAACTCAAAGTAGCCACGATGAATTGCACATTAATTTTACAAATTTTGAATACTTTTTGCTTTGTGCATTTTAGGTGTTTTTCGTTCTACGCAAGAAGGATCATCAACTCTCGAAACTGCACCTTATTCATCACAGTGCTGTCCCTATTGTGGTTTGGGCACTTTTGAGATTCGAACCAGGTATATACATCCCATTTAATCTTAAATTCCTAAGTACATTTCCTCAAGGTTGCTCTAGCCTTGTCTTTTTGAGCACACATACTTTAGTATATTCGGACATTCTTCGTTTAAACTCATCACACGCTAATTTCGGCTATACTTTTCATCCACAAGCATAGTGAAACTTGGTTAAGTCAAAGCTGAAGAAACCATGTACTTTGTTCGAGGTATCTAAGCACTCAAAGTCCAGAAGTTTTAATATATGCAGGGTAAAGCCATGGTATTTTGGGACATGAGTGACAAATTTTAAAATTTAAAAAAAAATATAATGTTTTATATATCATATTAAAACTAATAAATTATATCATTTTAATCTTTCAAGTCTTTTCAAAATAATGCGTTGTATTATTTAATTAACTGTACCGAAATTGAAAAAAACATTGAAAACTCCGTTACGGAAGGTCATAATTTCATGTTTTTTCTGTCCTTCCGTAACGACGCGCATTTTTCAATGTATATTTTTTTTATACCGCAGGAAAATTTTCATACCATTTCAGTTAAAAGTAGTATTAGGCCCTTTTCTTAAAATGATTTACGAAAAACATTTCAGTTTAATATTTTGAAATTGTAGAAAACATTAACCGTGAATGCAGTTCTTCTGTAAGATTTTTAATACCATGATTTTACCCTCTACTAAAACAACCCCAAATGTCAACTCAGTCAACCGTATAGCATTTTATTCATAGATATACATATATTAAAATTTTATATATGGGAGCGTTCAGTTATTACGTAATTACATAAGCCCCTTTTCGGGGGGGGGGATTTCTTTTCTGGTTATTTTCCTATGTTAGCCAATGTTAATTTTTGCTTACCGGGGGGTGGGTATAAAATGGACAAAATATTGCTTATGTAATATTTTAACGCCCCCTATTTAAATTTTTCGAAAAAAGCGAAAAAAATTTAATTGATTTTCGGATTAATTAAAATTCAGCATTCACGTGCCATTGAACTAGTATTAAATTACTCACACATGAAATGATTTTGGGAAGGGTGACCCCCGAACGCGGCACTGTATTACCAGAAGAGGCACCATTTGACTAGCTTTGTTTTAGATTTATTTATCAAATTTCAATTTATCAAGCGAGGACAGAATGAAGAACGAGTAAAATCTGAAGCTTATAAAAAGACTAATTTGGGGTATTCTTATCCGGAAAATCCCAGTAGGGTAAAAGAATACGAAGCGGAATATCTTCTTTAACACCTTCAGAGAAAAGAAAAATTCGAATTAACCAAAGAACTTCGATTTTCAGTCAATTATTTTACGTCATTTTAATAGATCCACCGGGCTGCGGGAAAGGTTCAAATCATCCTGTTCAATAATAATAATAATAATAATAATAATAATAATACACCTTTATTTACTCTTATCTGGTACAGTTATATAAACAGTCAGTATACAGCACACCAAAAAGAAGGAGAAGAAAAAGAAATAGATGAATTTACTACGAAAGATCCCAAGAAAATATCATTAGATATAACAGACTTGGATCCTTGAACTTATTTAAGTATTATGACCACCTGCAATCTACACTATTATACAAAAAAAATTTAAGCATCCACTTGGATATTTCTTACTCTATTGTTTATTTCATTAATAATCTATTTGATTTTCTCCGCATCATTTTTTAATTTTAATTTTTCCCAATTATTTCACCTCTGCATCATTAAATATTTCTTTAAGTCCTTTTTAAAATTTCCTATATTGTTCAAGTATTATGCAAATTAAACACATTTAAATCATCCAATTTCGACGACATCTGCTTGTATATTTTTTCGATGAGGTATATTATGTTTAAAACAAATATTGTTAACCAAAAAACTTCTACGTAAAGGTAATTTTTTTACATGATTTTGATAAAAGTTTCGTTGGATCTCCGGGAAAAATTCGAATATATATTATCGTAAATATTTTTAATGGGTTAAAATTGATATTTTGAAAATAATTTTTAAACACACAATTATATTTTTCTGTCTTTTTTTTGCACTGCTACTCATATACGTAACCTGTTTTACATAATAGTAGTTAGAACATTTTTTACATTCCGAATCCCCCTTAATTGTCGTGACTGCTTACCTCCATATCCACACCATTTCAACCATGGCCAACTCACAGTCAGGAGATGGTGACCTTCTCAGCATGTTGCCAACCAAGCCAATCTCGAGCATGTTTTGTCGCCATTTGATTCTGAATAATTTCATCAATCCACCTCCTATTTGCCCTTTTTCGTTGGACACTTAGCGCCTGTAGGAATCTATTCCAAGACTTGTTTGGTCCATCTCCTGATATTTCTTCTAGCTAAACCATCTCTTCCCGTATTTCTCTTTTAAACTTTTAATTTCTTAATGACATTATAATCTTCAGTTTATTCATTGATCCAACCATATGTTGTTCGATTTCGTAGAGTAATAATGCCAAGTATATATCATTATATATATATATATATATATATGCACCGTTCTTAGCTTTGAGATACCTTTTATAGTCAATGTTCATATCCCCATACAATATATCAATGCAAAAGGGTTATATTAATCGAGTACTTTCCTTTTGAATTAAATTGCGAATTTGTTGTCTGTAGAATGCTTTCCAATTAATCTTGACGCGTCATTCATTTTCTTTAAGTATGTCTACTTTCCTCCATATTCGTTGGCGAAGACATACATGCTGATCGATTTGCTATTTCCTCTTCCGACATTAGGATTTCCTTGACTTTCAATAACTCATTAACCTTGTCTTTTTCAAGTTCATTTCTGGGCCGGATCTTTCCTTAATTGGGTTTAGTTTATTAGTTTACCTTTGTGGCTCTTCTGTATCTCATGAGAGATGGAAAATCAACAATTTCAAAAATTTCCGTTGATTTAAAAAGTTTTTGTTTCTAGTATTTGAATAGCTAATAAACTCTTTGAGATAAGCTGAAAACTTTACGAGTAAAACTACGTCTCTTGCCGTAAGACTTTTCTAATTCAATATATTATTATGCTTCTTGTCATTATTCCCTATCTATCTTAATATTTCTAAGCAAATATATTATTATGGTTTAGTATTCAATGTAGAGAAATACATTTTCTACATTTAATACTAAACCGTAAGACTTCCAACATTTAAACACTTACTTCAAAACTTTCGATGTTGTGACTCGTTTCCCGAGGCCACCAATACATCATCTATGTAAACGTAATAAGTTAAATCGTGGAATATTTCGTCCACTAAACTCAGAAGTATTTGATCACTATTATGCAACGTTTTCTTGTGTTATTCCTCTTGTTTGAAAAAGGTTTATGGATTTTTGGCTCCAATGATGTCACTGCAAGAAGGAGAGCCACATTTATCTTGAGTGGGAACCCGTACCTAGTCTTAATTACTATGACAGATGAAAATAGCTTTTCGCACAAATATGTTGTTGAAAATTAAATCAAAATTTTCATTGTTTTCTCACCCAGTAATGATGGCCTGTAGACAGAATGAAGGGGCAACTACGGCAAAACAAAGAGCATATAGGGCACAGGGCACCCGGGGATTATTCTACATATATGAATAGCCCGATGGGGCAACTGAGGCCATGCTCCTGCTGGCCCGGTCTTGGCTACAGGTCTAGAGTAATGGATGTTTACTTTTTATAGAGAACCAAAAATTAGGTCTTGAAAAGGACGACTTGAATTTAGATTCGAAACTGTCATCGGATGGTAGATCGATGAGGCTTTCTTTTTCGTTCATGCTTAACTTGTTTGCTGCAAATGGATCTATCATCCACATATTGCCATGTCTGAGATCTTCTTTCCTTATGTAATAATCAGCAAAAGATTATGTGAGTGATCTTAAGTGCTGTTGAACAATAGTTACAACCTGACGGTTGGCATCCTTCTCTCGCATATGTTCATCAAAATTTGAAAACATTAGTAGATCTTCTTTAGCCAACCGCGTTTGCCACAGTAATATTTGTTTTTTGAGAAGCCTCCAAACCACTATTCAAAACAATTAAATTAATCCCACACGCGTTATACCTGCTAAGACTCGCTTTATTGAACCCTTTCCAAGCATATGCCCACCCTATTGACAATTTTTTCTTCCTTTTTACGTTAAATGTCAGACTCCTTCCTCCTCGCTCATAGGCCATAAACTAAACTTGGTTTTAGTTGCTGAAACATAGCATTTTGTAATAATTCCCTGCTTTCATTTAAACAAAGACATTTTACACTATTTAAAAATTTCGCAGTATTTTCTACTTATTTTTTAATGTGAAAAATATTTTAATTTTCATGTAAAATTTCAGAAAATTTAATGAAATTAATTGCACGGGGCCCCCGATGGCGCGGAGCCATAGGCGGCCGCCTGACTCGTCTTACCCAAAGGGAACTCCTGTTTGGATAGATGCCATCAGTGTATATGAAATATCATGTCAGTAGGAAGGAAACACGGTCATGTGGCGCCATCTTTTGACTGACACAGAATGAAAAATAAATATTTAATTCTGTGGGTTGTATCAGATTCTATTTATTTGTTCATAGCTTCTTGTTTAATTTTATTACAGTTTGCCGTGTATTTTTAATGAAACCAATCTACTTTTAAAGGTGGATACAATACGTTTTTTCCTCAAGCCAACTCCTTTGTACATTGTGTCATGTACGTATACTACACCATGGCCGCTATGGGAGATGATGAGCAGGAGGCCTTGTGGTTTAAAAAATACGTGACTATGACGCAACTGGTACGTTTCAAGATTTTTTGTTTCATTATTATATTAAAGAACGATTTATACTTTTATTTAATATACCACACATATACTCATGAATAGGACTGTAGCTAGACTGTCTTGCGCCTCTGGCGGAACCATCCGGATTGCGCCCTGTCGCAACCGTCCGAATTGCGCCTTTGTCAGAACCGTCCGAATTGCGCCCTTAGTCATGTGTATGTTTTCCCTCTGTAAGCTATTTCAACCGACTTTACGCCCCTCCTCGCCTGCGACCCTGGCGTGAGCCTTCCTTGCCACCTCCTAACTACGGCCCTACTCACAAATAAATTGATATTATCATTAATATATATTTAATTAAATGTATATGTTATAGTACAATTAATTAAACAACAAATAAAGATGA
This sequence comes from Dysdera silvatica, assembly GCA_006491805.2. Classification (NCBI taxonomy): domain Eukaryota; kingdom Metazoa; phylum Arthropoda; class Arachnida; order Araneae; family Dysderidae; genus Dysdera; species Dysdera silvatica. The sequence goes on from QLNU02013614.1 coordinate 13,784,697, forward strand.
CTATTATTATTCAGATTTTATATTTGAAAATATATTTGTTGAAATAGAATAGCCATTGCTGTTTTTGCACAGTAAAAATCGAAATAACTTAACTTATTATACTTAAAAATAACCATTTATTCCATGGCCTGTTAAGCCAAAACCCAATAAAAGATCCATTCACGGCATCTTGAACATCAGCTCTATCAAGAGTTTTTTTCATATATCCTTTCTTCAAGATAATTAAAATTATGGTACATCTGACATTACGCCCATTGATCGCTCAATACCACTGCAATGAAGGACCATCTTGCCATTGTAAAATTTCATGTATGTGGCCTGTTTTCTTCGGAAATCGAATTTTCTGCAGCTCAATATAAATTAGTTATGCCGAGCGGATTCTGCGGCCGCTTGTTTTCCATATAGTGAATAAGGTTAAATGGTTCCCTCATCTGTAACTTCCACGTTACCAATTGAACTACTAACGATATTGTTGTGCTCAACATAGTGATCTTAGCTTGGGAATATATTTGTTTATCGCCTACGTCCAACCCTCTTGAGACCATCTTTTCCCAATGTGTACACGTCGTTGTCTATACGCATCCAAATACAGAACTCTACGTCTCCAATAATCCTACCTGCAGCAGAGCTTGGCAACTTTTTAAGGATATTATGACTAAATGCAAATACAAACAGCATAGAGCATACATACATAACAGACATTTGCGACGGTTGTAGTTCATATAGTCTCTCGATTACTCGATAGCATGCGTGTACGCGATAGCATTGGTACGTGTGAGATGAATAGGAGAGTAGCTTTACACATTTTACACAATCTTCTAATGATTTCTGTACAATTTAAGTTGTGTAATAGGGAAATTTCAAGTATCACGTAAGCGCCTTTTGGGGAGGAGGTTGCCGTTGGTCTAATTGTCTTATGTAAACCACTGTCAATTTTTGCTTACAAGAGGAGGGAAGAGTTTGAAATGGCTAATATATTGCTTATGTAATACTTGAACTTTCTCATAAAGAGTGAGGTCGTCTTTTTAGAAGATAGATCTATTCAATTGCACAATTACCATGAATTCACGATAATCCGGAATGAGACTTTAGTACAATTTGTGATGAAGGTTTTGAATAGAGAAATGGGGGACCCGTTAGCTAAAAGCCAGCAATGTTTTAAGCGTGATACCTACAACATCGGTTTATTTTAGTTTTCAGGTCCAAAAGTTATAATGAGCATAATTAATTCATGAGCAGAGAAGAGATTATTTCAGTGTATTCAATTAGTGTACTGCTGTCGTTCTCTACATCAGACCAGTGCTTTACTATTATTCGAGTAGGGGCTCTCTACTATTATCCTACCTGAAATAGAAAAAATTGAGTAAAAATATACTTTTAGTTATGGTTATAAAATTTGTACGTCCACAAATAATATTTTTGCTTCCTCTAGAAGCATGCCAATTTTAACTATCTTTCACAACACGCTCGGAATTGTAGTAAATAAAGATAAAATGACACTAGCATAACTGCTGTTTTCAGTGTTGTGCGACTGACGAATATCATCACATTCTGAAATAGCCATATAAGGGAATAGTAACGTACATGGCAGATACATACGTAGTTTCTTTATTTAAGCTTATCTAGGCCAGCCTTGTATTAGGGGAAATATTAATGGTCTCTTCTTCCAGGCAAAGAAGCACGGCCTTACACGACAACGGAAAAAATATATTGAATATTGTTTCCATTAGTCTGTTAAAGAATATATATTGGTAAAGTGACGACCTCGATACATTGAACACCTGAATAAAATGACAACTTTTGACAACTTTAATGACAACCAATTAGCTTGTTACCTGCTATTTATAAAATCTTCACAAAAGTTCTAACACATCGCCTGCAGAAAAAATTAGATGCAGCTCAACCAAGAGAACAAGCTGGATTTCGAAGTGGATTCAGTACAGTGGACCATATTCAAGTATTAAGAGAATTAATTGAAAGAACACATGAATATGAACTTCCATTGTGTGTTGCATTTATTGACTATGAGAAGGCCTTTGACTCTATAAAAACATCAGCAGTCATCAACTCTTTAAGATCAACAGACATTGAGGATGTGTACATTGACATGGTGAAACGTGTGTATAAAAATGCAAGTGCAAAATTTCGGTTACATAAAGATACCAAAACTATCAAACTTGGCAAAGGGGTGAGGCAGGGAGATACCATTTCTCCAAAACTTTTTACTTCTGCTTTACAGATGATTTTTCAGCTGATAAATTGGAATAACAAGGGAATAAAAATAAATGGTGAATATTTAAATCATCTGCGGTTTGCTGATGACATTGTTATTTTTTCAACGGACCCATTAGAACTCCAAGACATGGTACAAGAGCTCTCAACTAGAAGTGAAGAAGTTGGACTCAAGATGAACCTACAAAAAACTAAGATCATGTTCAATAATTTTGTAGAGGAAACAAAAATACAAGTTGACAACACTGAGCTAGAAATTGCTGATTCATATATTTACCTTGGCCAGCTGATTTCAATGGATGGCAACATTATGAAAGAACTCAACAGACGTATTAAACTTGGCTGGAGTGCATTTGGAAGAAACAGTTTTATCCTGAAGGGGAAATTGCCTTTATGTCTAAAAAGAAAAGTCTTCAACCAGTGTGTATTGCCAGTCCTCTCTTATGGATCAGAGACATGGAGTCTAACAGTTGGAGCAATACGAAAGTTACAGACAACGCAAAGGAGCATGGAGAGGTGCATGCTTGGAATAACTAGGAGAGATCGAAAAAGAAACACTTGGGTGAGAGAGCAAACTAGAGTAGAGGACATCATTGTTAAAGTAAAAGGACTGAAATGGCGATGGGCTGGGCATATTGCAAGAAGAACTGATCAACGATGGACAACAGAAATTCTGAACTGGATTCCAAGAGACCACCGAAGACCTAGAAAACGTCCTCAAACTAGATGGGTGGATGAAATAAGAAAAGAGGTTGGGGTGACGTGGAAACGAATGGCCCAGGATAGACTTGTGTGGAAAGCATTTGGAGAGACCTTCATCCAGCAGTGGATAGATAATGGTTGAATATGATGATGATATATGTGTGTGTGTGTGTGTGTGTGTGTGTGTGTGTGTATGTATGTATAACAATAATACTAATAATATTTTTGTCAATCATTTCAGGTGCAATTTATATTAGTGCTGTTGTATTTCCTTTCACAACCCTTTATTGGTTGCAAAGTATCATTGATGGCTTTTTCCGTGAACGTGTTTATAGCCGGGTTTTTCTTTATACTTTTCTGCAATTTCTATTACCATGCATATGTTCTAGAGGAGGACAGGAAGAGGAAACAAACTTACCACTTGAATGGGTCAATTCACCAAAACGGATCTAAATCTATCCATCTGAATGGGTCAGAATCGGCCCACCAAAACGGATCTAAATCTATCCATCTGAATGGGTCAGAATCGGTCCACCAAAACGGATCTAAATCTATCTATGAAAACGGGTCCACATTTATCTATAAAAATGGAACTGAATGTATTCATAGAAATGAATCTAATTTCGTTCTCGAAAATGGATCCAATTTTTTGCTGCGAAATGGATCTAAATCCACAAAAATGCACTGAAGGATATATATATATATATCGCATTCTTTGTAACTTTCTTCACTGTATTTGTTTATGTCATATGTATTCTTATGATTATCTCATTTCAATAAAAAATATTTTGACATAACTTCCATCTTTTTATTCTGTGAACTTTATTATATCTAGTTCCATGCGATTCCAGGAATGCATTGTTACTAAATATTGGTAGCAGATTTTTACTTTATTTTATTTTGTCAACTCTTTTAAATTTAAAGTAAACTTCAAATCCAACCTTTAAGTTTTGAGCATAAATAGTTTTTAAATTTATAAGCAAAGACAACGTTATAAGCATAAGTAATGTTTACATTAAGTATAATAAAATAATAAGTAGTATTTAGATAATGTCTTTTAGCATGTTGTAATTTTTTATTAAGTTCATTACGAAAAGTACGAAATAACGATAGATGCTCAGGGAGGGTAGATTTGAGGAAATTAGAAGAGAGTTTATTTTCAATATTGATCTCTCTCAATGGACATTTGGTAATCCATTGTTTCCTTAGGCGCTTACTCTTCACAATTTGTATATCAGGAAAATGAGAAATAAAGAGGCTTGAAAATAGAAGAAAATGACGGTAAGCATGGTTTGCATCGTCAACACTTAAAATGTAAGACCAATAAATATCAGTGAGAGCTGATTCAAATGAAATTAAGTTATGTTGTGAAAAGTGTAAAATCTTTGATAAAAAATGTTTTCTTATGGTAAGGGGTATGCAATTTTTGGAAATCGAAAAAAATAAAAATGGGTAGATGATCGCTAATGTGATGATCAATAATTCCTGATTTTAGATAATTTGCATTCGTGAATCACAGGTCCAAGACTGATTGCGAGTTAAGCGCTATTCTAGTTGGCGAACTTGTACATTGGCAACCATAAGACGAAATAATATTCACGAAAGTGTTAGTATCACCACTCTGCAAATTAATGTTAATATTGAAATTACCTAAAAGGAAAAATTTATTCCCTGTGCTTTGAAAAAAAATCCAAAAGACGTTGTAAATACGCAAAAAAAAAGAATTGAATATTACTACTCGGTGGTCTATAAATTGTTACCACAAATGCTCCCTGGGTAAGAATGGTCACAAGTTCAATTTCTGGATAGTTACCACACCATTGTGAGATCAATGTAAATGATAACAGCTCGTGAACGAACATTGCCACTCCACCGCCGCCCGGATCAGTTCGCTTTTCAGCAATAATTTCATAGGACTCTAAAGTAATCATAAAATCGGGATAAAGCCATGTCTCTGAGACGCAGACAACGCCCACAGGGATTTCTATTGATAGTAATAAATGTTGTAATAAAGTCATTTTGTTAGTCAGGCTACACGCATTTATGTGTATGAATGAGGTGTCCTCAGAAGGAGTATTAAATTTGGCAAGTTCAGAAGGTTTATAATATAGATCATTATCATCCTGACCTAGGCCCAGAGGCGCGGAACTCACATTATTACTGAACGTCAAAGTCAAAAAAAAATGATAAAAATTAAAAGATTTGAATAACACTATATCAAATACTTCAATTACACCAATGTTACAACACAACCAAACAAATCGCAAAATTCAAAAAAAAATTAAATTGTATTTATTAATACTTAATAAAATAATTAATTTAATTAATAAATTTAAAAATGTATTAATTAAATTAAATTATTTATTAATAGGGTAAAATAAATACCGAATAAAATAAAACGGATAAGCAGCCACGCCAATTTCATAAGGTCAGTTTAAGGGGACCTCTTTAACATATAATACTGCAAGAAATAATACAAACAAGATAATATGTGAATAGTATGAAATATGTATGTGAAAAACCGTGAAACCCATTATTCAGTAGTGCGAATAAAAACAACAGTACAAATCAATGACAACAAACCAAACCAATGACAACAAACCAAACCAATGACAACAAACTAAACCAATAAAATACAAATTCATACAATAATGCCATAAATATAAGCTATGAAAGTTTTGAGATCAGTAAATATTATGTCAAACAGAAACCACAATTCACACCTTCCCAAAACAAACCCATAATACAATTTACAATTTTATAACAGACATTTCAAAACCACATCCACACTTCACCACTCACATAAAAAGGCCATTATGAACAAATAAACAGGGATCATCTCTCATCCCCCCCCCCAAAAAAAAATACATAGCACAAACACAATTACATACGTGTAAAAAATCCATACACGGAGAGTAGGCTTTTTGGCTGTATCCTTAAGGCGCAAGAGAGAATCATTAAATATACTATATTAAGTACAGCGATATTAAAACTACGAATTTTACGAACGATATTAATACTACGATAGAAAAAAAATACATAGCACACACAAATATTTACATGTAATAAATCCATACGCGAAGATGAGGTTTTTTGGTTGCATCCTTAAGGCGCAAGGACCGAGAGGATCATTAGATATACTATATCAAGTATAGCGATATTAATACACTATATCGAATGCATGCATAAATATATTGCACACACATACATAAATATAAATATATACAACTAGACTTACATACAAATCCAAAAAACAATGACACACCATATTAAATACAGCCTTATCAAATACACTATAAATCCCGTGAGAAATGCCTCACAGATAATAAGAAGCACCCAGTCAGAAGATGTACGAAGTCATTATTCAGTTCATTAGATTTAATTTGTGCGAATAAAAAACAAAATAATTTAAACCAATGAGAATCCACATTCATATAATAATATAAAAAAACAGAAACTATGAAAATTTTGAGATCAGTAAATATTATATTGAACATAAACCACCCTTCACGCGCTTCATTTTAGTTTTATAATAAAGTACAAACGTTTCAATAAAAAAATAAAAAAAAATTATCTAAATCCCCCATGCGTGGGGGGAACTTATAGCCCCATCAAATTTAGCGAGAAAGGGTTATTTTCGCCAAATTTGGCTTAATACGCCTTTTATAAACAGCGGGAACGGCGAAATATTTTTGAAGCGATGCCGCCAAAAGAGGATTAATGAACAATACTTCATTCAGGATAAAAATATCATTTATTTTGATTTCATAAGAATTTATGCATGTATTTGCATAAATATTCATAATTTTATTATTAGTGGATAGATGTCTCGTTTTAGTTATAAAAAGCTTTTATTTTGCTTTAAAAAATAATATACCTACTTGGCTTTATTAAAAATATGCCTACTTGGCTTTATTAAAAATAAAAAATGTGTGTAAAAATTAACAAAAAAAGCGAAAAACAAATTGGGTTTGAACAATGACGCAACTAATAAACGAGGGATTTTCACAATTTAATGTGTAACACGAATTTTTGGAAAAATAAAACAAACTTGTTTGACACTACGAAATGCATTTGGTTTGAGAATGTGCTCTTATACCAAGCATAGTATATCATGTCATTTCATGTTGGAGCTGAAAATTGGTTGTGTATTAAGGAATGACATTGCATCTGAAACGGAAATTAATATAGCAAATAAAATTATTGCTTTTGCTGAAACCATTGCCGAATCCTACAATTTCGAGGTCATTGACGATTTTAATTTTGATCTTTATTGTGAAAAACCTGTTAATAACAATGAAGATTGTCGATGGTTTGGTTTCTCATACGACGAAACAACATCTAAAAATTTTGTATGTGGTTCGTCATCGTATTCATGAGAATATAAGAAAGAAGTTGTAACTTACTCCTGGACGGCTTTAGGACGTCGACGGTCTATACTCAATTCAAGATCGTTTTGGAAATGACAATTTAACACTATCACAAATTTATAGAATGAAAATATACCTTGCTAATATATGGAATAGAATTCAATAGCTAAATACTATTAAAACACAAATGCATGAGAAATTTTTAAATGCCAAGTTCAATGGAGTTCCAGTACATCTGCAAATTTGGGCTCTTGACGTTGCGAAAAAAAATAAATTTTCCGAATTGTATAGTATCTCATAGTGTTTTTGGCGTCTTTTAAAAAGAAATTTGGTAAAGTTGGACTAAAAATTACTAAACTCGTTATGAAAGTAAAATTACAAAATGACGAACAAATAGAAAATGCAGCCATTGCATTTCCACTTCAAGCCTATGAAAAAATGCAAGATTATTCGCACACTTGTATTTTTCATAGCGAATAAACGGGCTTTGCTAAAGAGTTGACATCATTACGTACTCTTACTGAGGTCGAATATTAGAAGCATTCAACTGGCTCACTTAGAACACGTGAAGTAGGCAATATATAAAATATAATAGTCGAATCTGATGTAGAAGTTAAAAAAGTGATGAAATTAAACGAAGAAGAAACATCGTAAAATAATCTTATCTTTCATCAGAATTTTTTTAACGAATGTAAAAGTATAAATTACTTTAATTGATGGTCATAAAATAAACAGTGACAAACCAAACCAAGTTTCCCATGACAGTACGATTCACCTAACGAAAACCTTTTTGTCCCCTCTATGAATGGATGGAGATGGTATTGGGAACAGCAAAAAAATGTATTGAAAAAGGAATTTTTGGAGTGGAGTTGTTGGAAAAAACTTGGATGGAAAAAAAACTATTCAAAATTTTGAGCTGTTTTTTAAGTAAATGTTGCAGAAGAAAATGGTATGAGCTGCGAAAGTGCCAGACGTTTGTTTACAACCCTGTAGTCCTAGGTTCCACTTCCGTGGTATATTAAGTCGATCAGTCTTAGGATTTATAGTAAACTGTAAGTCCCTGTCCTCAATAAGTCCGAGATCAGATTAATAATGATTGGAAAGTTGAACCATCTAGTTTAAAGGGTAAGAAGAGAAGAAGAAGAAGAAGTAAAGAGGAAGAAAATCCATCTTACAGTCGTCTGATCTCAGTTTGACAGGTTGTTTCCTGCTATGCTAGTAATATGTTATATTAAGTCGATTTATTAGCAAAAAAAGCAGCAATATTATTAGAATATCACGAAAATAAATTTATCCGCAATGAAAAAGTTTTATTACAAGAAAACTGTTGCACAAGAGGTAAGTGTAGTTACATTTGAAAAGTGGTAAAAAGTGATTCATATAACAAAATTTTATTTGGTTTAAAATATCATAAAAATTTTTGCAGCCAATTTCGTTTCTAAATTCACAGTTAAAATTTAAAACTGTTTGGATTTTTGCCAATATACCATAGTCTCGTAATCTCGCAGAGTCTCTCACGCACTTCTGTAGACCGAGGGTTGGTTCCCTAGGACTTAAGAGGTTCGGATTACTGGGAAAACTGTAGTCCCTGTGCCAGCAGGGCCCTTATGCCGTGAAACTCCATAAAGTCCAATATTCTTAAGTAGTTCTAATCACCATTAAATCTTACAATGCAAACTAGTATCTTTGATTGCAAGGTCGATTTTACGTATCTAGTTGCCTATATACCACAGAGTTATCACCGCCGTTAAGCATTTTCGCTATATATATTTTATATATTTTAGCGAATATATATATATATTTAATATGTAACTATATTTAATATATGGCCACAGGACGGCTACAATTGCCTGTATACTGGCCCTCTTGAATTACACTGTATGTTCTTTATTTTTTTTTGCATTTAGAAGCTATTTATTTCGGGAATTGGCATGCGATCGCTTGCAAGTTAATGATGCAACGCTATTCATAATAGTTTGAAAGTAAGGAAAGTTAACGCTACACCTTTATTGCGTTTACAACGCTGACTTTTGACGTTTAATTTGGTTGTTAATTTTGATATTTATGTTTATATGACAGAAAATAATTACTAATAGCTAATGCAATGCGTAAGCAACATTGAATGGCAATTCAGATAATTACGTATTTCACATTATATATCGGCATATCAAATACGTATGAAAGAATACATGGCATGGATTCGTGACGCAAAAATATCAAACCAGCACAAAAATAATCATAAACAATTTTTAATTAAATTCGAATCCTATTATAAGGTTGTTTCAGGAACCTTAAAAAAATTTATGACGCCCGCATATTTATGACAAAATTTATGACACACACACATAAACGAGTAACACTATAACTAATAAATGATCTTAAAATGTTGGTGCGGAGTATGGAGTTTCGCAAAAGGCATTATTAATTCACATAATGGATAATTTTACATCAAAAGTGTAATTATGACAGTTGAATAATTATTGAACTATTATTTAATGTTTATTAGCACAACTTCGTTGTTCAATAAGAACGCTTTCCTTTTCATATTCGTTTTTAAAGTTAAGGACGAATGCACTATTCGTCCTTAATCTATAGAATGAAACGTTACTCTATTTTTATCTTGTGCATGCACAAGATAAAAATAGAGTAACGTTTTTTCTTTAGCTATGTGGTTAAAGCGAATGGACGAGTTCAGTTTTCATTCAAAAGCAGAAGGGAGGAGGGGGGAGGAATATCATATGTGAGGGGTAAACGGGAAAAACGTTTCAAATTCATACAAGGTGCATGTATCCACAAAGTGTTCAATGAAAGAATCGAAGAACGACTTTGCCCATCTATTACAAACGGGAAAACTCGTTCAACGATCCGGTCGTTGCGCGATTTCGTACCCTGATAAAACGGCCTTTCACTAGAACAAATGGTACTTATTTGTTAAAGCGACCACCAAGAATAAATCGCCAAGCGACCGCTATAT
>QLNU02013614.1:13795074-13808891 GCA_006491805.2 Dysdera silvatica
CTGCTGATTCATTTATTTCTGATCCATTTATTCATACATGGTCTGGTTATTTTATCTTTTTAAATAATGTCTGTAATCAAGTTCGTTAGTTTCATTTTTATCTAATTTAGTATCTATTTCAGTGTCAACAATATGTACTTGATATTTATTCAATGAATTCGCAATTTAACAATCGTCTGTTATTACCGTACCCTCATTCATTATTCCTAAATTTTCTTATATTGTCTTTGATTTTCCTATTAATTTATTTAATATTTTTCATTTATTCTTAGCATCTATATCCCTATAACAGTTTTTGTAGTATTCTTGTTTCCTTGTTAGTATTAACTTATTTATTTTGTTTCTCATTTCTCTATATTTACTCAAATAAACAAGTTTCTTCGTTCTAATAAATCTGGAATATAACCTGCTGCTTCTTTTTATTTCGTTTAACATTTTTTTTTGTGTCCAACCCTTATTGTAACATTTTTCTTTAATTTCTATCCATGGAAATATTTCATTTATTATTTTCTGTATCAATGTTATAAAAATGTAATATTTCTTTTTATCTTTACTAAATTCTCCCCAATTTATCAATTTTAATTTCTTTAGATTTAATCATGTTTCTTGTGCATTAATTTCTAATTCTTATCTTTTTTCTTACTTCCTTTCTCTTTTCCCTCTCAAAGTCAACTATTATCATTTTGTGATCACTTAATTGATAGTCATTAACTTCAATAACCACCTCATTAGTATTTGTGAAGCACAAGTCGATTAAAGTTGAAGACTGTGATGCAATACGAGTGTTTTCTTTTACTAAATTTTTCAAACCCATTGATTTCATGTTATTTATTAATAGATTTCTATTACTACTCTCTTTTTCTATGTTGATATTGAAATCGCCAATTATAAATATTTTTTAATAGTACTTTCTTCTAGAGAATTATTTAGCCAATTTAATAGTTCCATTAAAGTCTCTTTCTGTTGTCTATATACTAAAACTTTGCTATTTCATTTTGTTTTTTATTCCTATTATTTCGTAGTTATCACTCATATTGATTACTTCTTCCCATAGCAAATATCCCTCCATTTTATTAATAATATAAACTGATACACCATCTCCTCTTTTGTTATTCTTGAACCTATGGTAACCATAGAATCCCTCGAAATGATTCAAGTCAGGTTCTTTCATCCAAGTTTCCGCCACCATCCATCTGCAATTCGTCGTTATTTAACAATATTTCTATTTCTATTTTATTATACTCCTTGCATTTAAGTATTTTTCTTGGTCCAACTATTTTTCAACGAGTATATATATATATAGTCCACTTCGTCATTATAGACATTTTCCTCATTATCACTTACACTGATTACCTCACATAAATCCATATTCGAATTATTACTAATATTATCATACTCATTTTCCAATGTTTCGTTATTATCTATGATAACATCTCAACATTCCAATTCAATATGTTTATTAGCTGTCTTATTGCTTTTTACCTTTCGAAATATGTCAACATCAATACTTTCCAAATTAGTATCATTTTTTACATGTAAAATATCATTCATTATTTGAATATTACCACTTTTTATGAAGTCGATATGTTCCTTAAATACACAATTATTTTCATAATGACTATTAATATCATTTACATTTTTACTTGTGGATTATTTACATACTTACACTCAGCACCAGCATTATCTATGTTTTCGTTTCTCCCACTTTCAAGTCATTGAATCTCTTGTAAGTCGTTTTAATTATTAATTACAATCACTTCACTTCTCTCCTCTTTTCACATCTTAATTCTTGCATTTACGGTCCACAGAAATCGCCGTCCATTTTCTCTTTTCACTCTTAATAATTCATTAAACAATATTTTCCTAAAAGAACGTAGCTGTTCGTTGATGTAAATTACGTTATTTCCATCTCCCTTTATCTCCCTTTCCTTAATATTCTTACCCTTCTTTTGTAATACCTCATTTTTAATTTTTACACTTCTAAACTTTACAACTATTTTATCATTTCTACGTCTTCCTTGTCCCAATCCATGCGCAGCTTCTATGTAGTTTGGCTTTATCTTAATTTGAAAATTTTCGCATATTTTGGTTACGATTTCCTCGTAGTTTTCACCCTTTCGAAAAGGATAATCCTGTTATTTGAATATTATTTCATCTGTTATATTGTTCTAATTCTATTACTTCGTCTGTTCTTTTTTCCAGTTCCTCTTCGAGGTATTCAATCCTATAACTTGTTTCCTCATCCTTTTTATTTTCAGCCACCATTTGTTCACTTTCATTTTTCCAATCACTTAGTTCCTTTCTTAATTGACCTATTCTCTTCCACTAGTCTTCCGAATTCTCTGGCTATGTCTCTACACGCCGTTCTTATTTCTTCATATGTACCTTCCCATTTTTCCACCTGTTCTTGTAGTTGAACATATCTCTCCTGACTTTCTTCGTTGTCATTTATCTTTTTCATTATTTCTCCAAGTTTAATTATCGCATTATCCTTTTCTGTTGCCTTTTCCGGTAATTCTTTAAATATGCTTTCTGGTCGCAATATCCATCATATCCTAACCATTATATGGTATATTACCATAATAATTAATAATTACCATGATAATTAATAATTGTCATAATTAATAATTGTCATAATTAATAATTGTCATAATTAATAATTGTCATAATGAATAATTACCATAATGAATAATAATGGTATTATATATACACTGTCAAGACCGTGGCCAGGTTTTAATTTGGGATTCAAATTTTGTTTTCAAATACTTGTTGACTAAACACTTTTACTGTAAAGAAGAAATATAAATACATCGTTCAAAAATAAATGCGAAAATCCTTATTTTGCTTTAAGACACCATTGTAAATTTTTGTTTGTAGCTTTATAAAAGATATAATTTTTTATGGCAATGCCCCTTTTTAATGGTCATGGTTTCCATGGTTTTTTTTTCTTTAAAGTATTCTCAACTTAGTGGTATGTAAAACAAAATCTTGTGGGCAGAATCTTGATAATTATTTAAGGTTTGAGAAAGGCCCGTAGCTAAATTATATATAAATTATAAAAAAAGCTCTGTAATAAGCCCGTAACTTATTACAGGGGGGGGGGGAGGTTCTGAGATATACAGGGGAAAGGGCTCATTAAGCTACAGGAGGGGCTTAAAATACATAAATGTTTTGATGTATGTTATTATTGATATACGTAAGAACACTAACTAGGGAACTCTACCAACTGTCACTCACCAAATGCCACGATTTTTCGTATCTAGTAGGATGTGGTACAACAATCACTTAAAACGTTAAAAGTTTTCTCTATCTCGGAATAGAACAGAAGATATGGTCATATGAATATAGAGTTTTTAACGTGCCAAGCTAAAGATATCTCCTAAAGAGATCTCGCCAAGTTAAAACAAATCTCACCAAGTTGTTTAAATTAAACGCTTTGGGCGAACGTCCGAACGCCTGAGATCACGATAAAGAACAGAGATATTGACACTAGAATTTTCGTTTCGCAGTTATCGTGAATTATGCTTAATTTACTAAATGTTGACATACATTTTTTGAACTTAGTTAAAGCTAAATTTGGAGATCCAATTACAGCAAACAATTCAAAGTGAAATGAATGTAGGGATGGAACTTTTTGCAATTGCTAAAACAAGGTTACAGTCATCGGAATTTTATGTGAATTTTGAGTCTACGCTGGATTTTGATTTTGACGAAAGGGTTGCAAATAACGATTTTACAGAAAATTCATCAGAAAATAAGGAGCCCATCAGCTCAATTGCCAATAGTTATACTTTAGAATATGCGGAAAAAAGTTGTCAAGTTTACGTGGACAACGAAAGGACGATGTCACAAAATAGCAACAATATGTCGATACTTTTATAATTTAGATTTAAATTACAGACAAATATATAGAATGCGCAACTATATAGTAAATAATGGCAATAGATCGCAAAAGTAAAAAAGAAATAAGAAACGCAGTTTTTAATCGTTTTAAATCAGCACGATACAATGGCTTTTGTGTACATGATAAAGACACCCAAAAATGGTTTATTGCATGCACAAAAGAAAAAAGCATAAATGACTTTAAAGTTTCAAATGGATTTATAAATTCATTTAAAAGAGAATTTAATATTTCTGGGCGAAAAATTACCAAACTCGTAACAAAAACTGATATCCAAAGTAAAGATTTTTTGAAAACCGAGCGGTTGAATTTGTCCTTCAAATAATGGATGATATTGAAAGGACGCCAAATGGACGGGTTACAGCCAAATGCTGCTGATTTTACTAATATTCAAGATGTCATATCTTTTGATCTCTTCCGAGATAGAGAAAATTTTTAATGTTTTAGGCAATAGATTTACCATACCTTACTACATGCAAAAAATCGTGACATTTGGTGAGTGACAGTTGGTGGAGTTCCCCAGTAAGTACATATAAGTAGATGATAATACCCTTTCGCGAAAAAAAAAAGTCCTAAAAAATGCGATTATCTCGAAATTTCGCATGCAAATTCCTTTCGATCAAGTGTGCCAATGGGAGCTAAGCTCGATCATAGTACGTATTTATACGGCGCAACTGGCATCGTATAAAAGTGGTAAAAATTGCGAACGGTTTATTTTTTCTCGTTTTCGGCGTTGCAGTTCCCTGGAGACGCAACCAGTGATGCTGTAACGACGTTGTCGAAGACCTTCCATTCCAGGGGTCGGTAACTTTTCAGAGGTGGTTTGACAAAGTTATTCTGTAATCTTCCTCCGTGTACCAGCTTACTCATCCAAATTGCGAAAGTTTAGTTCACTATCAAACAGTTAATGAAAATTAATAGATTAGTTAATAAAGAGAACAAAAATTAATAAGTAGTCAATGTTAATTCAATTTATTACCTTGGCATCATTCAAGGAAAACTTACAACATAAATAATGTGTGGCCCAAGTGGCGATGGGAATAAAGGTACAAATGTGCAAGATGGCGTTTTCATTACCAAGAATGCCAAAATGGTGCACCGACATACAAATGACACAAAACGTTGGTAAGATGGTAATAACAACCAGTATATATATAAACATATGACACAATAATGACAAAAAGGATACACGTAGATGGACGTCGTCAACAGAACATTGCAAAATGTTGAATTATGAGAAACTGCATGAGCACTGGAGCATAACCAACAAATGTGAGGCTCACGTTTGGACCATAAATTCTCCCATGGCATAAATTTGGCCATGGGAAGTTATTTTGGACTATAGTAAGTAGTGAAACCTTTTCCAATATGGTTTTAGGCTAAAACGGCAAATTTTCCAAATTTTGTTACATGATTAACTAATGTGGATGCAAATAATATCCTTGTAGCATGAACTGCTCATTTTCGGATTGGTTCACTGCACCAAAGTTCTTTTGATTTTCTGCACCTATTACTCATTTTTGACAATTCTCAATTGCCTTCAGTATGGTAAAACAATCGTTTTCCATACCTTTGATGACTAAATGACAACACAATTTAGGACCAGGGAAGGGAATTTCCGATTTTTTTGTCTCTGCTGCATTATTAGTTCAATAACTTAAATTATGTGTCAAATTTTTTTTTTTGTTCATGTAGTCTAATTGCCTACATAGCAATGATGTGGATGTAAATAATACTTTCACTCTACAGCAAATCTAGCTCGTTTTCGGTTATGGAAATTTCGCCAAGTATGGCTTATTTGACCTCCTTTGACATCCCTTTCCATTGTAGTCCTTGAGCGGTAAAACCACAAACAAACCAAACCAAAATCACTCCTTTCATTTCAATTAGTTCAGAATCGCCCTGTATATGTCTCCAAGACAATCCTGTATATTTGATTAAGGGATCGTGTCCTTTAGTTTGATATTCCAGAAATTTTAATGTATCTAAGTTTCTGGTTTTGTTAGTGCGAAAAAAAAAAAGCAATCCTCTTCTCGTGAACGAAAGCGAGTTGATGACAGTAACGTCGGCTACAGAAAATTGTGCAAGAGAACAGAAGTCACAAATTCGTCAAATAACCGGACAATATATTAGCCATAACCAGAGACAAATTTCTGGTGATACAACTTGCCGCGCGTTATCATAACTAGGTTTTCACTGCAAATGGCCCATATGTTCCATTCGTTCCTGTTGCAAACCGAAAAATTCGTATAAAATAAGTTTAAGGTTATTGAAATAAAATAAAGTGATCCTTTCGATGCCGATTCTAATTTTTGAATGGTCATAAAAGGATAAACATGTAGCCTTAATGAAATAAAGCAATGGATTCTGGCTGCTTAGTGTCTACTTTTCAAGTTAGTGGAGGATTATATAAAGGTTTTATTCAAAAACCCCTGGTTTCTACCCATACAGTAACCTTTATACGCTGAAAATTATCTTAAAATCATCTTTGGTGGGTAATAGATGCCATCTTGTTACCTAATATACTGTAATTGTTCAGGAACTTGTGATTTAATTAAAAATTAAATAGGTGCAATAATGGCTCTGAGTAATCTGGCAACGAATACCATGGCTCCAGAATATAACTCATCACTACTAGGGTAAACATAAACCTTAATGCGTTTGAATGAGGACAGCATCTCCACCTCAGAAAATGGAGATAAAACATGAGTTAAAATTTGATAAATATCCACAACATCCAAAGAGTATGAGTGAAGAAAAAATAAATGTCACTGGGAGTTTTTATAAAGGAACGATTTAACAAGTTGCAGATGTCCAGTGGGGCATTAACCAAAGTATCATTGAGCTTGAGTTCGATGGCATTTGTTGCCTGGGTTTTTTACCAGCAACAGATCCGAGGTAATTCCACATTTTCTTAGAATCGTTGGAAGAGCGTGTCGAAATGGAAGAATCGCTTGGCCCTCAGAATTTCTGTTAAGTTTGTTTCTGAATCTACGAAAGATATGTAAGTCAATTAAATTTCTTGAAGAAATGAATTTTGCGTACAGTCGATTTTTGGTATTTATTTTTCTGCGAATAGCAATTGTCATCAAACAGTTTTTATTTTTGTTTATGTTGAGGGCGGACTCGCTTGGGAAAAATTTTGTAATAAAGAGAGAATACTGAAGAATAGAAATTATTCTAGGATGATTGGGAATCATTATGAACGAAGACACTAAGGAAGTTAATTGAAGCTCGAAGAAAAATTTTTCAAGTGAAGACTTAGAAAATGTCCGATAAGATAAATAAGTAGGAGATCCAGAAGACACGTGTTCAATGAAGGAGGAAGAGTGAGCCATATGGGAAGATGATCACTAATAACGTTCAATTGTGGTGTGGGCTGATGAACAAATATCAGTCACTTTTCCTAAAATAATTTACGTAAAACATTTCAGTTTAAGAGGGGGACAGGACTATTAACCTTCAAAATTTTTTTACTTGTTTAATTAATTGGACATTTCTGAACATTTTAATTCCAAAATTATAAACATTCAACCAGTAGTTCAAAAGCTATTGCTAAAAGAGCGGCAGACTAGGCAAGTATGTGCGTATCATCCTTTGACCTTCAAATGCGTTTATTTCCATTCAACGTTATTGGAGATTATCAGTAAGAAAATAAAAAGTTCCCAACCGATTTCCATAAAATTTTGCACATTTGTTTGGAACATCATTTGCAGCTAAATAATGACTGTTATTTCATGCACATTTATTATTTTGAATATAAATATACGAAATATTCGTTCGATTTTCATTCTTTATATTTTTACTTCTTTTACAAATCAACCTTAATATTTTCATAAGGCTGTTAATTCATTTTAAAGAACAGCTTCTATGCTTACCTTTAAGGCATGAATTATGTTTCTCAGTGAATTTTTTATGAAGTTATCTTACGAATGGTGACTGCGCATAGGAGTGATTTTAAGAAAACATAGTATTTAAAAAAAAATGTATAATGCCCAGAAAGAATTATTGACTATATTTTAATTGTACTAAGTGATATTATGTGCTGCAAAATTTTTATTAACTTCCCGCAAATGGCATCTCAGAAAATGAATTTTAAAAACCGTACTAGTTTCGAAGAATTCAAGTCACCTAAAAGTCCTGTTCCAATCTTAATATTTTGAAATTGTAGAAAACGTTAACTGCAAATGAAGTCCTTCCGTAACATTTTGAATACCTTGGCTTCACCCAATTACAGAAAACTTAGTTTTTCCACTTAGTCTTTCAGATTTGCCAAGTGGGCAGATTGGACTCTCTATAATTCCAGTTTTATTGAGATGTCCTCGTAGAGAGCCATGACCTGTTACCATTCTAAAATTTCCTACGAATCCTTTTTTCGGGATCCCAGGTGGAGAACAATTGGTTGTTAATTGTTCCCAAGATTTTCCAGTAGCTTTCGTCACGTGTTCCCTTTCCATGAATTCAATTTTCCTGTACTTTAGCTTGTTCTAAAGTTATTTGTTTTTCAATCCCAGACATAGTACTTCTCTTCGACAATTGATTATCACTTTCATTCCAGGAATTCCACAGTGACTTGTCATCCACTGTAGCTATACTTCATCCAGCTTCCATAAAATTATTTGTCGTTAGCAAAGATGAGATGGGAAATTTAGCTTATAACCGCACGTTAAGCGAAAAAAAAAACACATATTATCCAGTCGTGTATCCATTTTAATCTTATGACTATTTATTAAACTTATCTATAAACGTATTTGAGATTATTCTAAACTATCAAAATCCCATCTTTTCTGCTCTGTTTAACAATTCTGGGAAACGTCAAGAGTAAACACAGTAAAGAGCTTGAAACATCCATGTTTTTTGTCCATTAAATTAAAATTAATTTAAATTTAATTAAATTATTTAATTAATTGTCGTCTTAACCCATTTATGCCGGACGTTTAAATTTTGGCATGTGTGCATAAAATTCATATATATTAGGTAGAAAAATATAAGAAATAAGAATTTAAAGACCAAACATAAATATCTCAACCCGATTTATAGTTATGTGGCGTTCCAAAAAACGAACACTAGGCAAATTCATTGCCGTATTTTACATGATAGATAAAACTCTTGTTCCATTAATGGAGCGCTAGGCAGAAATGGATTAAAATGTTACTTCAAGAAATAGGTGTATATACAGTGGACTCGTACAATTTAGAGTCCACTGTATAGGTGCATATACAGTGGACTCTAAATTGTACGAACTCGTAGAGACACCGAAAAAGATTCATAAAATCGAAAGTTCGTAAATGCGAAATTAACGTTAGTTTTATGGGATACTTTTCGGAATCAAAGCAATGGTTCATAAATTGGAGGTTCGTAAAAACGCGAGTCTACTATACTTTTAATTGTAAACGTTAGATATGCAAAGTAGTTCTTTTTTTAAAAAAAAAAGGCATTTAATATCATGAAAATGTAATGCAGTTCATTGTTTCAGCTTTGTATTAAGTAGATTCAAATTGGTACGTTGGTCTTCGTCACCATTAGAGTTCGTTCAGCTACCGTTAATGAACTTGCTGATGCGAACATTCGGTGAGCTGTAGCTATGATGAATTTGACACTAGGGTCCCACTTTGAGATACGTCAACTTGTGTGCCTTAAGGTCAATTTAAAAAGTTGAGCAAAGCTAAGCTAACCCAGCGAAGGACTGTGCCCTCTCAAAGACCGCACACCTTGGATTTTCGGAGGGTCCATCCAAGTCTTTGCCAACTCGGAGGCGCAATTGCTACCGCCCATGAGGGCGCACACACACTTCCAGTGGATTTTCCCCAAGATTCCAGACATCTAGCCCAGGGGCGGCCCTGTCCGCCCCTGGGCTAGATGTCTGGAATCTTGGGGAAAATCCACTGGAAAGTAACTTTCCTCTCCGTTTCATTGACCAAAGAGAAGTAAGTCGTTCGCAATTCTTTAATTCGTCAAGATATAATTTTTCACAGTTCACAGGAGTGCAGCCCTAAATCGGTTCGCCGAACTAGAAAGTTCACCCCAATCGTTTCGCTAAAATGCCAGCTTGAAAACGGTGAGTGGCTGTAAATGTTAATCACCTCGCGTAATATTATCGTATTTTTTTTCCTAAATGTCGCACCTCACCCTGTAAATCTTTCTGCGTGTAAAGGAAGATTGTTAAGTCGCACTAATGTTTAACAGAAAGCGTGTCAAGTGCTTCAAATTTATAATCCGTGCATAATAAGTAAGCACTCAAAGTGGCAGTAAGAAATACTATCAAAATATTGTTCACTCTTAATTGCAGAAAGGAATGTGAGATTTTATGGTGCATGTGTTTATCCTGAAGTACATATAAATATCCTGGGGTGCATGTGTCCTTCAAGTTTAAGTGGGTCAGGCACAACTTTTCATTTTTTTTTTTTATTTTTTAAGTTGTACTTTTAAGTTTTCGTAATCATAATATATAAACAAAACTATTATCTGTTAATTTGTTTTTAATTCAAAATACAGGGAAATCTCGGAAAACTAATGTTCAGCATTTTTAATATAACTCAAGATATTTTTTGACTTTTGATAAAACAAAAATATTTTCTTTTAAGAATATGAAGAAAACATTGTCTCCAGGAAATTTTCGTAAGTTGTTTAGAGAAATATTAAGAATATAAAATTGACATCATTCGAACTTTGGAGCTGCAATTTTTATTAAAATTCATATTTCCAGTTATGAAATTCTAAGAAAGAAAATTAAAGAAAATTATATCTATAACGCATCTTGAAAGTTTCTAACATTTGGCTTAAACGATTTTGAAGATATAACAAACTGAAATCGTAGCATTTCAAAAACGTCAATTAAGAAAACAAGGATTTAAAATTTGTCGAGTACAACGTCGATTCTTGTTACAACTTTACAATAATTGCCATTTTAGTGGGGTTTAATTGCTTCAGAAAAAAATTCAAAAACACCATTGCATTTGAAGGAACATACTTTTTTCATGGAAAAAATGAAAAATCTATTTTTTGAACCAAAAGTGGTACCAGACCCCTTAAGACTATTCTGCCACAATTTTTTAACTTAAGAATATTATAGTCATGGGCCTGCTGATAGTTACTTCAAGTTAAAAACTTAAAAAGGCGCCAAATGGGCAAGCAACGTATGAGTGTATTGTTTCATTTGGTGGAGAGGATTTTTTTTTTTTAATAAAAAGACACGCGTGAACTTCTGTGGTCAAACACAAAATTTTATGTGATAAAAGCTCAATTTCCTTGTTAATTGCTGTCAGACATCCTGCTATTAAATGTTTCTTTCCCTTTCTGCAGTTTTTTAATTATTTATTAGCCTGTCTCAATTATAGAAAAAAAAATAGTAACTTTCTTTAGTTTCCTTTTTCATCAGTGATCGTATAAAATGAGTAATAAGCAAGTACAAAAAAAATGCGTTATTTCATACTTTTTGTTCGTTTGGGGGTTCAACCTCTATTTCCCAAAAATGAAAAAATATTTATGCCACTGCCCAGAGAAGCAGTCATGAGAGTTCGTCGAAGTGAGACTGGTGGCCAGCGTTGACTTTTGGCGCACCGCAGTCACGAGATTGTAATGTGTTAAAAATCTAAAAACTCATTTTAATACCTTCCCTCAAAATTTCGCCAACCCTAGTTTTAGAACAGACTTCTGCCAATTTCTTTGTGAGAGGGCATTTACGCTGTCAAAAATTGAGGACCGTAAAGAGAGAGTCCTTTTGTTTACGTCTGATTGTGCGAGTTGTATGTTCAAACATGATTAATATACATCAAAAGGTTCCGGAATCCCTTGAAAAACCCTTAAGGAACCCCAAGGAACCCACGGTTTAAGAAAGGCTGGTCTAGGATAATAAAACCAATCAACCAATTGTGAGCGTCACGAAAGATGAAAGTCTGTAATTTGTATCTTCGGCGAAAACGATACAAACCTAACTTTCGAACAGCTTCCAATTATTGGGTTCAATTGCAAGCAAAATGTACTAACTTTTCTAGGATTGGTCTGCACCCTAAATCTTCGCCTTCTATACCGACCGAGCTTGAACTGTTTCCATTGGGTAAAAAAGCGGACGCTTATGTGATTCTTGGCTTGCTATGCAGGTCACGGTCAATGAAGCGGAAATGCTAAAGTTCCTAATACTCGCTAAATTGCGAAGAACGCTTTTGTATATAGTACAAAGTCTAACGCATCAGGATGTTCTTCTATCGGGGTTATTCTTACCCCGAGGGCGTCAAAGCTGTGGAGGAGAAAATATGCCCTAACTTTTTTTTTTCGCTGAAAAAAAAAAGTTTGAAGTTCAGTTTGAATGAAAAATTCATACTATAACAGCATTTTTTTTTTCTCTGGGAAAATGTTCAAAGCTTTTTGGGTTTTTGGAGTATTTTTGCGCAGATTTTGTGCGACTTTCCCACAAAGTTATGCACCTTGAACTTTCGCGTGCTTGCTATCTTTTCAAGATTTTCTGCTGGTGTGGCCTCAAATTCGTTTAGAATGAGGGAAATCAGACTTTGATTTGGTGCATTACGTTGCCCTGACATACGCAACGTTCCCCAATTCCCGCCGAATTGAAGGAAATAATTTGAAAATACCTTTGCAAATCTAATGAATATATTGCATGTATGGCTTCGTTTGTACAGGAACAGGCCATGGGATTAACTTTGGTTTACTAAAACAGTCAGTATACAATTCGAGATATTTACATATTGATTACTGATAAACTGATGTTTAATAACTTATCAAACACTAAATAGTGCGACATAAATGACAATTTATGAAAATAGAACTTCGGGAATTTTGTTGAACATATCCAGCGTTGCGTTCAATGGGCAATAATTTACTCAATGACTTTTTGCTCATTTAGTATAATTTCCAATGTGCATAAACGTTGGAAGCGTATTTCGTTTCGAGGGTCTATTAATAGATTGTGTGTAACTCAGATCGAAAACAAGAATTTAATAGCGGATAATAAACTTTCGAAAAATTAAAAGGCAAAGCTGCAGTCTCTCTTCTTAATGACCAGTTTTCACCCCTATTAAGTTTTAAACATTACAATAACTTTAAAGTGTGTCTATGCTAAATTTAGAAAGGTTCATACTATTTGAGTAATTGAATATTCTTTGCAATTTTTCCTAGTTTCAAGTTATAGTACTTTAGTTTTTCTGCTCTCATGATAATTGTTGGTTTTTTTCTTTTTAGCTTCTGTTAATAGTGCATTCGAGTCTGTGTCGTCCGATCCAACCACTCCAACTGATGGAAGCACATATCCGGACCCCCTGGCAGATGATATCGAATCACCAAGAGTAGATTTTAAACGAATACCGATAGCACCTAACGAAGAGTCCAAATCATCATGGTGCTGCTACATGACTGTCCTACTCATCATTTTTATTTGTTCTTTCGGAATTCTTACCTCAATAGGTGGTGTTGTTTACCTTGAAGTTTTTTCCACCCCAAGAACCGCACTTGCAGCAAACAATCTTATTGCCAATGGCGACACCATGACCACAAGCGTGGGTACTTTATCCTCAGCATCTGTTGATGGTAGTACTATAGGAGGGGACTTGAACCAAGAACCTTCGACAGATGAGTCTAATCAAGGAACTTCTCATAATCCAGATAAAACGTTTCAATCACGTAGAGGAAAGTCGCTAGATATCACAAATTATCAAGATGATGAAATTACACAAAGTTCACTGAGTTTTGACCCTACATCAGCTAAAACTGAGGACAAATTAAAGAACACAGAATATCAAGAAGACTCTTCTCAAAGCGATCAAGAGATTTTTAAAGAAGAGCAAATATCTTCAGAAGTTTCTGCAATTGAATTAGATACCACATCTGACACCAGCAAGAGAGATTGGAGCTCCAGTAAACTCAACACTGAACAATCAGATACTGAAAAATCTGAAGATGACTT
>QLNU02013614.1:13818668-13830038 GCA_006491805.2 Dysdera silvatica
GGAAGTGTGCAAGTTTGGGGCTGTATGAGTGCAGAGGGAGTGGGAAAATTGCACATTATCGACGGAATCATGGACCACAGAATGTATATTAACATTCTGAAGGAAAATTTGGGTCCTAGTCCTGCTCAAACGGGTCTTCAAAATAACTTTATCTTTCAGCAAGATAACGACCCGAAACATACTGCGTATAATACAAAGCTGTGGCTCCTTTACAATACTCCCAAACAGCTAAATACCCCTCCACAATCACCTGACATTAACGCTATAGAACATTTATGGAGCATTCTGGACTCGCGGATGAGAAAACGACGCATATCAAATAAAAATGATTTGAAAATTGCGCTTCTCGAGGAATGGGCATCCATTTCAACGGATGTCACCAAAAACTTAGTGGATTCGTTGCCAAAACGCATGAAAGCTGTGATTAAAGCCAAAGGGAACCCAACGAAATATTAAGAATGAATTATTATTTTATTAATGAATTTTCTGACCAAAAAACAATTAGTGTACGAATATTTTTGACACATGAGCTATGTGTAAGTTTGTTCATTTTTTATTGTTATTTGCAGTGCACGTATATTTTTTTTTTTACTTTTTTATGAAGTAAATACAAAAATTTATATTAATTGTGGTGACATTTGTCCCATATCTCTACATCTAATAATTATTATACAGCAGTTTCTTAAATAGAACACACTGCAGGTGTACGAATACTTATGGCATTCACTGTATACTTACATTAACTTTACCTTAAATATTTATACATACATTAACTATAGCTTAATTATCTATACTTAATTATATCTCAACTATCCTTGCGCCATAAAGGACAAAGAGACTGCATATTCGAAGATTCAAATCCTTTTAGTTTACCTGATGTCTCATGAGTCAGAAACGTGGAACCTAGCAAAAGTGATGGAATTTGCAATCAACTCAAAAGATTTTATACAGCAGGTGTCTTAGAATAACAAAAAGTATTCCTGGATGAGAGTTGCTAAACTAGAAGTAGAATTTTTACTTATCAGTATGAACAGGGCTTAATTTCTAACAATAAAAATGAAGGAGCCTTAATATTATGAAAGATTGATTAAATAATTGAATGGCTGCAAAAGAATCGATGAATCATATCAATTATTTATATCCATTTTTCTGGACAACAAAATGCACAATGACTTTAATCACAAATTCATTACTTTTTCACGACAGTGTCCATTTAAGGACTCCGGTTAATATTTAAATAATCGCCAAAAATGAAAAAGTGAGGGAGCCGGACTCCGGTGGACCTCCGCCAATTTTGAGCCCTGAGTGTGAAGGATGTATATTGGAAGTAAAAGTGAACAATTTCACGTGAAGAAATTTTGAACAGAATGCTATCATGGTTGCTTGATATTGTATATAGAGCGTTCCTGGGAAACATCGGAGTATTATGAATAACTTTTGAAAAAAACAATGAAGACAGAGATATATTTTCAATTATAAATTTGTAGATCATCCTTTAATTAGTAGGAAAATATATAAAGCTCACATGAAATAGGTACACGTACTGCCACAAAGTAAGGCGTTATGGAAGTTTCAATGCATTGCTTTCAGTTGACGCTTTCTGGTGTTTTAAATGTTGAGTTGAAGTGCTTATAGGAGAGACCATGGTTTCTTTCCTATAGGAACTTCATCTCAACTTTTAAAACACCAAAAAGCATTAATTGAAAGCGATGCATTGAAACTTCCTGAACGCCTTTGTGGTAGTATGTGCACATATTGCATATGAGCCGTATATCTTTCCCTACTAACTGAAGAATACTTTACAACTTTCTGATTTAAAATATTTCCCTTGCTTCATTATCTTTCAAAATAAATTTTTAACTTCAATTCGCCAAGAATGTCGCTGCTATTCATCTCATCTGATAGTGATTAGCCATTTTTCTATATCAGTACTTACATTTCGTTGCAAGATCTGTCTTGGTTCAGAAGTTATTGGTCGCATACGAACTCTCCTGGGATCCCAGTATATACACACATTAAGGATCCAGGGAATATTATTGAACAGGATGAATATCAGAGAAGTTTGAAGAGTGTGTAGAGGAATAATTATGGACTAAGGTTGAAAGAACAATTTGGGAGAGAATCACTCATCCACATAGGAATTGGTAGATTGAACCATTGTGAATATTTTAATGTATGTTCAGCTAATACAATTTAGTATGAGTGCATACCAGGAGGCGCACTGTGTCCTTTCAGAGGGCGCATACCTTTGATTTTCAGAGGGCGCTGGTTCTTGTCCATCCGAAGGCGCGAGTCCCATCTCCCACGAGGGCGCTCCGGGCCGATGGGCTGACGGCCCAGTCCGTTCCTGTTCCATACTGCCCTTTTACATGTTAAATTAAATCCTAAGTCAGATTAAATATGGATATGAATTAAATTAGCCATCAAATGGAATGGTACAAAAAATATATATTGGATATGTAGAGCGATTAAAATCCAGCAAAACTCTTGGTGCACAAAGCGATGTATGTGACGTTCGATTTGGATAAGCAGTGGGAGTCTGAGTATTTAGAAACATAATAATACTAAGAAAACACACAAGATTGTGGATCAAGGAAATAAAATTGCTAAACCTGAAACCTCTTAACCTGATTTTTAAAATCCTTTACAGGATTTTACTTATTTTGTAGCATTAATGGAATATTAAAGTTTGGAATTAAATTTCTAAAGGGAAAAGTCTCTCTGTATTTTAATTTCAAAGTAGAAAAAAAAAAATGAAAGTAATGAATAAACATGGCAAAACTCATCCTTTCTGATCAAAGCCATACTACAAGGGGATTTTGTTGATTAATTCCAACTCTCATTTGAACAATACTAGCTATGGAAGGCTTGTAGCCAAGATGAAGAGGCAACTGTCGCAAATCACAGGGCACCCGGAAATTGTTCTATATACGTAAATAGCTCAATGGGGCAACTGGGGCCACGCCCTGGCTTGGCTACAGGCCTGAGCAGTGTGATTAGGTTCTCTATAAGGAGGGAATTTTATTTGAATCAAAATTCCCTCCTTTTCTTTCAAATTCTGTGTATAGGCATATCCACAACTATCGATTTTGTGCGCAGTAAATAACATCGTGGAGTGTTTCCCAGAACAGAGAGCTCTTTGTTTATAATAATAGTTCATTTTTTCCGACAACTCACTTAACTCGCGAGTAGGCGCACGGATTAGAGGAACGCGAGAACGCGCGCGGGGTGCTTTGCACCCCATCTGATTATATAGCATTATTTCATTAAAAACGTCCAATTTTACAGGGAACAATAAGTGGAATTTTCTCTTTGTCACCCTACCCCAAAAGATTGTGACTTTGAAGGCAACAGGAAAGAGTTTGGCCAGTTTCAGAAGCAAGGGAGTTCTTTGCACAAATTGTAAGTTGTGGGGTGTAAACCCCCCCGCCTGCCTGCTCGCGGATTAATGCTACTTGCAGTAGATCAAATTGGAAGATTTGATATTAATGTTGTAAAGCATAATTTTTTGACATGCGTTAGAATGTATCTACGCGTTTCGAAGAGAGCGTTGTCCTGCGTCAGGAATCGCCTTGAAAAATGCTAGAGCGGACAGAAAGTGTTGCCACTTCGTGCCATTGCTGCTTGTCTGGGCGCATTGCTACCAAATAGAGGAAAATAGTTTGGAAGTAGCGAAATGAAGGGGAATTCGGAAAGTGCGTGTGTGTTACCAATATTAAAGGTACTGTGCGTAGTACTGCGCCCAGTTTACGCTTGAAGTGTTGTAATTCTTTAAATACGCCTGCTTTTTCAGGTATTTTACAAAAATATAAGAACGACTAGATATCTCTCTGCAAGACAATATTTTCTTTCCCCTCTCCTAATTAGCTTTAACATTATTTGAACTATTAGACACTCTGATTCTCCATGTGGAAGTTCATATCAAGCAGTATGTCGACAACTAGTGGCGGATTTGATAACTTGTTGCCCCCTTCCCCCTTACAAGAAAAATAATAGTTAAAGAAACACGTACCTCTCTTGACTCTTGGTATAATTTTTATATGCGTAAGAGATTTTTCGCATAAATACTTAAACGTATATTTTAGCTAGTAATTTCCAATAACAAGTACTTTATTTTCAACTTTCCAGATACTGCCTCCCCTCAAAAAATGCCGCCTCAAAGTGCTATGCTTTGCATTCCTACTTGATGATTAGCTACTGTGCGCGAGCTGTTATATGAGTTATTCCCATTACAGAAAAAAAACCAACTACATTCCATGAGGCTAGCTTCTCTACAAGCTATGAAATTATTTCACGGAATTGCTTCGACATTTGGGCATTTTTTACCATGTCTCAAGAGTAATTTCAAAGTATCATTACTGCACACATTTTGCGCCATTGAAAACTCAAAAAATAGCAACATAATGAAACCGTGTGCGGTGGTCGAGTAAATAATAATAAATTTGAACTTCGGTAGTTGCGTGTTGATTAATATTCATTAATTTCGCGCAATGGATCACTATAAATTTATTTATTATCAAAGTCTTTTTTAAGCATTACTCATTTGAATCAGTGAATCTGAGTCAATTTCCACTCTTTGTTAAAAGGAGGGGGAAATTTTCCCTAGCTCTTATCCTGTTTATCCTTAGTTTCTTGTTGTGAGAAATACCGTGAAGGTCAAAAAGGTCAAAGTTTAAGCGTATTTTGTCCATACAGATGTTCTAGTTCAGTGGTTCTCAACTGGTGGGCCGCGAAATGGGTCATTATTTAAAAAAATAATTGAAAAAATAATATTTAGAAAAAGTATTATTATTAAATATTAAAATTAAATATAATAATAATATCAATAGTATAATTGTAGTACTTTACAATCTGACGGAACTTCTGAAAACGGTTCGTATTAAAAGTAATTTTTGTCTTAATGAAGTTTGACTGTAAAATCATTAGATTTTTTTCTGTTCATTATTTCTTTTTGTTTTTACCAAAGAACGATTTTACAAACACATCCCCCCCCCAAAAAAACCGACTCGGTTCCCCTTTTTTTTATTGAAGTTTGGCAGTCGACTCTTGAGAATTTTTCAAAGTGGTCCGCGGGTACAATTGAAGTGGAAAAGTTGTCCGTGATTTCAATTGAGTTGGGAACCAATGTTCTAGCTTAATGGAATGATCTATGAAAACAGCTTCTGTATCTGAGGGTGACTACTAAGCTGGGGTTTGAAATACGTTATTGTAAATCAATTTCTGCCGGGGAATGTTTATCTGACAGTAAAAGCGGGGTGGCCGTTAAGAGGGGTTTCATTGTATCTTGAAATTAAGGGCCATTTCGCATCCGTGACTTGTGAACCAACATTTCTCAGCTCGGCGCTAACACACACATGAGATATTCAGTATTCATACTTTTGACGACTGTGTTTCTCCAAACGTTCTATACTTCTCAATTACTGGGCATCTACGCATATTTCACGAGTTCGTCATTCAAACGCAATGCCACGTTTCAAAGTTTTTGTGTGTGGAAAGAAGGGGCGGACTGGGTGCTCTCAAAGGGCGCGAGTCCTATCGCCCATGATAGAGCACCAGGGCGTGGCCCGGTCCGCCCCTGGTGGACAGCGAAACCAACGTAAAGGCGCGTTTTTCTAGCTAAGCACTTTTTGCATATTGGTTATCGCGCTGGCGCTGAAGGCAATATGCAGTCCAGGAACAGTAGGAAGGCAACGGTCGTAATTGTGAATGATTACGTGGTGTTATGATCACCGCGAACTACGGTTCCATAACATTATCATTTCTAGATTTTTCGATGGAAATATGTAGACAAAGACGAAGTACCATTTTGGCTTCCCACGAAGAGATTTGATGTCGGTGACACGCTGACTGCGGTATCGGCCATACGTAACCCGTGGGGAATACACATCCAAGATTTTGCCGCGGAACGGAACGATCATGACACAAAGAATGCTGAAAATCTGCGTCCGGCCATAAGAAAGGAGAGAGGATTTCGCAGCTGAATACATAACGAGCGACCACCGAAAAAGGGTCATTAGATGGTTCTGGAAATGGTCGGGAAAACAAAGCTTTCTCCAGAACGTTCTTGAGGATAAAGAGAGAATCGGTACATTGCAAGAGCTGGGAGAGATGTTCACTCTGGTTGAGCGAGAGTTGGAACTTCGCCGTGAGCGAGAGCGGTCGACCTCTGAGTGTCTTGTGAGAAAGAAGCTAGCAGTTTTTTTTTCTCTGATGAGGATGATCCGATCACAGATTTGGATCCGTGGCATCCGCTGTCTTCTCATAATCCGTCGACATAAGTTTTAATGCTATAATTATTATTCTAACTATTATTTGTTGTAAGAGTGTCTGCATCTGACTACGAACGTCAACATTCTTCTACAATCATCCTCCCTACGCCGACAGTCTGGTGGTATGTTTCGGACTAGCCTGGACGACACACATTTCCGCAAGCCGTAAGTCCCTTTGATTGTCTTCCGTCATTTGTCATGCAAAACTAGATACTAATATATAATCAGATCGAAATGCCATGTTAAGTTAGGGTAATTTCTCGGAAGGAAGTAAGCTGGGGAGAAGGTTTAGCAGCGAGAGTCAAGGTTAAATTAGGAAATACTAGTAACTATGTGCTAGATCTAGAATAAATGTGTTTTAATTGTAAATCCGTTGTCATCTTATCTTATTGTTTTATATCTGTTTTTGTATTACTTTAACATGCAATGATCTGCGTTCTACAGAGGATCATTACAGTGACTCCTTCACTATGAAAGTGTGACATATTGTGCACAAGTTTCTAAAGTGTGCATAAGCAAAAACCATATTATGTTTGAGACACTGATTAGAGGACAAATTTTCAAAATTTAAATCACCTGTATTTGTTTGACTTTAATAAATATCAATGCTAATCTCGCCTATCAGTAATTTGGCTTGTCGCTTTAGTTAAAAAAACAGTAAAAGAACTGCTTTGTCAATAGCGTACTTGTCCATAGTAACGCTTTATACACCCTCGCAAGAGGAAGATGGTCTGTCGCCTGTAACTTAAGAGTAAAGCACTTGACCATCAATCAAGAGATTGAGGGTTCGTGTACCACCAGGGGGTCAATAAATAACTCTTTTTTTTGCAAGTGAGTCATCCACCTATATAAAATACGCATCATATTTATTTTGCGGGATGTCTTGTCCAAAAATATTTCACAACTATTAACCAGCGAACAGGCGCGCGGATTAGAGGTGCCCGAGAACGCGGGCTGGGTGCTTTAGACCCCATATAATGATATATATATATATATATATAATTATATAGCATTATTCATTAAAAACGTCCAATTTTACAGGAAAGAATGAGTGGAATGTTTGCTTTGTCACCCCACCCCAAAAGAGTACGACTTTGAAGGCAATAGGAAGAGTTTGGTCAGTTTCAAAAGCAAGGGTGGACGGTTCTTTTCACAAATTGTAAATTATGGGGTGTAAAACACCCCACACTCCTGCCCGCGGGTTAAAAAAGTCTATGATTCTGATTGCATATATAGCCTCTTTCTCTCTTTTATACATAAAATTTAATTGGTGATGAGGCTACAAAGAAATATGCATAATAAACTCCTAATTTTGTTGTCATAAATAGCAAAATGCTTTTTTTTCCTTGAAAAATTTGTTGATATATGTACAAATAATATATATATATACACGCACACATTTCTCATGAGTAACAAATCGTTTTAAATCGCAATGTCACGTTTTATTAGTTGATTGATTGATTGATTAGTTGGTTATTTTATTAGTTGATTAATTGATTAGTTGGTCGTTTCATTTGTTGATTGATTTAAATTTTATGGCGCAAGGACAGTAAGGACTGAACCAAACAAGAAGTAGTTTCACACGCGGTTTATATTTTCTTAGCCGTCTACTTTATTTAGTTATATAGATTGACCTATAATTTAAAATATTAGCGCCTGTAGGCGGATTTGCTCGTGAAAATAGACAATACCTATTAATATCATAGCTGAGATTTTATTAAGAGAAAATGCAATAAATTGCATTTCTGCAGCAGTGGAAAAACGTTAAAACACCTGATGTCAAAATTCGTTTTTTTAGGGTAATTGCCTTCTGCTCTCAATTCCACGCATTCACGTTCATAACAGTTCTTATATTTGCTACTTTTCATTCGAGAGTTTCACGTGTGTTTCAAATTATATACTTTGACATTTTCTACGATTTTTCCTCGTTTGAAATAAAATAGTGTGATTTGTCTCCAAAGTTTAAGTCCTTAAACGTGGCAATGGAAATTGTTTGAAGGAGATAGTCATTATTCTAAATGTGAAGTATTCTTTTTCGAACTCAGAATATAAATCGTAAGTTCGGAGAGAAAGTATATAAAATATATTTTTCTCTTCTCCATAAATTTTAATTTCTTTTATTCCCTTCGTCCTCGTTTTTTCTTTCTATTTATTTTATTGTAAATAAAATGAATAAAATATACTTGTATTATAATACCGTCGAAGGGGATTATATGGAGTTATAAAGCATTACTTGTAAAATGGCTTGCAGTAACGTATAAATGCATTTTTAAACTTCTTTAAACTTAAGAACAGATTACCCCAGTTTTTAGAAAAAAAAAAGAAAAACATTAAACGTTTTCAAAAATGTTTTAAAGTTCTTTAAAAATAAAAAGTAGAAATTTTCACTTTTTGAAAGCATAAAATATGATGTAGGATATTTAGCAATATTATATACAAAAATTTTACCTAAGACGTTCGATCTTCATATTATAATATATTTATTAAAATCTATAAAATGTGTGTATATATATATATATATATACTTAAACCTATTAGTTGTGACCAAGATCATGTGGTATTTAATTCTGGGGGGATGTTCAAAATTTCTACATCATGTATGGATTCAATAACTGCATGTAAGCTGTAGTCAAGTCCCATTGAAAACGTAGTTTCGGGGAAACCCTAAGTGTTTGAAAGCCACCCCGCTGGATACTGGCATGCTTGTAACTATCACCTTCGGATTGAATGAGCTGCCTCCGATTCCATTTTGAACTTGATTGTGTGCCAATATTTGGATGCCAGGTTGAATCAACGCACTCGCCCCTGATAATACGTAACGCAACCCTTTGGACGTAAAAAATACAAACACATACTAAAGGGTCGGCGTCAAGTGGGGGGGCGAACTGGGCATTCGCCCTGAGCTGCATAACACCCCTAGTGTCGACCCTGACTAAAATACACTAACAAGCACATACAAACATATGCTAACGACGATGTCCCTATGTTTGTTTACCATCCAATAATCGTCCACCAAACTGATTTACAAACGTGAAATCAACTTCCTCTCAATTTTAAAAGTTAAATCAAAGCGGTGAGTATCTAAGAATCACCAGTAAAAACATGACTGCCAACAGAAATATAGCTCTTAGCAGGACTCGATATATATTCTGTCGTCATTACCGATTATAATTTTATAGTAGATGAAAAGGCAATCATCTTTCCTTACCGGGTTCTAAGGTTTTCTTTAAGGGCGGCCGAGTACTGTTCGTAATTGGACGATCCCTGGCTTTTAGGAATTGTATTCAAAAGTTATCAGTGTAGCTATTGACATTCATGTTATCAATAGCTCTATTGATAGGATTAGTAAACCTATAGATGATTTTATTGTCAATAGCTATAGTGACAGTTTCTCAAATAGTCCGTATTGCGCGTAGTGTTGCATAAACCTTACGAAACTGAAATCCATTTTATCTAAGCTTACATAGATGTAAAATTTTGTGATTCGTATGTCACGTGATTCACGCGTGATTCGCACGTCATGTAATTCACAGTGTCACTCGTCGTGCTTTCACGGTAGGTCAAATATACAACGCAACTTATGTTGATTTAATTATAACTCATATTAATTATTTACAACTTACAATCATTATCTACAACTTAAAATTACGACTTGCAACTTCCAATTATTATTTACAACTTGCAATTATGGTTTGCAGCTTGCAATTATTGTTCACAGCTTGCGATTATTGTTTACAGCTTGAAATTATTGTTTACAGCTTGCAGTTATTGTTTACAACCTACAGTTATTGTTCACAACTTTCAGTTATCGTTTACACACAACCTGCAGTTAGTATTTACAACTTACATTAATTATATCATTTTAATTTTACAAATGATGCTGCAGTACTCAGTTGTAACGCGTTCAGTTAACAAGCAGTTACTCCGGATTCGACTCCTATCGATGCCAAAAAGAAATAGGATGTTTACTAACTGCACACCGTAGTTGGAAGGTTGGTTCCCTTGTCCTTAAAGGGTTCAGATTCCTCAGAAAAGTATATATCCACTGCTTTACACTGTCGTAATGGTATTGCATTCGTCTATCATGGCAGTATCCCGGGTTCGACTCCCAATGTTATCGTAGAAGACTTGCTGTTCGTCTCCCTATCGTAATGCAAGGTTTTATTCCCTTATTAGCAAAGGTTCGGATGTCTCGGAAAACTCTAGTGTCCGACACCGCATGACCTTTGTTCCCCCTTACTCCATAAAACCGCTGGCGCAGAATGCCCATTGTTGTCCTTGCGTCATAAAAATACAACCAACTAACCAACCAACCCGTGAAACTACGAACGAAATTATGTAGAGTTCCCAAATAACATGTAAAATACAGGGAACTGGACGCTAACAATCACATAATTTGCAGGAACAAATTTTAATTTATAGAATTCTTTTATTTTAATTTTGAGGCGTAAAGCCAGCAAGGGTCATGCTGCACTAGAACCAACGGTTCTCGGAGGAATGCGAAGCTCTTAAGGATTAAGGAACCAAACCCCCGACTACTGTGAGCAGAAGTTACAGAATCAATTAACGGAAACTGTCCTAGAAACCTACAGTTGGTCGTTTTCTGAAACAGAATAGCATGAATTCAAAAAGTTTGTGAAAGTGATTATTCCTGGAATTTCAACGAAGAAAATTATTTTAAATTTTGTATCATTAAATTAATACTAACCAGATCGCTTACAATTAATTACGACTAATTATACGTAAGTAATAAATAATTATATTTAATTATTTACAATCACAATTAATTACAAATGTTTATTACCAAATGCTAGTCATTAATTATTGTCCAACAGAGTTACTATTATCATTGAAGTGAAAGGAGGTTCTCTTATTTTCCTTTGAAAGACAAGTAGAGCGCAACTTCCAATTTCAAGGGCAGGCAAGACGTACAGTGGCCTTCAAAAGGTGCTTACTTGAGGCCATTATCAGGCTATTGTATTGATTAGAGCATTGGTTTTCAACCCATTTTGCTCACGCGAAAATTTTCAAATACATTTCCATTGAAACTATAAATAAATTTGTGTTGAAACTAAACACATTTATGTTGAAACTAAACAAA
>QLNU02013614.1:13836877-13853369 GCA_006491805.2 Dysdera silvatica
TTTTATATATAGATCTTACACCTTTGAAATTTACTCAGTTTCAGATTTCATCGATTAGATCTTTTTGCCGCAAATTCGATCAGTGTTAAATCCTCAAAATCAGCCTATAAGTTCTATCCTTGTTTTCTTTTCAGTTCTTCTGATATCACGAAAATTCCACGGTCTTGGACACTTATATTTTATAAACCATACATTAATTAGGATCTCATCTTCGTACTCCAAATGGAGATTGTGCCTTGACAACCTTATCGTTTCATGTGAATTTCATTCTATCACGGATTCCCGTTCGTTTGATTAAATCATATTTAAATATCACGTACTCGAAATATTTCCGTGTACAGGGTGGGTATAAAAGAAATACAACGTTTCAACATCTTATAAAAAACTAAAATTATTTATATTATCTGTACACACGATGCACGGTTTTGTAAAAAAAGTTTTGGAAGTTCGTTATGGACACTTACAGATGTTTGATATGTACATTCTGAGTGATATTCTGTCGCTAGTTGAACAGGTACTTTAATTTAACACTGTGGAAAATTTGCATCTTAGTAATTTCAAATTTCATTGTGCCACTGAGGTGTTACTGCATCCTGTTAGAAAATGGAGTTATTACTGTTATTGTTCACTGAAGACAGGAGCTACGTACTTAGCATATTTGTGTTATTACACTGTCATTACATTGTAATGATATCTTGTTGTCATTACCTCGTAGGATGACAGTATTTTCAGGAAAAAAAAAAAGAGACCATGCACTTTTTTTGCAAGGTGCAGCACATAATGCATTAATCTTTGGGAATCCAAAATACACATTCCCCATGTATAAACAGTCCTTTAATTTGACAAACAGTTATTTTGACACTGGCGTAAGATTAAGGGTCTAAACTTTAAGCCAGTGTCAAAACAACTCTTCGTTATAGAATCTCCTGATGAAACTCTCTAGTGTTTCGTTATCCCTTTAGTTCACCTTCCTCACTGTTATAGAATGCTCCTTGCTAATAATTACACTCATAAGGCGTAGGCAGAAAGTTCATAAGGGGGATTACAAGACTACAACTCACACATATTCCTATGTTAAATATACAAAATTTCATTGCAATGGGGGTTACAACTCCCATCAACTTCTCCCTGCCTAGTATCAACTCCCCTCCCAGGGTTTATGCTCTCACTAAAACCATCCCATTCACAATACCCCGGCATTTGTGTAGGGAAATATAGAAATATTCGTTTGTGATGTCATCGTAAGTTGCTGTAATATAATTTTTCGACATTGACGTATAAAGTTATTGCGTTTTGGAGATCATCCGAAATCTGAAAGTTTGGTTCAATCAGACATTAAACATTTTTTTACCATATTTAATTTCCGAGACAAAAGTGGTGTTGGTTCTTTAGAAAACTATCGGTCCTAAGGCTGCAATATCTTACTTTTCTTCGCGCAGTTGAACACAGTCAATCATCAACCAACGCACAATTTCCGACTTTTTTTTTTTTTTTTAAATTGTGACTTGCGCGTCGATCTATTAAGTAAATTTAGTTTTATAGAATGCTTAAATCGTCTATTTCTTTTGTAATAACCCCACGTGGGCGTAATTTGAGGGTTAAAAATAGCATAAACTGGAGAAGAGGGAGAAAATAAATAAGAATCCAAAATTGTGTGGAAAAAAAATACGATTTTGCCGCTGTTATAAAAAAAATGGGGGCATATGCCTTCCTTGCTTCCCGCCAGATTACGTCTATGTAGCCCCGTATACTACTAGCCCTTTCGTGGGGTCAAAAACTCGTTTACGTGTATGGTGCCGTCATCCATGGATCAATACCAGTGGCACTTCAGGACGTGTGCCGCGCTAGTCGGAATGCGATTTCCTAGGTAGCAGAGGCTGGAGTTCCTAGGAAATCTGCGGGTTCCGGGGAGTCATAATCCTCCTTGTACCTTAAAACATAGTCAAACCAACTGCAATCATTTTAGGCTTGATTCTGACGACTTATATTTTCTACCATGCGTTATATTTTAAACATGCTTTTCGTCGAATTTTCATAGAACATTATCAGAGAAACCGCAACTATTTTAATTTTATTGCATCCTATTTTGATTATCAGCATTATTATTACTATTTGTATAGTTACCTATAATTTTAATCTTCAACTATGCCTTTTTCTTTAAAATTTCCATAATTTTAAGGGCATAGGTCTATGTGAGATACTGAAAATATTATTCATCTTGTATTGAATATAATAAATATAATGTTTTTTATCGTAAAAAATGAGCCTTATATTTCATCTCAATAGCCCATGAATATGCAATATGAAATTAAGTGATCCGTTTTGGGTTTTGAATACTTATTTTTAGTTAGTTAATTTATTTTCTGCATTTTAAATATAAACTATTGTTTCGTTACGTACAATCATTTTAAGGAATATATTCAAAAATTTATCCCAATTTTTGTTACAAAATTACAGCATATTTATTGAAATATAATATTTTAAAATGATAGATTACTATTCTTTAATAACTAATTGTCTGGGGGGTACAAAAAATTGAATTCTAAAGTTAATGAATGCGTTTATAAAAAAATTATTTTTATTTAATTTCCAAGTTTATGAATCAAAGTTAATAATTAGCAGTGACTATAATCAAATTTTTTCGTTTTCGTTAAATTTACACACATTTTACAAACGTAGAAAAGACATAAAACTTTGCAAAATATATGTTTATCTGGATGTATTTCTTTTTATTCTCATGTATTTATTTTAATTAGTTAATATTCGGATCATATCAAATGTATGTCTTTGAGCCGTAAAACCACAAAACAAACATATCAAATGTGTTATCTCTCATCAATTCTGAGATTTAACAATGAACGAAGAGACCTCGATCTGATGCTGTTTTTTCCTTCTAATAAGCTGATCCATTTTTTTTTAATCTCTTATTATTTTTATCTCTTGAATCTGTGTCGTTGAAAACAGAAAAGATATGTACTGCTTATAAATGTGTATGTGTGTTGAACTGTCTACAAAAATCTATATCATTTTTAAGATATTGTTTGTGTTTGTGAATGAAGGTAAAACTGATTGCATTAAGCTGTGCATTGTTATATATTTTTGCTGGCAATTTAACATTCATACATTACAAAATAATGGAATTTAATTTTCAAACTTCAATAAAGAAACACTTCATACTAAAAATTGTGAAACTTCATCAAAAATTCCCTTCTCATAGTTAAATGTTATTTCTTTTAAATTTCATTATAAATATATTTATTCTAAGAGAGCATTTTCTATTTTCTTAATCTTTCTATGATATAAATATTCGCACTTTTTCCTTACGTTTTATTAATTTATAATTTCTCGAATTTACGCTACAAATTTAGTTTTTCTTTTTCTTCTATTTTTTTATTTCTTTTGCGGATTTCACATTTTTCGCTTTTTTAATATTATCTGCTTGATCTTGAGAAGTCAAATTTCCATCTTATTCGTACGCTTTTCCTTACTTCCATTTCGTTATTAGCATCGTGTTACCAATAATATTAATTCCTGCTATCATGATGATAGTGAAACATTTTCTTATTTTATATTTAAAATGATGAAGAACTTACCTTTATATTCATGATAATGAAAACTTACCCTTATAAAATATTATCATGAGTTACGTACCTTATATCTGTGATGATGAATAACTTACCCTTCGTAGTTGATCATTTATCACAGACAAAAACAAAACATATAATAAAAGGAGTAAAAATATATTGTATACAAACTTCTGCACAATATATATCCTTTATATATCTCTTATATATATATATATTACTGTATAATATATTACCTTATGCATAAGTATATTAAAGGAATAATTTTACTTTCATGAATAGTATATTGCACAACAATTACTAATTTTATAATTTGAAATATATGATATTTCTGGGTTTAAAAATTTTGAATTCGTAAATGACAATTTTAAATTGTTCATTTTATGTATACGTATTTTTGTATTGCATTACATATTTTCAACTTTGAAACATTATTTTCTCCAATTTAACAATTTACTTCGCAAATTTTCAGTAAATTCACAAATGACGTATTTATTTATGGTGTCTAAGTTAGGATATATATGTATAATAATTTTTCAAATCCAACATTACTGAATTAAAAAATACTTAGTAGGTATCGTTTGTACATTATACATTAGTTGCCAGGTAATTGCAGCATATTTCCGCATTATATTCCTCCACATAAAATATTGCCCGAAATAGGTTAAGAGAACTAAAAATATATGATAAACAACAGAACTAAAAAAAAATACAGATGAAAAATAATAATTTTCTTCTTCGAAGCTACAGCATTTGAAGATCCTGTACTTCTCCAACGATTATTTCCCATTCTCCTCAATCCAAGGCCTTCCTTTACAATTCTCGTACTCCTATTCTTCGCAGATTTTCTTCCAAAAAAATGATAACGATCTGCGAAGTCCATTTTTGTATTTTATGCGAAATATGGAAGCAGTTTTACGATCTCCAAAATTCCAGGCTTTTTTGTTTGGAAAGACAATACCAAATGCATATCAGACTAGATCCAAAATATATACATAGCAATGCTCTCAGGCACCAAAATCACTTTTTTAACATGTGTTGTTTTAATTTTAGTATAAAATTTCATGAAAAAATTATTTTTGAACAGTTTAATTTAAAAAAAATTATGTATAACATTGCCTGTTTTACATTTAATTCTCTACATTTTTTTAAAATAATCCACAATAATATCAGGTAATATTTTATAGTAATCTAATTTTATTTCCCTTTTTTTTAAAGCTGTATTTTTTACTGGTAACAAATTTCTCGTTCGCATATTAGATTCCACACATAAAGCATAGCAACTTCTAGTTGCATACTTTCTAATCATATCAAATATTGAACATAAATATTAATTATATATTAAAATACATATGAGTATGATGGATAATAATTCGCTGCATTTTGTAATCGTGCACGTAAATGTAATTAAATGTGTTGAAAACCTAATTTCCCAAAATAAATTTTTTATCGTGATATCTCTCTTCCTGTAACATGATAAATATTCAGTTTCCAAAAACAATTTGCAGGTAAATAAATGTTTCTGAAAAGCAATTTGCAGGTAAATAAATGTATGGATTTGCCATCAATTTTGAAACGTATTGTTCTCATTATTTCTTAAAACTTCCAACAAATTTAACTTGTCTTGTTATGGAACTATTTTATTGAAATAATGCACACACATTTACATAAGCTCAAAATGATTTCATTTCACTTCAATTATGCTGCTGTTTGAACAACAAACGCATTATTGACAACAGATTAAAGCTAAAGGAAAACACTCATACGCCTCAACTCAAATCTGATACCTCATGCAGAACAGAATAGAGGTCAGACTCCCTTTTAGCTAGAACACGTTCTCAATTGTTAAATCCTTGCATAGATCTTTTCAGAATCGATCATTCCCCGTTTGAAAAAGATGAACTACTGTCTGAGGCTGCTAAAAATGTGTCAGAACCAGCGATGCGCGAAAGTCTTCTTCTGTGGAACGACTAGAAAACAGATCTTTGCATCCTCGGCGTGGAATCCAGCCCTAGGGTTTTGGCACAATTTTTCCCAAAAATAATTGTGTTGTGAAAAGGGTGATGGTTCCGCAGAAAGCCATATGACCACCAAGACGTAGATCTTTCCTCAATTCCGAAACCGGACGCTGGCTTTTAAACTAAGAATTCGCTGTTTTGGCAAAACCCTTTTCGATGAGGTCTGCTGCACGGTCGTTTATTTGCTTGTTTACGTGAGTTTTGGGTCCACTATGGTAGATAGGTCAGCTTATTTGAGAGTGCCTCCATAGGTGAATTCAAGCATAGAATAAGAAAATCTGTTCCAAATATCCCGTTTTTTGTAGTATGAACATAATTCTCTCTCTCTCTCTTCTTGGATAGATGTGCAGCCTTTGATACAGTACAACAGTTTCTTATCTCTTTTAGTTACAGAGAAAGATAGAAATAGTATAAAATACACTAATTGCAGTTTAAAACCCAAACTGTCAAGCGTAGTACCGACTTAAGAATTGTTTTAATAATTTTTTGTGAACTAAAAAAACAATTTTTAAAGCATAATTTTCTTCATCTTCAGCATTCACCTCTTTTTATATTTTTATTGTTTCTTTCGCCTCTATTTTTATATATTTATTTATTACTTATGTATTATATAATCACTTCCTATTATTTAATTATTATATATTTATTTATTATTTAATTATTATATATATATATTTATTACTTGCTATTATATATTTATTTATTACTTATTTATTACTTATTTATTACTTATTTATTATTTATTTATTATAAATTTATTACTTATTTATTACTTATTTATTATTTATTTATTATAAATTTATTACTTTTAATTTTCATATTTTCTTCATCCATTCTTGTATTCTCTGGCATGGTCCTCAATGACGAATTTCAATAGCTACGATAAAGAAAGTATGATCCTTCAATTTTTTAAATTTTTTTTTAAATTTCACAGTTTAAATTACCCATTAGCGCCTATATGGGGGGGTAGAAGGGGCTAGAGCCCTCCCTAGCCGTTTAAAAATTTTATTTGCCCGAACCTGCTATGCATTTACTTTCAAAAGTTTTACAGTCACATTTTAAAATAAGGTACTTTTTAGCTCATTACTAATTGTCAAGCAATATCAATTATTTTTGTAGCGTTTTGGTATCTTGTACATTCACAAAAATTCTCGATAGCTTTGAGAAGGAGGTAATAATTTTTCTCACCCCCCCACCCCAAAGACCCCTTATATGGCGCCCATTTTGCCTTCTAAACTTCATTTCCAATAGGGGCAACAACATTCAATTCGTTGAAAATCTGTTTATTTGAGCGCGTTGCTGCTCACTCGAAATCTCAAATTTTAAACATGATAAAATGAACTACTATTTACCATTCAACGCTATTTCAAACTACATTTTGATCTATGCCCGCCTTTGGTAGTTATTTTAATCACGCTGGCGTCTGGCAGTACTCCACTCAAAGGTGAAATATTGTCCGTCGTTTCTTAACTGGTGACTGACATCCCTCCCCCCCCACACACACAATACATTTACATGCGATCAAGACTACATAAAGGTCAAACCTGAGCCCAACGAATCAGAAGGTCATGACCTTCTGGACCACCAGGGGGCCCCAAATCATGAAGGTTCTTGTAGACCTTTCTACAGACATGATGACCTAATTCTATCCTACGGCTCCCTTCGGGCCGATGCATATAAATATATTCCCTACACACATGTTGCCAGTCATTCTATTATTAATTATAAATTATCGCCCTTCATATAACGGCATATGAGCAAAAGATAATCCACACAATGACATGAAAGTATACATATGAAAATACACATCCAATTACTTTATTATTAAACTTCACGCCCACGTATGTAAACAGAGTCATGATGTTCTGAGGATGGTTGCACATCATCCACCGAAATAGCTATCAAAAGCATTATTATATAATTTTAACTGCAATAATTCGTTGTTTTTACTCGTTCTTTCATAATTTTACGCCGTGCGTTGCAAAAACTCAAGTATAATTACCACATTCATTTATCTATACTATCCGCTTGCTATTATTTTGTGTAAGTTTGGAGAAAGCCAATAATTCAGTGCTTGATATGTCAGGATACCATTAGAAAGAAATAATGATAGAAATATCAAATACACATGTTTTATGCTGCAGTATTGGCATATTTCTTCTGTTCATTCATTTATGGGGCAATAAATTTTACAGCTTTCGGAGCAATAAATTTTACAGCTTTTGGAACAATAAATTTTACAGCCGTTGGAACATAAAATTAATAAGGTTTTATTAGTGGACAGGTGAAGCCTGCTCTAGTATGTCGACCCCATATCCGTGAAGAAAAACCAACTTCTTCGACTGGAGAAATTCAAAAATGGATGTTCTGATAAAGTCCAAGAGGTTGTAGGTGTGTTTTATTTCTCTGTATTGATTAAGTGTAATCCTTAGAATATATTAATTGCGCTTTTATAACTGTTATTTCTGGTCACATAGAAGTGCGCTGAACTCTTCCTGCCTTCGATCCTGCCTTCAAGGTTGTGTTCTTCCTGCCTATGATCCTGCCTTCGAGGTTGTTTTCTTCTCAAGTACCTTTGTAACCTCTGAAGATCATTATTTAAGGTGAAACACCAGATTAAATTTCAATAAGGAAAAATTAGACGACAACAGTTTTAAATGAAGATTTCTTTCCTAGCATGCCTTGCGGTGTATACTGTTGCTAAAAATTAAAGTGTTAAACCTAATTTCTTTGTTAATACACAATGTTCCGGGTGTAATTCATGAATTTTGCGAGTATGTATGTGTGATACAAAACAGTGGCGTAACAACTGAAAAATTATTTTAGCTCAAATGAAGATAATCATGTTTGTTCGATGATAAATTAAAGGATATAATATATCTTGATACCCAATGACCGGGGGGGCTTCAGCCCTGTTTTTCTGCGCCACTGGCAAACAATGGCAACTTTATATGTGAGTATATCAACTTTATACATATATAGTACGTTATGTAGCCCTTGCATATAATATATATGCTGCCGACAAAATATGAAATGCAGACGTTCTATAAAATGCCTGGGCGGTTTTAAGCGAATTATGAAATGGCTATTTTATTTTAATATTTTACGTACTTTGCGTAGGCATTCTATAGAGTGCCTAGACTTTTTAGGCAAAGTAGGAAATTATATCAAATAGTGATACACTGCGCGAAACTATATAAATAATATAAAACAAATTATCGCAGTTAAATTTTAATACATTGACAGCTGTTTCACTAGCATATTTTCTTCAGAATGAATATAACTTGTTGTCTAACGACATCAGCAGACCTTAACATTATACAGTACGTAAATAGGTTTAATTAAATGGAAATTGTAAATAAAATTAAAATAGAGAATTGGGGATTTATCTGTTTGCAGAGTATGAAAAAAATAAAGCAAGTCAGTCCATGGGAAACGTCAATGTAGTATCATAAAAATAAGAAAAAGGTAGTTAAAGAAAAAAGGTTAAAAATTGAAATAAACGCGAAATTAATGGACAGTTGCTTTTATTTTAAATTTCGCTTTTATTTTCAATTGTTAACACTTTTTTTAACTACCTTTTTCTTATTGTTATGGTACTCTATTGACGTTTTTCATAG
This sequence comes from Dysdera silvatica, assembly GCA_006491805.2. Classification (NCBI taxonomy): domain Eukaryota; kingdom Metazoa; phylum Arthropoda; class Arachnida; order Araneae; family Dysderidae; genus Dysdera; species Dysdera silvatica. The sequence goes on from QLNU02013614.1 coordinate 13,846,100, forward strand.
ACTGACTGACTTTATCTTTTCTCTTATTCTACAAGCAGAGAAGTCTTACAATTCTTAATGTTCTACTTCAATTTTATTTATAATTTTCATTTTCAACGGATTTAAGTTCTGCATGATGTTAATGATTGTTGATATCGTTAATCAGAAAATTATTTATATTCATTCTTAAGGAAATAGCCTACATATTATCGAAACGGCTGTCAATGTATTAAAGTTTAATTGCGATAATTTGTAATTTTTATATTATTTATATAAAATATCAAATGTCCATTTTATTTTAATATTTTGTGATTAATAATTTTTCCAGTATCACGTGGCAAGACACGGAAATTCTAACTCTTATTTATCCAAAACTTACTGTTACTTATTATCAGGGGTGGATCTAGAAATCTTTCAAAGGGGGGGGAGTTGTTTCTGATTCATATTTTTCGCCTTGTCGGTACATTTCATTTTCCATGATATAATTCCAGCTTGGGGGCGGGGGAGCGCCCCATGGCCCCTTGGATCCACCATTGCTTATTATTACTATTATTATTATTATTAATATTAATTACTAATTGCTATTATCTATTTACAATTAATTTACATGCATTCAATAGAATGCCTAGACATTTTTAGACAAAATATTAATTGTCCATTTTACTATAATATTTTACATTAATAAGTAAGTAATATTAATAATAATAAGTCATAGTAGTAACAAGTAATAATAATAAGAACTGGCAGATCCAAACAGGGGCCATGATGCAATCTCGCCCCCCTTGAACCAAAGCAATAGTAATAATAAGAAGAACGAGGATCCTTAAAGAGGGAACGCGATGCGTTCGCACCCCTGAACTACTGATAATATCATGGAAAATAAAATGAAAAGTATCGGACACTTGGCGAAAAGTAGGACCGAAACAAATCGACTCCCACCCCAAACCGAAGAAGGATTTCGAGTTGCCCAGATACAGTATAATAGTAATAATAGATAACAATTAGGTAAATAATAAGTTTCAAATTAATATGTCGGAAGTCACGAGTCTTTTCCAATCGATAATAAGAAAATCGTTAATCTAAAATATTAAGAAAATCATTAATCGTAAAATATTAAAATAAAATAGACATTTCATACTTTGCTTAAAATCGTCCAAGTATTCTATTGAATGCCGAGACATTTTATACAATAACTGGATTTCACACTTTGCCGGTAACATATATTATACATATATTTTAATTTTCGGCGTTAGTACTTACGGGAAATCCATTTATCCTGGTTTCTGTTTTTTCCATTACATTCCGAAATTGAATTTCCTGAACTACCCTCACTACGGACGGCATACAATTACCTCCATTACATAAGCCTATTTCGAACTTGACAATGTCTTGGACTAATACAATAACGTAATTTCGAATATATTGAATATTTTGCACTGTGCTCTCTGATGACGTACTGGTAACGCGAGCATCTAATATGCCATTTACCCAGTTCCGAGTTCAATGGTTCCGTAGGACACGTATAATTTTTCTGCACACCGTTACCCGGGATTTGGTTACCTAGGAGACATATTTTCGGATTCCTTGGCACACAGTCTAAAAGATCTTATCTGTTTTTGCGGTTGTGCTGGTACTTTCTCCCTGTTCGTTGTTGAAACTTTTGTCTTCTCGTAGTTCATTTGTGAAATATTTATCTTCTCATAGTTCGTTGTTGAAATCTTTGTCTTCTCATATTCCATTGTTGAAGTCTTTGTCTTCTTGTAGTTTATTGTTAAAATCGTTGTCTTCTCGTAGTTTATTATTGAAATGGTTGTTTGCTGAAATCTTTGTTTCTCGTAGTTTATTATTGAAATGGTTGTTTGCTGAAACCTTTGTTTCTCGTAGCAAGTTGTTGAACTCGTTGTCTTCTCGTAGTTTAGTGTTGAAATCTCCGTTTCTTATAGTACGTTGCTGAAATCTTTATTTTAACTGTTATAGCCTTATTATTTAGAAAATGGTACGGGTACGTTTCATACAGCAGTAGGTGAATTGACCAATTAAAAGATTCATTCATATTTTATTAAAAATGAATTTTATAAGATGAAATCACAATGGAATGTTGTTGAAACCTACCGACTGTGAACCAAATATTTGTACAATAATTTGAAAAATGCAGCTATATTAATTCTAAATACACTAGCCGCGAATAAGTAGCTGTAACTTATATCATTTTATACGAATGAACAGCGAATTGAATCTCGGAAATTACGTATATCTGTGACGTTATTATGATTTGGTAGTTAAAAATTGCTTAAAATGTCTTTAACATTGTAAGCCCTTCCCCTAACACTGGTTACCCTCTAATCCGGCAGTAAAATATAGAAATATCCAAGAACTAAATTAAGAAAGGCATAATTGGTGTGCTTATTTGTTTTTAAGAAAGGTAGGACTGTCTCTTAAAAATGAGGGAGTGAGAAAATGGCAATTCTTGCCCTTCTGAACAGAGTAAAAACGTACGTCGAGGGGATCTTTCAATGTACTATTTCCAAAGGGTAGATTAGTTGGCCCCTACTAATTGTTCCTCTGCCCCTTTAACTTCACCTTGGAAAGTGCGAGCAAAAGGTTAACTGTATTTAGTAATTTTTTTTAAAAATCAAAGGCTTTTCAAATAAAGGTAAAGTTCTATTAAGATTTGAATCATGTCACATACGCTTCAATATTTTTTTAGTTAATATGAAATGGAATTATACAAAATACATAGAATTTATCATATAAAAAAAGGTATTACATTTAAGTAAGAAACATCATGTAAGTAGCAAAGCGATATATAATTTAATATAAAATGTGTAAAATCTGAGATAGAAATATACACAAACGGTGCAGAATTCTATACGAAAATGTGCAAACGAAATCCGTAGAATTTAATAACTTTTAATTCATTTAAATGTAAACTCGATATAGTATTACGCAAACAACTTTGGGTGGTTCGCTTAGGGTCCACTCAGGCCTATTCCTGACGAAAAACAACAACGTCTAAAATTTTGTACTTATAACGCCTTGATATCCTCTATAAGTTTTTAAATTATATTTAATTTATATGTCAATAAAGTCCAACTCCTTTCGCCTTGAGTCCGAGCTTCTCTCATCTATGTAATCGAACTCCGAATTACGGTCCTGAAAGCAGAACTATGGCAGCTGTGCTATATATATATATATATACCTACTGGAATCAAACCTAGCTTATCTACATGGTAGATGAATTCATTACCATTATGGTACAGAAGGGCAAATCCTTAATACTCAAAGTAGACATTTGCCTTCTGCCAAATATTATGAATGAAAAATTACATTAAGAAAAAACCAAGCTGCCCTTCACACTTCACAATTGTGATGATGATGATGATGATGAATTGATCAGGGAGGGTGGAAAGGTTGGCCGCCGAAGACGGCGATGTAATCCCAGCACTTCGCAATTGTAATCGGAGTTAAGTAGTGACTTACGCCAATCGTTGATGTCTTAACGGTCATTGAGGACCTCTCAGATAACGTAAGCAAAAATTGTGTCTTATTCTTTTTTGTTTCGGTAGCCAACACGCCGACTGTTGATAAAGATTTGGGGAGACCTCCCGCGTAGATAAATTAAAATCGTCGTAAATTTGTAAACCTCCAAAATAGTGCTAAAAAAGTTTATAATGCTGACCTATGATTCCTTTAAATCATCGATAAGAGAAGAGTGGTCTAACCTAGTGTTTCTCAACCTTTAGACTCGGATTTTTTTTTTTATAAGACGAGAGCCATGCGACAAATTTACTCGTAAATGCTTTTCAATTTATCCTCAGGTCATAGATTAAATAATGATAAGTGTGAATAATTGATTATGGCAAAATTATAGAGAATATCAGTACCCGTCTCCTAATTATATACACTTTGCTGACACAATTACTTGCTAATTGGTCGCTGGAATTTACGATGCAGATGTTATTTCTTTCGGTTTCAAGAACAGAGGATGCACCATATATTATTGTAATAGTCTGGCGGGCACTTTTTATGATTGCTCATTATGAGCGGTATGTTCTTTCTCGAATGCTGAAAGATTTCGGTGTCTGAAAATGCTCGATCATTCATGAGCATCCACATATTTAAAAAAAACATGGCTCGATCACTGGCAGTTACTACATATATATGTAATTTAGGCGTTCTGGACCTGAGCTTTCAGGAGCATCCACGACTATTACTCGCCTTGAAATATTTTCACGATGAAATATTTATGAAGGAAACTTATAAAACAAATATAACAAATTACAGGAGAATCTTTCTTTTCCCGGTGTAATTGATACCAGGGCACGGTGCCGGGAGGTGGCCCCATGGTTAAGAAACCCTACTCTAGACAACTCATTGATCATTTTAGTCCTCGGAGTTACAACGAGTCCATTGCATTTTTCCTGAAATACCTTCAACATGGCAGAAATTTCGAAAGGTGCTTCGTTTATCCACAGGAGAGCAAACAATGGTTTTATATATTTATTAATATATTTTTGATATGTATGCGTTTGGCTCAAAGATCGAAAACGCTCAACGAGCGAAAGAAAGGTGACACAACGCGTTGTGGCTGTTTTAAAATTGTCGCGATCCGAAATTCGGGTTGCGGCTCTTTCAGCAAACGGCCAATAGCAGCAGATCTGACAGTATTTCCAAATTCCAGCGTTAAAATTCTCCTGTGACAATTAGTGTATCCAGGAAGTCCGCAGCCCCATCCTTTTAGGCTGCTATTAGAACGACTACGATATTCCTTATTCAGAAAGTGTACGTGAAGGCACTTGAAATGCCGTGTGACAAGTCGTATCGGAAAGGGTCTCCTTTCTGGCTGTCCCTTTTCAAGGCTGTTGTTGTATCTATGATTACGATATTCCGTGTTATTCAGAGAGAGTGTAAGTGAGGGACTTGAAATTTCCAAATATCAGGATCGTATCGGGGTGATGCGGATCCACTATCCTTTCAAGGTTGTTGTGGAGCTACGACTACGATGCGGCTTCGATCTCCCAGATACAGCGCTGACATTACAACATTTTAAGTTCCCTCCACGTTCCCTCTGAATACGGAATATCCGTTAAGCTCTAGTAACAGCCTAGAAAAATGAGAACTTTAATTTCTGATAAGCCCCTGATACGGCATGAATAATTGCAACCATAGAATTTGCCAATATTGACAAAACGGGTATTGGCCGTTTGCTGAAAGAGCTACCACCCGAATTTCTGGTCGTGGCATTTTTTGAACGACCACAACAAGTTCTTGTCTTTTTTTTTTCTCCCATTGGGCGTTTTCGGTATTTAAAGCAACATATATCATATTAATGTATATTTTGTATGTACATATCATATTAATAGGCATTTGATACGTATATATCATACTAATACATATTTGGTATAAATAGAACATTAATACATATTTGATATGCATATATCATATTAATACATATTTAATACATATATATCATATTAATACATATTTGATACGTGTATATCATATTAAGCAATTTCAAATACGTGGCTGAAGTCAGTGTATGTAATACTCATTCACTGACCTGTAATACTCATTCACTGACCTGGCTAATTCCTTACAACACCGTTCGTGTGTGCATCTCCGTCCAGTAAATTATCAACAGAACTTTATGTATATTATGAATGAATTAAAGTTCATATTTGGTAGTCTTGCGAATGAAAGAATCCGCAGATACTCGATTCACCAGCAGGCTCATTTATATAAAAAAATCTGCAGCATCTTTGAATACTGAAGATTTAACACAAACTCCGTTATATGATACCATCAGGGACATCTTAACATATCCAGGGGGGGGGGCTTAATCACTTTTCGGGCTTTTCTTACACTCACTTTTAAAATTGTTCTCTGCAATTGTATAAAGATTGTACACAAATGACTGCATACAAATTACACGTAGACTGCAAAGTTCCTTCATTAACTTTTAATCGTGACGATTCGGGATATTTTATGCAAATCTTTTAATCATGAAACCATTTTAAATTATTTTTACCTGATATTGGCTTTTCCAGTCTCATCTGATTTTTTTCCCATTATTTTGTTCCAATGTCCTTCTAATACATTTTTACCATTATATATTTAATTTGTCTTCATTCAAAAGCAGTCTGTACGGTTTGATCTTGTTTAGTGCAGATTAACCATTGCTGTCATTGCGTCATAAAAATTTAACCAATCAACCAACTGTAAATTTCTGTCTGTTTACAAACTCTCTGGTTCCAAATCTACCAGTAACTTCTTTCATAATAATAATAAGGATCCATAAACAATATCCCCCAGTAACAATAGTCAATTTCTGAAGTTCGATTCACCCACATTAGTTAGAAATAAAATCAAGGATATCCTTTCCAGTCTGTCTATCGGTTTCTCTGACGTTTCTCACTTTGTCTTTCTGTCCTCTCCTAGAGCTACCAAGGGCTACAAACTCGATTTGTAATTGGCATATTTTAAGTCATATACTGGAATCTTCTACACGTTTTGTTCATTTCCCTCTACAGTTTAACTGATCTTTGCTATAATAGAAATATAATATATAATAAATAAACTTTGTCAATTTAAAGCCCCGTTGGCCTATCCAATGGTGCGCAAACTATTTTTATTGACAACCCCCATTCTGTGCAAAATTTTGTCCCGACCCCTGGATGTCGAGGCCCCTGGACGAACTGTCCTATACTTAAAAAAATATATGAACATATTATGTACATTTATTTGAATTAGTGACCCACTGAAAATTTTTTTGGAGCCCCGCTGGGGGTCGCGACCCACGTTTTGCGCACCACTGAGTCCATCCATTCAGGCGCCACTGGATTGTCTGTCATTCATATTCGCGATGGAAGACTAACCGGAATTCCGCATCCTACTCCGTATTCTGTATTCACAACACAGCAGAACTAAACTAGTTCTAATGGGTTTGCGTAATGCTGGGAAAACCTCCAGATGATTATAAGAAACTACAAAAAATTTAAGCGTAGCGCATAATTTGATGCCTCCTCTAGTAAATCACGAAAACTAGTTCAAACTACGGACTGCTAACAAGCAATGCACATGCACTATAAAACGAAAAAACTTTTCTTCCGTTTCGACAAACACGGGCTCGTCTATTTAGAGCCTCGATTGAGTCATTTTCAACGGTAGAAAGACGTTTCGTCGCGTCATTTGCGATGAAATAGACTTTTCAAATTCTCTATTCCGATTGGATTCATGCAAAGAATGGCCCCATGTCCAAAACTCTTTCTCCTATAGACCGTGAAATGATCAG
>QLNU02013614.1:13855762-13874290 GCA_006491805.2 Dysdera silvatica
TATCATCGCTGTCTATTATCTATATTACGTTATCTGCCTCAATATTTAATACACCTATAGAATATCCTATCTCCATTACCTTGTTAAAATTCTCTGCTACAGGCACTGACAAAGGCTATTTTACTTTAATAGTATATGTTCCATCCATAGTTCCACATCTTTAGTTCTATACATGTAATGCTCTATATAAATATTTGTATATATATTTTTTACACATAGTTTAGTATTTATTATATTCTACCAATGCAGAATCATAGTTCTTAGTTCTCCATATAATCCCCATACTTCTGGGCATACTAGAGTTTAGTGTTCTATTCACATGGTCACATGAAATACGATAAATAACTTACTTTCACGCTGAAATATATTCTCATTGGTAAACATGATTTCCCTCGTATAGTCATATCTTACAGTGGCACAAAAATATCACTAAACATAATCGCCAAATGTAAGATAGATGGCCAAATATATCAGATGGCGTACACTAAGATTAAAGTATTTAATTATGCATTATATATCAAACCTATAATTTGATACTGAATTTGAATTGCCAATTCAACAATACTGCCTCGGGGCACACATGTTTGTGTAGAGAAGAAAGGTAATATCTTTGATCTGTCAAATTAAAATGCATGAAACTGTAGTTAACCTACTATCGATTAACCGATTGATGGAGGATTGCATGCGTAATTTCGTCAGTTGTGATTGATCTAAATAATTTTCAAATCATTTCCTCGATGTCATTAGATAAATTACCTTATGCCAATAATATCGCCTGAACTCTAAATATCAACACATATCCCAAGTAATATCAATGGTTTAACGCGATTCTAGACAGAAGGTACTCTTCCATTTTTTAATATCCACCTCTCTCCCCAACTTCTGTGTATGCGTGCAAGAGAGAGATAATAGTAAAAATTAAATATGGACATGAAGAAACAAAAGAGTGAAAGGAAAACAAGCTCTGGACGAAAAAATATGTGCATATTTTGATATTTCTAGATAACTTGTAAATTTCAGGTTAAAATGAATCTCACACACTAATGAAATAAATTTCAAGCCTCTCCCTTTTTTCTGGTTAAAATGGAAACACTTCGTCAGTGCAGTTTTATAGTTATAATTCGCTTGAAATCACTATTTCTAGATTAACTGCTATTCGATGACTTACTGCGTATTAGAACAAAAATAACAGATTCAAAACTACGTACGTACATTTACCGTTAACCTGTTATTTCATTCATTTAGTTAACCTTTTAACAATTTTCAATGAAGCAGCACCCATTTAAGGATTACACATATTTTGCAATATTAACATTCATAAATATTACTATATTTAATATATCTGTTTACTATTTAATAACAATTGAAATAGTTTCTACATATTTTATATACAGTAGAAGCTTTATATATAAATACACTTACATATGCACATTCACACGCCTTAACACAAAGGTCAATACAACCATGTTAAATGCGAATGTATTTATTTATAATTCTATACCATTTTTCAATACTTCAGACATCCGATTTATTCCTAAACTATATTTTATATAAAAAAATTGTACACTTTTGAAATTCTCCAAATTATGTTTCACAGAATCTACTCTAACGAATATATTCAACTGATACCTCTAAGTATTCCAAATTATAGATTCAATACTTCAAATCATTCGAACTGAATTCTGATTAAAATTCCCATTAAGCTGTCAAGAAGAAGATTGGGCTACTCTACTCCTGTCCTTTGGAATCCACCCCCAATTATATTCCCAACAATTATTACTATATCAACACTCAAAAATATGATTCGTTCATTTCTTCTTGCCCAGGGTCTTTTATCTAACGGTTAAATTTTGATTTTTTGTGGAATTCCTTGCGTATTGCGTTTTGACATGATATCTAATACGCTAACTCTAGTTATATGTAACGTAGATCTTCCTTTGATTTTGTCCTAATGTATGATCTTTTGTGATAACGATGCTTCTTCTTTTCTTATAATATAATAGTATTTTTAAATTATTTTTCTAAACTACTATTATAATTGTTGTTGAAAAACTATTATTATTGTTTATTATCGGCGACTGCACGACTCTTTCTCTTTCCTTTAAGGGGGTGTCCTCTTTGTCAAACTATTCTTTCTGTTACTGCCCCGGCAAGGTATCTCTTTGACTTAAAACCATGTAATGCCATTGTGTGATATCTAGCTGATTCGTCAAATAGATAAAACATAATTAAAAACGGTAATAATTAAAACAAAAATTAATGGTAAACCTATATATTAATATGAATTGCAGGGAAAACAATGCTCTTGTCAAATCTATGAAGTTTACTCTATATTTTTTGTTGTTGTTATCTAATCAGTCGTGTTTGACCCTTGAAGACTTCATATGCTAACTTCATCATTGGGTTTCCGTCCAGAACTCTCTACTTCAATTGCGCAATGTTCAATTTCGTGTCGGCTTGGATAGTGTCAAGCCAACGTGCTCTTTACCGGTTTGTGTATAGTTTGCTGTGCAGAGCCAAAGGCAAAAAAATGTAAAAACCAAACATCGGGATATATGTCTTCTATCACTATAACAAGTATTCTTACAAAGATTACACTTTTGACATGTCTGTCAATTTTTTATGCAAATAATAATAATTTATTTAACATGTAGTATGATGCATGGTTTTACCTTGTGACTGGTCAATGAGTTCGACACATTTAATTATCTCTTAAACGGCTTCCGAAAAGCAATAATTTTAAAATTAAATCGTAAATCAAAATTATTCCAATTTTTGAAGACTTAAATTTTAGTAAAGGTTTAAAGGTTCGTAACAATGTGATTACCTCTATTCTGCTTGTTTTACGTTGATTTTGCTCAAATCGTTGTTTAAGTATATTTATGGATGGATTCCCTTCAGCTAGTAAGTTGATTTCTCAAATCATTCATTAGATATTTTAAAATATGAGTCAAATACATAAAATTTGTTTTTTAATTGCAATATTTAATTTATTTAATTCATATATAATATACATACTAGAGATACTGGCGATATACCGCGCTAATTCAATGGAAGAATAAGTAAACAGGTAACACGTAGTGCATCTCTAAGCTGTCCAGCCATCCAAACTATATTGAGTTTCAATTGAATTAATATCGTATTTCATTAATATTATATATTTATATTAATTATATCATTAATCAGTCACAATCATTAATATTATATATATATCATAAATCATTAATCATTAATATATATATATTAATATATCATTCATCACAATCATTAATATTATATTATTAATATATCATTAATCATTCTAATCATTAATATTATATATATTAATATAATATATTTCATTAATATTATATTTCAATTGAATTAATATCATATTGAATTAATTTGAATGCTCCTTATGGCTGTCCAGGTATCAGATTCTTGTCCACCCTAACGGGGAATACAGCGTCGCCTTCTGCGACAAACCTTCCCAACACCTTACCTGCACATCTCTATTGAAAAAAGTTATTTATATCTGTTTCGATAGCCAATTGCTATCTTCACCAGAACATGACGATTTCTCCAGCATCATACATATATGATGTAAAAATATTATGCACAGTTTGAATTTTTATTTAATAAATACTACTAAAAGCAATGAATGTATAATTTTGCAATAATGTATAATAATATTAACGGTTTAGATGTTCCACGGTTTTTTGGTTTTTTTTAAACCCAGTTTTGATACCTGTTTAATAAATATTTTTAAATAGTATTATATTGTTACATTAATACAAAACTCATATTAATATAAAGCTTGTATTAACATACGCAATTAAGAACATTGGTTTATGTGAAAAATCATCTCTCTCTTTTCAGAGTTCTCATTTTTCATTCAATTTCGATGGCTATTCAATAAATGTTTAAATCATATTATCATCAATAAAGATTATGTACTCATGTATGACGACGGTTTTCATCCTATTTCAGATTCGTCATTATTTACCCAATTTCAGAGCTTATTCAATAAATATTTTTAAAGTCTTAAATTCATTGGCTTATATGTGACGTCAGTCTTCATTCTATTTTAGATTCGTCACCTTCATCGCGAAGTCTACAGCTGAAAATGATTATTAGCACCCCAAGATAGAAAACCAGGATGAAGAAATTCAGGGCCAAAACGGCTTTTTTCGTTATTTCATTGGCCTTAGGTAAGTCCTAAAAAAGACAAATTTTCATTTTAACCTTGAGTAAATCTCAATGAATTGGCACAAGTACTTTTCAGGACAATATGGATAAAGTCATTTAACAAATCAGAACGTGTAATCTTAAACTTATCTTGCATAGATAGTAGCTTTTGATCGAACAAATCCATCAGTTTTATCAGATTTCAGTTTGATTTAAGACTTTATTAAATAATCATAAGAATGGTAGCTGGTTAATTGTAACGTAACTGATAAACGGGGACGTCATAACGTCACGCTCAATAGGATTGTTCGACTTCATATATGCGTAAGAGGATTTTACAATACACATGAGAGGTGTTTTTATTTCAAAGTGCCCTCCACTTAGGATTCGTCAACTCTATCGAAGGTTTAGAAATTTAATTTAAAGAAAATTTTGTTTAAAAATTAAAAAATAATTTAAAATAATTTTAAAAACGATTTAAAAATAATTTAAAAATGGTGAAAATAATTTAAAAAATAATTTAAGAAATTTAATTTAAAAAGTTTAGTTTAAGAAAATTAGTTTAAATGCCCTGTTTATCTCTTCCTTTATCCGGCACTAGCGGCAGCAGGAACGTGGATATATTATTTTGCTAAAATAATGCCTTCCTCAATATCAATTACTAATGATCAAAAATTAACATTATAATTTAAATGTTTAAAACCGCTTTAAAATGTATTACTACATAACAATAGTCTTGTTCAGTATAAACAATTTTATCTAGTTCACTATTGTTTATCAAAATGCTGTAAACAACAATTCAACGTTGTTTACAGGTGCCCTTCCTATTATATCGCTCATGCGACAAGTATTTTTCTTCCTTTGTTTCATACGAAACAAGCCATCTTATGCAGCTGTCAATCCGTTTTCCACGCAACGAGATCATCGGATCTGTTATCTCTGATTTGTTTGGAAGAAAGTGAGCTCGTTTTCGACATTTTGATACAAATTTCCGCCAGCAATAAAACGGAACTGGGCTACAAGAAATTGCATAGGATATAGACGAACGGCGCGGAAGTAATAAATGTGCTTGAAACATGCTAATGATCATGTAAACCACATCAAATACATTACTGTAATGGGGTCAATTACTTTAAACAGCGGACGCTAGAGATCTCTTCCTCCGATTTACATCCAAATTTTTTGTTGGGGTTTCGGAAACTGTCATTTTCGATTTTGATGAGGAAACGTACGCGCCCACTTTTTTTTTAGGGAAATAAAATAATTATTAGGTCATAAGATTGGGTAGTAGCGTTTTCAGCTTTCGTCACTTTCATGTAATACTAGGAAAATAGATACAAGTTTCACGCAATAGTTTTATTATCAATTTTATGTTTAATCTTTTTCTATTTTTTTTTATTTTCAATTGGACTATTTTTCAGCTCTTCTGCAGGATGGACGAGCGTTAGGTTTTGAAGCCAAATATAAAGTAATTTATTTATTTATTTATTTATTTATTTATTTATTTTCGTGTAAATGGTATAGTATATTATGGTATACTTATGGGTTCAATGCAACATAATTAGTATTTAAATACACACAAAATATTATTAATGAGTTGTATGTTTCATTAACATTGCACGAGAATTAAAATTACCGCTTTAGGAAAAGATATGGTGTGAGTGTATAATAAAATCTCATGATCTAGTCCTGAATGACTTTTTAGTAATCTGTAATCTTTTTATGACCTTTGGAGCTCTTTCGCCATAAAAATTCAATCAACCATTTTAATTAAATCTTCTTAATTTAAACTAGTAATTGCATACTGATCGCACTGCTCACTGTAGTCCGGGGTTTGGTTCCCTGGGCCTTAAGAGGTTCGGATTCCTCGGAAAACAGTAGGTCCCGGCGCAGCATGACCACTGTAGTCTTTGAGCCGTAAAACCAAAAAGAAAGCGAAAGCATACTATTTAGCCTCTAGAGGAGTCGTTCGCAACCTAGGGGTACACATACGCCTAGAGGTAGGCGGCAGATCGGTTGGAGTAAGTGCAAATAATATTGATAATTGTGAAAAACACAAAAAAATAATAATAAAAGGTTAAAATGAAAACTCAAAACCAAAATTATTGAATCTTATTTTACAAAGAGGAAGTTATGTGAAAGTCTAATAGCCCACTAGTGAAATGAGGAACATATTCATTGAAGGAACAGTACAACTGTGAAAGTTGTAAATTCAATAAGACCAATTCAACAAATTCCAGACTACTCAAATCTTTGTGGGACAAAATGGTGATAGTCTTCATATTATATAACTTCCATACACGGAAGTCAGGTGTCTTTCAGGAGGAAAAATACTCCTAAGATGGTTGGAATTGAAACATGAAATTCAATCTGTTTTCGAAAACCACGCTTTTGAGTTAAGCTCTAAGTTTATTGAAATTGAACGGCTTCAACAGTTTGCATACTTATCTGATATTTTTCATAAATAAATAAATGTAGGATTAGAGAACAGATCAATAACCATCTTTAAGTTGCCTAGCAAAATCAAGTCTATAATAGAGAAATTGTATTTTTGGAAATTTTATATAAAAAAGGTGCGACGACTGAAGAAACTTCACGGTTTTGTATCAGAGAACGAGCTGAAATTGTCAAGAGAAGTAAAAAGTAGTATAACAGCTCGCTTAAAAGGAGCTGTTCAGGCAGCACTTTTCTAAACGAAATAGTGAAGGCAACTGTCTGAACTGTAATCGGACTTGACGGTGTAAAGGCGTGAGAGGTAAGCGGCGTAACGGTCGGCGCGAGCGTAAATTTTGCTCTCTCAATCGTTTGCAGAGGGTCATGTTGGACACATGTGTGCGGGCCACACGTTGGATAGTTGATAACGACGAATCCGGTGCTGTGACAGCTGCTCTGACAATTGCTCTGTCTTCCCGTTCTGTTGTGGCCCTAGGTCGACCGCTGCCGTCCCGACGCTGACATCTGCCGTTGTTGACCCACTCTTGCCAGCACCGTCCAATCGCCGCATCGCTTCGACCCACATGTCCAGCGATTCTTCGATTCGTCCAACCAGCCTCTTTCAATCCGATAGCACGACCTCTTTCAAACTCTGACATATGCTCGTAATGAGCACGAATCTTTCGGCGAGGCATTGTTACAGTCGACGTAAGATATCCGCAGTCAAAATGCAACAGAAATTTTGACCACATATTGAGAATCGCTCCTTATATACACCTGCTGAATGCGCAGTTCCGATGCGCTGGAGTTCCCGCTATTCATTCATTGGACACCAAATTTTAATCATTTGCATGTTCGGTCAAAATGTCTTTGAATACGAAATTTCATTACAATCGGACAACTCCTTCTTGGTGCGTCGATTTTTTTGTTATAGAGTGTATTTCGTCTATTGAAAATTAGAAAAATATTGTGCTAATAGGAAATTAGTTAACTTTCGCTAAACTTTTTACTAATTGTACTCAAATCTACTAAATGGTCATTATTAAATTTCAGCAAAATTTACTATCAGGGTAAGGAATTGTATTCCAGTCCTCACAAAACAAACTAATGGTGATTAAGTTTTATAAACACGATGATTAATAATTCTTTGGTGAATCTGACTTTGGTGAAAATAACTTCGGTGAACGCTGATTATTTCAGTGTACACATAAAAAACTTCCAAAAAAAATTAAATATAATAAATTTTTTCCCTTGTCATAAAAATTTGGAAACTAATTGATGTTCAATATCGCAGAAAGGAAAATTCCCACCACAAAAATCAATAACCATTCTGTGAAATTCATCCCACAAAGTGTTTTTCTAGTTGCCTACTAAAAGCTTCGAACTTTCCAAAAAAAAACGACATTCAACAAATCGAATTAACAGATTACGTAAATTTGAACGTATATATCGGCTCAGCACGAGGCAGTTATGTTTGATTCTTGATACACCTCGCTTGACGTGAGTTTACGCGTGAAAAAATTTGTAGGTTAGTAGCTCGATTTGCTGTTTCGGATGCTGCACTCATATCTACATCAGGCTATGCCATGGGCCGAGTCGTTTGGTTTGTTCAAGCCAATGCTATCCGCAGGTATCAATTAAAAAGATAGGGTTGTTCTAAGTCTTTGATGGGTTCGTTACTAATCGGTCCGTGCTTTTTTTAAGCAAGAGAAGTCAATGCGTCATGCATAACTGTAATGCTTCATTTTGCTTAGGATATTTCCATCATTTTTTTCCCATGTTAAACATGCTAAGGGGCTATTGAGGACATCGCTGCACTCGGATACAGAACAAGTTCTAGCATCCTTTGCACTGGGATGTAACTGCAAGCCACTGTTACTTTTAGCTGAAGCTTGAAGGTTCGGATAATCCTCATAAATCTTCCGTATATCCACCTTATAATGTCTCACATGTCATAATTTTAAATTAATTTTTATCTTCCAAGCATATCCAAAGCAGTTCGTTTTATAATTTTCAATGTAAATTACACGAACGTACACGGCCAGATTTATCATAAAGCCAAATGAACGAATGTTTATGGCATCACTCGGGAAGGAGAACACCAGAGAAATTCCGCATTGCCGGATTTGGCATGGTCCATATGATGCAAGACCGGAAATGGTACAACTAAAAGTATTATACTATAATTTTTGCCACCCACGTGTAAATAAGCTCAAACTAGAGCTTATTTGTTTTGGGGAAAAAGAGACGCTTTCCATATCCTGGATTCGAACCAGGGTTTTTCCGTTTAGCCTGGAGCGTCTTGACCTCTAGACCCTGGAGCGTTGTTTCCTGTCCTCATTCGTCTAGCGGTCCAAGACACTCCGGGCTAAACGGAGGGACCCTGGTTCGAATCCAGGATGGGGAAAGCGTCTCTTTTTCTCCAAAATTACACAAGCTCTAGTTTGAGCTGTAATTAATACGTGGGTGGCAAAAATTATAGTATAATAAATTCCCCCACGAAAACTCACAAAATTCTCGCCCCGGAGGCTTTCTTGTGTTGACCATATTTGGCAATTGTGTTATCCCTGCGGAGGGTAATAATACCTTAACACTATAAGTGTACTAATAATAATAGAGTAACTAATACTCCATACAAAAAGAGGCTCCTACAATAAATAAAACTTTACGTTCACGCATATATATATGGCCTGCAAAAGGGTTGCTGGTATCTAACTGGAAGGAGACCCACACGCTGAACGTATGTGACGATGTGTGGAACCGGCCAGGCCAGTAACCTAGTGTCCTACCCCGCCTTCAAGTGGTGCAGGCTGAGCTTTCTATTTATGTGGCAAATTAATATTTGCTACACGGATAGAAAGGCGGAAGGGGAGGGCTAATTCACCAACCCGTCTAGCCAGCGTGGTGAAATTATGGCTAATTCCTCCATTATGTTGACACACCAGAAACCATGGCCCCTAGTCTCCAGGTGCTGGAGTGCTCCTGATCAAGGCAGCGGTCAGTGTGGCATGAAAGCAGGGGGTGCTAAGAATCACTGGAATGGCCCAGGCTGCCGTTTGTTATTGACCTTGGCTACGTTTAATGGACGATCCCTTGCTTCTGAAGCAAAACTTCAGGAATTGGAAGAAGAACTTGACAAGATCAAATGGGACATTGTAGGACTCAGTGAAGTTAGAAGAAAAGGTGAAGAGTTGGTGGAACTTAAAAGTGGACATTTGTTTTATTATAGAGGAACGGAAACTGGAAGAACAAGTGGTGTTGGCTTCTTAATCAACAAAAGAATTAAAGACTACCTTCTTGAAGTCGAAAGCACGTCAGATCGAGCAGCGAGGCTCGTTGTTCAACTAACCCAGCGATACCAACTTCAGATAGTACAGGTATATGCACCAACATCAAGCCATACCGACGAAGAGGTTGAAGAATTTTATGAAGAAATCAAAGAGTTACACACCAAAGGGAAACAACATATCAAGCTCATCATGGGGGATTTCAATGCAAGAATTGGACAACAGGAACAAGGAGAGACATCGGTTGGTAAATACGGATATGGGGAAAGGAATGAACGTGGCGATCAACTCATCGAATTTGCAGAAGCTGAAAATCTTAGCATCATGAATTCATTTTTTAAGAAGAAACCGCAAAGAAAATGGACATGGAAACACCCAAATGGGGGAACTAGTGAAATTGACTATATCCTGGCAAACAAGAAATCAATTATTGAAGATTGCAGTGTACTGAACAGATTTAATA
Source organism: Dysdera silvatica (assembly GCA_006491805.2). Classification (NCBI taxonomy): domain Eukaryota; kingdom Metazoa; phylum Arthropoda; class Arachnida; order Araneae; family Dysderidae; genus Dysdera; species Dysdera silvatica. The sequence goes on from QLNU02013614.1 coordinate 13,866,113, forward strand.
CTGGAAGTGATCATCGAATGGTGAGATGTAAAATGCACTTAAATACTAAATTAGAACGACAGAAGCTCATTAGGAAACAAGTAAGTAAGAGGGTGGATTTGAAGTTGACACACTGCACTCAAGTTCTGCTTCCTTCGTGTTTAATAACGCAACCCTTTAACTCCTTACGGGACATATATGTCCCACTAAGATTTTTAAAATTCCTACTGGGAAGAAAAATATATGGAAGAAATATGTATTCCTACTGGGAAAAAATTGAATCAAAAAATAATATAATAAAATAAAGAAAGTTAAAAAATTAAAAATTGTTAATTAGAAAAGATTAAAAATTTAAAAATCGTCGTCAAAGAGTTAAATTGGTAACCAAAAACCAGCCGGAATTTCAACGAAAAACATATTCTCTCTCCAATCACTCAACATTTTCTAAAAGGTAAAGGTATCTATATTGCAATTTTCAAGAAACACGCTTACGAGATATTGCACAATAATGACTAATAATGGCAAAAATTAATTATACAACAAGACTGGTCAAATGTCCACTGTTAGTCCTTCCACTACTCTGTAAGTTGTGCTTTGGGGCATCCATTGTCGCACTGTTTGTTCTGACACACCTGCACACGCACATTCACTTTTTAAACGCTCGTTTTTAACACGCATGCACACGCACATACACATTTTTAGACGCTCATTTTTAACACGCATACACATTATTAAAAGTATGATTATAATAGGCAATTCCAGTTTTAGCAAAAGCAAAAGTAAAAAGTATATATGGCTCTGTAAGCAGTCCATATAAATAATTTATTATAATTTTAAGTTGAGAGATATTATGTTAAGCTTTATTGTTATAAACTGTACGTATTAATGGGAATATATACAAACAAAAATTATTTTCCATCTTACTCCCAATTTTGTTTTATTTCAAAAATTGAAATTTTAAAATCATAAAACACTTTCACCGGTGACCTTATGCCTCGACCAATATTTGACAAATGTATTATCCTTGAAAAAAGTCATAATACCCTCTAAATTAAATTTTATTTTATAGTTTATGTTTTAAATTGGGTATTTTTGCTGTACCCAACACCTTTGAGTATTTAAAGCCTTTAAATTCATTCAGCTGGTTATGCAGATGCTAGACAGGAGCATACAGGGTATAAATATGTACACCTGTACACAGAAAAACCAGGAGACGCCTGAAAATGCAAATTTTGGAGAAAAATATGTAAGACAACATCATTAAAGTAAAATATCTTAAAGAACAACAGACCGAGTATTTTGAAAGAAGGAAGATTTCAAGTATTACGTAAGCAATATTTTGGCCATTTTATACCCCTCCACCCCTTGGTAAGCAAAATTAACTTCGGCTAACATAGAAAAGTAAGCATCATAGCAACCCCCTTCCCCAAAGGTGCTCACCTAATACTTGAACGCTCATGAACTGACAAACATCAAGCAATCGAAATACTTTATTGGATAAGAAGAAATCATTATAAAGGAAAGAGAAAACGTCCTCTGAAAATGTAAAACTCTGAAATTAGAAAGTAACTGAAAGGAAAGGAGTGGAGGCAGACTGCCTGAAAAGACTTGTGTATGAAAAGCCATAACCTATGTGAGGATAAGACACAAACCGCTGAAAGAAAGGTAGAACTTTCAAAGTGTAAGAGAAAAAATTCTAGGACAGAGGTAATGGGGATTTAAAGTTGGGATGGCGAGGCAACGGCAAAAGTTATTATAATAGTGAGGAAGGCAAATAGGACTACGGAAAAGCACGTTTGGTCAACAATGAGGCCACGTGGTGAATTTAATTATCTTTTATTTATTTTCCACTTGTACAGCCACAATAAGTTTGCACTACATAACAAGTAGGAATGCATTAAATAAGTGTGTATCATCATACTGGACTATGCAAAGATAGGTCCCAAGAAAATACCAGCATGGATATAACACGCCTGAAATCCTGAATAAAACTAGATTCCTATGGCTAGAATCCAGAAAAAACTAATAGAACCGATAGACCGAAAAACTGACAGAAGAAATTATTTAGTTGTTTGTGTGCATGTTGGAAAAGTTGGCCGAGCGAGCGGCACTGTATTTCCAGATAAGGTTGCATCGATGTCCAATGATGATCGAAAATAGAGATCAGATTTTGTAAGGTTGCTCCACTAGCTTACAGAAGTGGTTATCGAAAATACTTAACTGGGTCGTCATTGAACGTTTTGAAAAGGAATCCGATTGGCCTATCTGTAACCAATCAAAGTCGCAAGTAATTAACCAAAAATAGTGATTATATAAGGAGCATTATTAAATTAAATATATGAATGTAATAAAAATCTCTTACATTTAACATAATTTGCTTTTCGCGTGCTTCTTCGAAGCCTTTCGTGTGTCTACACGAATTCGTGTTCTAGCTTCTAGAAAAAGCTCTGTTGAAGAGAAAAGATTTACCTTTCCACACCGTGTCGGTTTTCTAACTTGCACATTTCGTCTCATTTCAAATGCGGCACGAACACGTTTGGCTCAGGAACGTTTGCTACATCTCTTATAGTTACACATAACTGGCTTCCAGGATACACGAAACCAGGAAGATACGAAACGAAGTTACTATATTCAGAATCACTAATCTAGATGTTACGCTTGTAGAAGATGGTAACATTTTACTTTGTTCTTGTTTTAAATTAGTTCAAAAATTATTTATGCATTTTATTGTTTTATTTTTGTAGTTATTACTTATAAAAGCTATTATAAAATGATCGTAATGGTTGAATTATGAGCTACAAACAAAGAGTATTTTTTATATAATTGAGGTTTTTCACTAAGTGTTACTATTCTTTGTTAGTGCAGCCTAACTTTCTATACTTGAAAAAACTTTTATATTTATATTTAAAAAACCTTTTATACTTATATTATGTACAAGAAAACGAAAGAATTGTATAGTTTATCTTCCCTTGTGGTCAGCCTGCTGGGTGCACAATGGGTATCATTAGAGGCACATCATGGTCACAGAAATGAATAAAACCTTGGGGAAAAAAAGACCTTCATGCACAATATTATGGAGCATATTTGTATGCACCTAAATCATGTCCAGCCATTATCTATTCACTAAATATAAGTTTAATAGTTGGGCGTTTATGCTATTTTTTATTAATGTTTGAAGATTTTTGTACTTCTAAAAACAATTATTTTCTTTCATTTGTCATCTTTGATTTAATTTGGATTATGTGTTTGGCCGTACGTAAAATTTAAAATTTTATTCTTAAACCGATCAGAGCGTTTCAATATAAAGGAGGATATTGTCTCCTATGTTCATTATCAACTCAATTAATTAATAATTATCTATATGTAAAAGCCAACATTATAAGCTTAACCTTTGCTTATAAATCTAAATGAGTAGGGGTACGCCAACTTATCTTGCAATTGATTCAAAGAAATTAAGATCATTAGTTAAACAGCAACTGCTTTTATGACTTTGAATCAGCACCAACTGACAAGGTCGTGTTTATTACGCCCAAGTCAGTTTCCCTTTCCCCTCACAAAGGCCTATTTCCTTTCAATACGAAAGCGATAACTAAATAATAGAAATGACTTATATATGTCAAGACATTGTGTTCTAGTAAATATCTAATGGCACAGATCGCTTCACCATCCAAGGACCGATAGGCGAAAATGCGAATCCATTGTTTCATTACCTTCGCATTAGCACAATTAACAACACATATTTCAAGGCATTTCTTTGATAACCACGTATTTAGGTTAGATTGCAATGAAGTAATGAAGCAAAGGGTATCACTTTTGATCGTCCGATTTTAAAGATAAACACTTTCAATGAAGGCGCGAATAACGATCAATGATTGTTAATTTGTTTCCGTGCAAGGCCTCATGCCATCATGTCTTGCACTATGGCGCAAGATTGCGTCTGAAAATACAGATAACACTCGACTTCGGAGTTTGTTAGAAACATACAGGTATGTATGAATAGAACTGCGTCTTAAAATATAGGTGTATATTTCACCTTGTGATCCTTTAACGAAGTGAATCATTCGTTTGGAGAACCATTCTGTGAATGGTTCATTGAAAGATTCACTATCATTAAATGAGGAAAGATTCTCTATCATTCAATGATAGAGATCATTGTATGATATAGTGATATAATGATAGAGATAATGATATCATTAAATGATAAAAATATTCTCTATCATTTAATGAGGGATTAGGAGCGTAAGGTTCTGAAAGTGACAAAAAATTTCAAGAATAGGTTTTGAAAGAATGATGTTCAAAGATGATAAAAGAAAAATTCTACCTCTATCACTAAAAACATCACTTCTATCACAAAACTTAAAGAAGTTCTTAAATGGTAAATACGTTGTTAATTTCATCTTTAAAAAAACCTGGGTAATTCTCTAAAATACATGAGCTCTGAACGTCTTCTTAAAAAAAATTGTCAGTTACACCACTTTGCTTCTAACTTCCCACCACCGATGTACAGAACCATTCAAAGAGTCATTCAACGAACGAGATTATCCATCTTTGAGGAAACGGATAATTCGTATTTGCGAATACAATTGTGCCTTGAAATAGACGCGAGGCTAGACTTACCAGCTTCTAAGAAAAGACAATTCGTATTAACGAATATGATATCGCATTAAAATACAAGGGTCAAGTTCGACTTGCGATCAGGAACGGACTGGGTCCTCTCAAAGAGCGCATACCTTGGATTTTTGGAGGGCGCGAGGACTACCGCCCATGAGGGCGCATCGCCCCGGGGTCCGGTGGGCCAGCAACCCAGTTCGCAACTGCTTGCGATCGCTTTACAGTGCACAGTGTCCAGGGCTGACGCGTTTTTTATCGTTCAGTTTCAATTCCGCCATTATAAAAGTGTTTTTTTTTTCTCTACTGATTCGTTCCTTGGGGTTTGGATCTCTCGGAATACCCCACGCCATAACATAGCATAACCTATATGCCTTTGTTCCACAAAATAAAAAACTAAAGAATCTCGGCTTTCAAACGTTGAAGAAAGATAATTTATATCATCGACTCTATGATTCATATTCCACAAATAAAGGGATGAAGTTGAACTTCGTAGCTTTTAAAAATGGTACAATTCATATGTACGAATTTGAATGTGTCCAAGCAAAGGGTATAAATGCATTAATGCATTATGTAAATCTTGGCATGGAATTTCCAAGAACGGATTGACCATTTAAAAAAATGTAGAACAAACTATTAATTAAATTAAACAACAATATCAATCAACGTTTATTGGCGTAGTGATACCAACGCCGATGGTATGGCGTGATTAGATGGTGAAACGTTCGAAAGAAAATAAATATTTCTGCCTTCGGTGGGACCTGAACCCACGACCTTCCACTTGCCGGGCGGAGGCTCTACCCACTGAGCTACGAAGGACAATATATAATCTCTTTACGAACGTATATATACTGTTGCCAGTTATTTCGCAGAATGGTGTAGTACATGGACTACTATTTAAACCAAATTACGAAAAGAACTGTATCAAATTGCCCGTTACAGCATATGCATTTAAATAAATACAATAAAAAAACTATTAATTGTTGGATTATTCAATCTATTCTGCATTATTTTTAAAACGCGTTTTTTATTAATATTATTTATTTGCAATTTATATTTATTACTATTGTTATTACTATTATATTATTTATAACTTACAATTATATTATTTATTTTATAACTTATATTTATTACTATTTCTATTTAACTTATATTTATTATTATTTATTTATTATTATTTATTTATAATTTATATTTATTATTGCTATTTATCCATAACTTGATTCGATAGCAGCTTAAAAGCAGGTAATTACTTACAAATATGTCGTATAAAAACTGAAATGATGAATTCGCCTTTTTTCCTATATCGGTTGTTATGATCTTAAATCAGTGAGCATGACGCCATTACGAGGCACTCTCTGACATATTCGCAACCTTATTTAAGCAAGATTTATAAATATATTTAGATTCGTGTTTTGATGGCGCAAAGACATCAAAAGTCATGCTTCAAAGAGACCCCCCCAATTTTCCGCGGTATCCGAACCCGAATTAGTAGCCTGCTAGGCGATTGCGTTACTACTACTACGCAACCATAGGGACCGTGGACTTACACGTTTCTTAAGAACTGAAGAATCCGAACATTTTTCCTAGGAACTAAAGAATCCGAACCTCTTAAAACCTAGGAAACCAATTCCCGAACTACAGTAAGCAATTAGTCGGTAAGCGTCCTTTCTTTCTACTTTTTTCCACATGTAGGAATCGAACCCATATTAATGACGTTAAGCGTGTTACGACTGAGCTATCACAGGGGCCCAAATACGGCTTAAGAGCTGCATCCGGTATTCAATATTGAGAAAATGTAAAATCAGCTTCCTCTGTTTTAAACTCGGTTAATTGCCTTTTGGTGCTGCGTCCTGAGACTTGTCGGCAAGTCATTTGACATGGACTTCCGATTTTTAGTGAGGAAGTAAAATGCACTTTATTGAAAACATGTTCCTATTTACTACCTTTTTCCAGCCGACAGAACGTGTGTACGGCATGTCATGGACCAGTTGTCCCTTTCATAAGAGAGAACTTGAACACAGAGAATTAAAGTCCATTTATAAAGCAAACATTAATGCACCAAAAAATAATGGACTAAGATTTTAATTCTCAGTTGTTCCACAATCCATTTCAAAGCATAAACGTGTTTTCACTCCCATTCAGATTTGTGGAGCGCAACAAAATACAATGTCTCTTTCGGAAAGGGACAAGTGGGTCAGGAGAAATTATTTTTTTTTGTACATAATTTCATTTCCTTTATAACGACTCCTTTCCTTGTCCCTTTCCTTCTTTTGGAAATTTCACTTCACTTGTTATTTTCGTAGAGTTTGGTTCACTTGTTCGACACTCAACAACATACTTTATAATGATTTTTGTGTCATACGCAGGAAGAAACAACCATCCGGAACTAACCGTGGCTTTCATTCAAAGAAACTTTATAATATATATGTTAAATGAGTATATATATATAGCAAAATTGTAGTATGATTGTGACATGTAGTACCTTCTAATGTAATATGTAATATACATAAATACACTACACTTAATTGTATATTAATTTAGACAAAGTTAAAGTAGAAAAGTAATATAACACTAGGTAGTAAAACCAAGTAAATTAAAATAGTAGAAACATCTCAGAATAAAAAATGAAATTGTAGTAGTAAAAGGTGAAGAGGAGTAAAAGATTAAACAATACCAAGAATTTTGTTCTTCATCAGGGACCGCACAAAATCCCTGTTATTGGTTTGCTTTTTCTGACTACAATAATTGAGATTTGTGATCAATACTGAATGAACCAATATTGATCAAAAATTAGTTAAAAATAGTATAAATCCAGAATATAATTAATTTTAAAATATTTTAGTAATTTAGAGGATCCTTTTAATACTAAGGAACAATCTTAATTTATTTGTAAATTGAATGCCTTATATATCTGCCTTATGTTTATGTATATATTGCGTTGAAATGCTCGAAACAACATGTGGTGAATCTCCAACAACGATATCTGATATAACGTCTAAATCCATAATTTTTCTCGGTTCCTACAATAATATTGTAGAGATATTTTATTATATAATTGAAATGATAGGAAGTAGATAAAGATAGAAATAGCAGAAATAACGGTAAGAAAATAATGAAAACCATGTAATAACAGTACATTAACGAAAACTACATACTCATAAGCTTAATAACTTCACGGGATACACAAAACTGCAATAAGTAATCAATAATTAATAAGTTGAGATAGTACTGAAGTAAATTTAAAAAGAATGGAAAGAAAATTCTGTCTGCTTCCTGACATTTCAATTTCAAATGAGTTTTCTTACATTTCGCACGCGAATGAATATATTTTCAGCATAAAAATACACTTGCAGCTTTTGCGCAGTCACCTTTTATGAATTGCTTATCTTTCTTTCTAATTTGCTTTAAATGCACTTAATATAAATTTACTATATATTACATACACTCTATAACAAAAAAAATCGACGCACCAAGAAAGAGTTGTCCGATTGTAATGAAATTTCGTATGCAAAGACATTTTGACCGAACATGCAAATGATTAAAATTTGGTATCTATGAATTGTCTTCAAGCTTGCCCAACACTTCCTT
>QLNU02013614.1:13874616-13885521 GCA_006491805.2 Dysdera silvatica
ATTGTTATTTCATTGAAGTATCCTTTATTTCCAACAGAATGTGCCTAATGGTGTGCGATATACGACTTCGGTTCAGATGTCGCCGTCTACAAGCAGGACTAAAGAAGAAGAACTCTTAAAAAAAGTTCTTCCGCGAGTATCTTTTGACTGCTTTGGAAAAACTGGTTACTTTGCAGATTCAGAATTTCAGTGCGAAGTATTTCATTATTGTAAATCCAATGGAGTCAGAAGCACATTTCATTGCCCGCCAAATTCGATATTCAATCAATTGACGATGCTATGTGAAGCCAAGACAGACTCCAATAAAAAATTGTGCAGTGAGGGATCCATAACGACCAATGCTAACTCTTGGACACCGTTGAAGTTTTCTGCACCAACCGTTCCCAGTAATTTTACCACGAACGACACTTCACGGAACGCACCAATAGACGTTCACAAAAACGCCACCGAAAAGAGCGTACTAGGATTCCAGAAGCTCATGCTAAGCATGTTCAAGGGGGAAAACCAAAACATAACAGGGATGCTGCAATCGAATTCGAGCGTTGTTTCTGGCCCAAACTTAAAGGCAAAATCTCACGATGTCACGTTAAATGCCGATCAACTAACCCCTGAAACTATATCAGTTGCATCAAGTGATGAGTTTAAAGCTGGTGATCAGATGTTTGGAAAAGTAATTGCAAGAAATAGAACTGCCATTTCTGGAAGCAGTGCTGGCTACACGGCTCGGAATGTGAACCCATCAATATCTTCTGAAAAACAGCCAAGACATCATAGACGTAAAGGTCGCGTGATGGACTTGGAGCCTTCAGAATCGGAGACGATTGCTACACATCATAATGAAGATGCAGTTTCAGAGACGCATGTGGATGTTGCCACAACTACTGAATCTAGCCAAATCGCTTTGACGACATTCAATGCCACAGATTCAAGGCCCCAGGATTTATTTTCTGTAGCATCTAACCGTACTAGATCTAGGGAAAACAGAAGACGTAGAAGGAACCACCGACGAAGAAAGAATAAATTAACTGACACTACATCAAACAGTCCAGTACCTGAGGAAAATTCAGAAACTGGAGGAACCATGAATAACAATGAAACAGACATTATACAAATCAGGTAAAAAACACGTTCTTTCCAATTCTTTCTTAATTCCTCTTGATGTATTTTTGCCTCTTTCTCACAGACGGCCTCAAAATAAAGCAAGTTAGTCGATGGTCCAGAGCCCATGTCGGGTCTCTCTCAATTCTTTATTAGTTTAATTGATTTTTCTAAACTTCAAAAACTATATGAAAATTCATTTTTTTTTCATATTTTTTAGTATGACTTAATTAATAATAATTCAAAAAAATAATTTCTGTAGTAACAACTTCAAATAGTATAAAATTTCTCTCTGTAAAAGAATGCAGGGAATTGCTATGAAATTTTATGTCCCTGCAACAAAAAATTTTAAATTTGTCGTTTGAAAAGGAGGAAAAAGAGTCTGGAAGTTGATGTGAAAAGGCAAAAAATTGCAAATATGGTAGGCATATGGTTGAAAGGGGAAAATATCTTGAGGAATAGTTTCCATATTGTCACTAAAATGAGTCTAAGCAATATCCACGTTTGAGTTATTTTAGTTATTCCTTAATTTCGGAATAACTGCAGTAGCATTAGGAAAAATGTGCAAAAATCATAAAAAAAACGCGATACATATTACTGATCCATTGATTAAGGCCTACGTGTAATCGTCCTTTATTCAGAGGCATCTTTAAGCCACAAATACTATATGAAGTTAGCCATCGTGATATAGAGATAAAGGGTAAGCAAATAGCATGAAGTACTTATGAACAATTTTAGTTAAGAATAAAGTTTACCGCAAAAAAACGTAATTTCAGCATTTGTTTTTGGAATAAATTTGGCAGACGTTTAAAACACAAGTAATTCTGAAAAAGCAAGTCATATTGTACAAATTAAATATTAGTCTATTCTCTTACAGGCACTTCAGTCGTTTATCCAATATAGCATGATTAATATTTGATTATATATTTCATGCCTTTTATTAATTTTGCCTCTATCTCCCCTCGTCCTCCCCTCTCAATTAAAACCATTTGAGAAACTGGTCCAATACTAATAACGAGCACACATTTAGGAAGTTTCCGCATGTCGCAAGGGAATATGGATTTTGTTTTTCATAATAATTAAAGGTTCAATATAGAATTTAATTACTTTTAGCGAGTAAAATTTTTATGGACAATAAATGTAAAGAGTCAGAGTAACAAAAGACGATATTTTATAAATAAAATGTAGAAATTTCTAAAAAATAAATCAAAATTCAGTAATTAAAAAAAATAATTGAAAGTGCCTTTTTAACTGAGAAGAATATGAAGAAACAAATTTCCCAGAATTCGTAATCAAAGAATTTCTTAGAACGCTGATTTCTTTCAAAATATATTATATTAATAAGTTTAATAGTAATATATATAATATAATATACATATATTCACTTCACGCCAAATTCGCAAAACAGTACCCACACCTGGACATCAGTATAGAAAGGATAACAACCCAACGCAGGAACATAATAACCAGAAATCTCTTAGCAGAGCCCATACTACAAAGGTTAAGAGATGAAGTCGCCAATGACCTGGCAAACACTTCAACCAGTGTGGCAAACCCTGAAACACCAGCTATTGGCGCAAGAGAACCGCTCCAAACAAGCATAGAAGAAGAAGAGAGGAGGGACGTGGAGAAAATGGAAGAAGGTTTCCAATGTGCCCTGGCGGAATATGAAGGCTCGGATGCCGCAACAAGGCCAAGAATACCACGTCAACCGGCATCTTGGAAACTGTGCAAAGCAACCAAGATCCTCAATGAACATACCTTGCCACTACACCTACAGAACCACAACTCCCTACAGGAAATACACACCGCCATATACTGTGCAGCAGTAGCGGCATCACGCGCCAATGGGTACGAAGTAAGGAACGAAGGCCGAAGTAACAGAGGAAACAAAGCCCAACCACCATGGCAAGTGAGACTGCAAAAAAGAATAGAAGAGCTCCGCAGCAGCATAGGGCGAATAACCCAGTACATGCAGGGAAATAGGGGTAAGAAATTAGTGAGGAAAGTGAAGATGGCCCTTAAGAGAAATAGGATTCATACAAGACACGAAGAGCCCAATAAACACATCAGCGAATATCTGGATACCCTCAAACAAAAACTGGGTGTATACGCCAGAAGACTCCGAAGATACAAAGACTATACCAACAAAAAACAACAGAACATGCAATTCCAAGCAAACCAGAAGGCCTTCTACAGGAAGCTTCGAGAGACCCCAGCGAACAAAGACAAGTACGAAGCCCCAAAGCCAGCAGAAATAGAGACCTTCTGGAAGACACTATGGTCCAATGAAGTACAGCACAAAAGCGCCCCCTGGATTCAGCAAGAAATGGAGGCTACGAGAGGAATAGAGGAGATGGAGTACACGGGCATCACGATAGAGGAACTCCAGCAGGTAATCCAACGTACGCACAACTGGAAAGCACCCGGTATTGACGGCATACACAACTTCTGGTACAAGAAATTTACCAGCGCCCATGGCCCATTAGCCAAGGAACTTACGGCGATAATTGAAGACCCCAGCAAAATGCCTGAATTCCTCTGCAAGGGAATAACTTACCTCCTACCGAAGGACCAGGATACCAGTAACCCAGCGAAATACCGACCCATTACGTGCCTTAACACCCTGTACAAGATACTCACGGGGTGCATCTCTGAAAAAATAAGCCGGCACAGCGAAAGCAACAACTTAATGACGGAAGAACAAAAGGGATGCCAGAAAGGGACTCTGGGATGTAAAGAGCAGCTTACCATCGACTCAGTTATCCTGGAACAAGCAAGAAAACAAAAGCGAAAACTCAACACCGCATACATAGACTACAAGAAGGCTTTCGACTCTGTTCCGCACTCGTGGCTCCTTGAAATACTCAGCATATACAAAGTGCATCCCTCAATCATCCGATTCCTACAGAGCAGCATGAAACAATGGAGAACCCGGTTACAGCTAAACACGCCAGACAGTAAAATAGAAACGGCCGAGATCCCCATCCGCCGCGGAATCTTTCAAGGAGACGCACTAAGCCCCCAGTGGTTCTGCTTGGCGTTAAACCCCTTGTCAAGGATGCTGAACACAAGTAAATACGGATACATGCTGAAGAAAGACAAGAGAAACCTACATAAAGTCTCCCACCTCATGTACGTAGATGACATCAAGCTATACGCGCCAACAATCACCCAACTCCGACAACTCATCAGTATAACAGAGACATTCTCCAAGGACATAGGAATGGAATTCGGCCTCGATAAGTGCAAAATACAGAAGAATAGCAAAGAAGATTTACCAGGCATCGAACTCGAAGACGGGAGACTACTGAAGACCTTGGACGAGGGCGAAACCTACAAATACCTAGGGATAATGCAAAAACGGCAGCAGGAGCACAAGAAAGTCAAAGTCCAGCTCACGCAAGCATTCCAAGAAAGACTTAGAAGCATTGTGAAGACGAAACTGAGCGGGAAGAACACCACGCAAGCAATTAACGCATATGCGGTACCAGTGCTCACCTACTCCTTCGGGATCATCAAATGGTCCAACACTGAACTAGAACAACTCCAGCGGAAAATGAGAACCATCCAGAGAAGAGCCGGACAACTACACCCTGCAACGGCAATTGAACGGCAAACACTACCCCGGGAAGAAGGAGGACGCGGACAAGCGGACCTCAAAGACTTACATGACAAGCAGATCCAGAGCATGAGGCAATACTTCCAGTTGAAGAGTCCCCGATCGCCACTCATCCAAGCCATAATACAAGCAGATGCAAATTACACGCCACTAAACCTGTGTAGTACCGAAGAGCGTGTCCTCGAAACAGCCAACGAACAGAAACTGAGAACTTGGGCCGGAAAACCATTACATGGCAGGCACTACAATGACCTGCAACAACCACACGTTGACAAAAAGGCATCAAATTCTTGGCTGGCCAAAGGCACTCTCCAGCCAGAGACAGAAGGATTCATGCTAGCCATCCAAGACCAAGTGATCGCAACAAGGAACAATCAGAAATTCATCCAGAGAAAAGACATAGAAAGCGACAAATGCAGACACTGTCATGCGGCATCGGAGACAATCCAACACGTGATGGCAGGATGCAAGATCCTTGCGCAGTCAGACTACAAACATAGACACGATCAAGTAGCGAAAATAGTCCACCAGAAATTGGCAGCGAATGCTGGCTTTCTGACAGAAAAATGCCCGTACTACAAATATGAGCCAGAGACCGTGCATGAGAACGAAACACACAAGCTTTACTGGGATAGAGCAATCATAACAGACAAGACAGTCCCACATAACCGTCCTGACATAACCCTCGTCGATAAATCGAATAAGACCACGTACTTAATCGACATAGCAGTACCCAACACCAATAACATACAGACAACCTACACAACGAAAATCACCAAGTACCAAGATCTCAGACATGAAGTACGAGATATATGGGGTATGGAAAAGATCCTCATCATCCCGTTAGTCATCTCAGCAACAGGGATAGTACCAAAAACGCTTGCGACGAATTTGGAGATACTCAACATTGACCCAAACACCTACATTGAAATACAAAAAGCCACAATCCTAAACACGTGTCACATTGTCAGGAAGTTTCTAGACATGGCACATTAAGAAGTGATGTAAAAAGAGGCTTGGGAACATGGCGCTCTGCCCGTCCCAAAGCCTGTTTCCGCCAAGAATGGGCGAGGAAAACTTTTATATATATATATATTAATAAGTTTGCAATAAACGCTTTTTTTGGGGCAATAAATTACGATAATGGAAATGATATTACTACCCCAAATATATTTTGCGCAGAAACTTCATATAGGTAATGCAAAGCAAACGAGTATAAACCGTGTTTTGAGCATTCCAAAATAAAGCATACTTTGGAAATGATTATTAATGTATGCTCTTTTATATCATAATTTTTATTTAGATTAGTATAAAATTATAATTCAAATTGTAATATAATACTTTATTCATTACATTTTATGTGAAACCAATGCTGAGAATTATTGCATTCATGTTGTACATGTTGCACAAATGTTATCTGTAGACTTTATTTTCAAACTTTGAAATTTACAATTCCAAAACGATAAAAGATATAAAGATAAATTATCTTAAATAATATTAATGAATGATAGAAGGAAAGAAGGAAAAGGGGTAGTATAGAAACGAATAACCTTACTCTAGAAAAGAAATAGTAATGATTTTTTGATAATACAATATAAATCTAATAGTCACTGCATCGAAACAAACCTGAGGCATGGTCTATTTTTTTTCTTTCCAACTCTTACGTACCAAATTTTCTAATCTGAGATGAGACACGTGAGTGTCTGAATTTAGTTTCCTCTTTAGTGCTTAAGTTTATATGAGTAAAAGTGACGATAATATGCATATTTCAACTAAAAATAAATTATTTGCAATTTTGCAGGCGCAAGTCACTTATGTCAGAGAAAGAAAGTTCTCGAGAAGGTGGTAGCTGGCAAGGAATGATAAACCCACAGGACAAAAAAAGAAGAAGTTACAAAGTGCAATCCAATACGGATATTAACCATTTTAATAACAGCAATGCAAGTGATTCGAATCGCAATCCTTATTTTAGAAGAACAAACAACAAAAATCATGCTTTCACGTTTGGGAATAGAAAGCCCAATAATGATGAAAATGAAGATAATATGCATTATGGTGATAATGAAGGTACGATGGAACCAACGGATTTCTTTGCTGACCATGAACTTCTAAACTTTTCTGAAGAATGGTCTAAAGAGGAAAGCCCACACTTAGTAGTGAATCCTGAAAAAAGTATCAATCGTAAAAAGAAACGAAAATCTTCGTCAAAACAAGGAAATAAAAAACTCCCGCCAAATAGCGAAATAATCAATACATCACAAGAAGATTTTAAGGACCCTGGTATCTTTTCTGAAACTACATTCAGGCCTTCAGAAACACCACTTCTTGATCACCACAAATTCGGACATGATTTAGATATCGGTGAAGATGAGTTTCGTTCGAAAGTTCCATACAAAGGTCAATACTATCCCGATATTAAAGAACTTGCCGATTTAGAAAAAAATCGATGGAAAATTAGTGACCATAAAGACAAAAATTCAAAGATAAACGTGGGTGATTCGATAGACAACACTCAAGAAAAGGTTAAGCCAACGTTTTTGATGAATGCTGAATCGATGCAAAAATCTATTCAAGCAATGAATGCTATCAAAACAAGCGTCAAGCAGTTACCAAAACACACTTCGGCACATCAACATTTATCCAAACTCATGAACGAATTCTTCACCATGTCTACTCAGAATCCACGTGGAGTAAGTATGAAAAGTGTGCAAACTGGAGCTAATATCCACATTCCAAAATACCGAATACCTGATGAGGATATCTATAAAGCTGATGCAATGGCCGAGCCTGTTGAAAATCTACCGAGAGAAGTTTTAGACGTTGTAGAATTCATTGCTGAACAACAAGCCATGAAAAAGGATGAAGATCAATCTGAGGACAACGGTCGACAAATTATTAAATTAAATACCCCTGAGAGAGAAAAAAGTATATTTCCAGAAGAACTACAGAAGCTATTTCCAGATAAGAAAATTAGACAACTCCAACCTTCGCATGGAAAAATGCAGGACGCCATTAAACAATTCTTTTTTCCTCTAGAAGAACACGGCAACAGTGATGAAGATGATGAGGATGAACAAGATTTTAAAGATATTGCAGAGTTAGCTGCCTTCACATCGGAAAGAATAGAACCGCTTTTAAAAACAGTTCTCGCAAACGAAAAATCAGTTCATGTGGTTCATCAAAATCATAAACGTCCTAAACAAAATGTATCTCCCATTTCATTACAAGAGAGTGTTCCTGTTCGAATAATTTACCGAAAAAACCTTGTGCAACCTAAACCAACTACTCAGTCGTTGGTGTTACCTCCGCCAAAGAAATCTAATTTTAAAGTCATTCGTGCCAGACTCCCCAGACCTAACTTACAAATAATTCATAATAACCAAATGGTTTCATCCCCTAATTCTCATTTCCTGGTTTTTCGGCCACCTAGTGTAGCCCCTCCTCATCCGCCGCCATTAATGCCCCCTCACCCCTTACCTTCTCTGGTAGGCTATTCCAACATTCCTACCATCAGACCACTCATGCGGTCACCGTTTCAATTCCGCTCAAGACGACGTAAGAGAGCCCTCTCTAACAGATTGAAAAGGCAAGTCTCATACAACCCCAATAACAATCCTTTTTATAATCCTTATTTCAAAACATTTAGCCCTAATTTTACCCCACATTATCGCCAATTTAGTAATTTGTTCGGATCACCAAGTAGTACTTTACTAAACACCGCTGGAACTCATACGTTCCCTTTCACCTTCCCAACTGTAAGAGCCCCTAAGCTGCAGCGACCATTGCAACAAAAGTTTATTCCTCCACGTCAGCTATTACGACAAAATCATCAAACAAGCCATCAAACTATGGTCGTGAATGATGTTCCTTTTCCAGTCCATATGGGTGTTCAGCCACATTTACTTCCCCAGAATTCTCAACTGCGATCCTCAAGACCAGTTCAGCCTTTTCATCCACCCGTACATCATTCGTCTACTAGAGTTAGGCGACCTCCTCATGTCCATCAACCACCGTTAATGAACAGCAACTTCTTGAAGCCTATTCCAATCAAAAATAGTGTTTTAGCCGCGCCTTTTCCTTTGAACTTTCAAACCTCTCAACCGCATCCATTGCCACCCATACCTAACTCTCGTCCTCCATTCACCAATATACAACCGCCAAATGTACATCCAAGAGCACCAGTTCATAATTTAAAGCCAACGCCATTGAAGTTACCATCATCGTCTATAAATTTTGCTGACCATATTTTGCCATTAGCTCTTCCAATCTCAAGAGCTCCTGAAAAACAACATCAAAAATCCAATGGCCATGCAAAACCTCTTCTTTATTCACCTTATAATCCAGTGAAACCATTACCTCATGCGATTAGAAATCAATTGATTGGGCACTTGAACTCTTTTCCAGGAATGGAAAGACCTCAAATGGAATCAAAGAATCCAATCAATCTGTTCTCTCCCAGCTATCCTGGCCTTTTAATGCACAGCGGATACAAACCTCCCAAAACACAGAAACCCATAATCAAACCATACAACAATACAAACAAGAGTAACTATCCGAAGAAACTTCATACATCACATTCAGAGCATCCAACAGGATACCTTGAAGTTACTTATAAGAAAAACATTGTTAAAACAACTCCTAAACCAACAATATCCTATGTTAGACACCCTGTACCCCCATCCGTTAAAATCAAGCAAAAGCCTTTTGGGATGCCACAAGTAAGAAAACTTTTACCACCCAAATCTCATGATAATTCCAATCTAAGGCCAATTCCAATCTATCCACATACTAATTTGCATCCAGTACCAGCAGCATTACCCTATCAAGAAATAAAACCGAAACGAAAGAAGCCCTCACGGCGAAGGCGGCCTAGACCCAGACCTTCCGCTCCATTCTCACCTCCTCCTCGACCACAAGTACTCGTTTCTCCAACACCACCACCTCCTCAACAAATACCTGCCCCACCAGCGGAATTTACGCCAAAACCCTTTCACCAGTCAAAAGATGCCTTTAATTCTATTCACCCAATCAAAGTAGAAGCTCAGCCAGCAAATAATAAACAACAAAATTTATTTCCTCCAGCGGGATACTACGGCAGAGATCAGCTTGGCCAATTTTTTGAAAACATCAAGAAAAATGAACAGAAAGCTATGACCACATTATCTAATCATCCTGCTGACAAATCTTCTAGCGATAGCGCATCTCTTTCCACCGCTTCGTCTTCTAAAGAAGATTTCGAAATTGATCAAAGTGGCAATCAACCGGTGTTTGGTGCTCGAATTCGATCAAAAAGCCATAGGAAAAGTACCAGTGATTCACCGAGACCATCACCAACTCAAAGGAAAGAAACAAGGTTAAGACAAAATTTCCAGGAGTTCCCTCATGACAATCCAATTGCTCCTGCACCAGTAAACACTTATAGTGAACCAAGCAGGCCAAAGCCTCGACCGCAGCCACCAAGTAGATCAAAGCCTCCACCACAGCCGCCAAGGCGACGAAAACCAACAAGACCACAACGTCCACCCGAAAAGAATGGCAATGATTCAGAAAATATTCCACCAGAAATCGTGTATCCGAAACCAGTTACACAATCGCCAGATTTTTTCAACGTTCCTGGCGGATTAGGCAATATCGTTGACCCATCAGCACAACTGCAGCCAGGCGGCAACGTACCTAGAGATATGTTTGGTATACCTATTCCATTTGCGGAACAAAATATATTTTCATCTTTAAGACCGGCTGATCCCAATCACAGAGACTTTTTTAGTGTTCCTGATCACGTCGTCAAGCAACAACTTGCCTCCCTCCAAAAAGAAAGACCTCGTTCATTTTTAGCACCAACGGAAGGACCAGCGAAGAGGCCTCTAGAATCTCCATCATCAAGACCTAAATCTGAAGGTCGCCCGAAACGACGTAAGCGAATTAAGGTTAAAGGTAGGCCAAAAGTTTCCCAAAGTACTCCAAGAACAACCACATCTTCTACTGAAAGTTTTACTTTCGCACCTGAACTTCGTGGAAGTTCTGGAGGATCAATGTCTGCAGATAAAACCACACCAACATCAACAACTCGAGCTCACAGCAAGCCGACATCAGCATCTAGATACGTTTCTGAAAGGCGCTATACAGAAAATAATAGGAAAGCAAATCTTCCTCCAACACTTCAAGAAGTATCTAAGTCTCTCTTA
>QLNU02013614.1:13887193-13917592 GCA_006491805.2 Dysdera silvatica
TTATGAGATTACAATTACTATGAGATTAAAAATATTATATTAAGTTGGGTAAGGTAATATTAAGTAAGGTCATATTAAGTTGTTTGTCCTATCTCATTCCATCTCATGCTTGGAATATTCTTAGAAAGTGCAATGTGAAACATAAAATCAAACACAAAAATTAATAGCAACCCCGCACAATGATAAAACAATTAATTCTTGTTTAATTTGCATGCTAAATATCGTCCAAATAAACACCAAAACTTTATCTGGAATTCCGCTATTTTAGTTTTAAAAATGTTGCTCCTACTATGATCAAAATTTTCTTGTTATTATGGTAAAATTTTTAATATATGAAAACGAGGAAACATTTCTAATTATGACACAAGACCTTTGTTTCAGTTCAGAAAGGCTTCTATATCAGTAATTCTTAATTTCGAATCTGTGGATTAATATTTGTGGTTCCACATCAACTTGTATGAAAAGCATCTTCATTATCATCGACATTTAACTCGCTTTTACCGTGTCTTCTTTAATTAAGAACATAAACAAAAAAATTACATTGATATTATCACCACGCACTATTAATAAAGTTTTCTTAATTTTTCCCCAACTTCTAAAGTGGTCCATGTTATAAACAAAATCACGAAAGTCTTGCTGTATCTATAGGACAAATTTAACTTTAATTACGGAAACAGGTTCCGAAAAGCATTTTTGCAAGGCCTTTCGATATTACAGATCCACAATATAATATGAACAAATTAATAAATGTAAAATGTAAGGAAAAACATATTTCTATAAATAAATTGTACATTGAACATGGAGATCGCGAATTGCTAAAAACATATCCCTTTTTAAAGTCTTCAGAGCAATTATGAAATAAAGCGTTATTTATTTTTTAAATAATAAATATTTTTTAAAGATTTGGCATGTACTTTTAAACTTAGAGTCATTTACCCATATAGAAATGCAGGCATGTTTTCGTTTATATTTGGATTAGTATACGGTCATTGAAAAGTTACAAGGCACTAGTATTTAAGAAACCAACCATATAATGCTCATATTTAAGGAAAACGTTCAATTATTATATCCAAAAATAGTTTTAATATTAATAAAACGATGTCTCAACCTCAATTACATTTCCATCATATTGAAGTCACTCTCTGCTCACGTGCTACAATCTCAATCACTAACTCCCGAAAAATATTCATTTCCATAATAATTATTTCTTTAGAACGTAGTATTAATTTTGGCGATCGGCTTTAATCCAAATTAATGTAATTAATTGTAATTATGTGAATATTCATTGCTGTAATCCTTACTATTGAATATCCATGAGCTTAACATAATACTTGGAGGAAAATCTGCATATCGTAGTGAGAGGTAAAAAATATAAAATCATTTAATTAGCACTGGAGAGAAATATTATGAGGATGGAAGCTCGAGGCAGAAAAGATAGACAGAGATCAGCCACAAGTGAAGAAATAGGTAACCCCGATACGAAGTTGGTAGCCAACCTTTGTATGGAGGATGGGGCTTCTAACCCCATCCTCCATACAAAGGTTGGCAAAAGAAGAAGAAGCAACGCTGTAACATTGGGACCTCAAACATTGAAACTCTGTACGCTATAATACAGGACCTTAAAACACGTAAATCCTAGGGACAACATTGAAGCTTATATACTCATTGAATTTGAACAACCTTGAAACACAACATTGAATTTAAGCTACACTTACACGACGTTGCATTTAAACGCGTTGAGCATAATACGGGACTTCAAACATTTAAACTGGCTATGATACTGAACCTTAAATATGCATGCAAATCCTGAAAATAACACTGAAGATGAAATACTTCAGGTATAATACGGGACTTTAAATATTTAACTGAGAGAGAGAGAGAGAGAGAGAGAGAGAATATACATTAACATTCGAATCTCCGAGTATTGAACGGAATTCTAAAAATTTAAGCTAGGTACAAAATTGATCCTAAACACACTTGAACCCTGGCAGTAACTCGAAATTAAACTATTAAACGCTCAGGATGTAATATGGGACATTAAATGCTAAAGTGGGTGCGCTACTGAATCTTAAACAGATGCAAATCTTGAAAATAACACTGAAGGTCGTATATTTAAATACTGTGAATATAAAAATGTAAACAGAATGCGACAGTTTACATTAAAGATTTAAACTGCAGTTTGTTCCTCGGTTATAACCAACTAAGGAACGATTTTAAATCACGTCCAAGAAATTTTGTAAAATGCCTCTTAATGGAAACATTACGAAAAATAAATAAGTGAATAAACAATTTAAAATAAACAAAATAAACAATTTAAAATAGGGAAGCTGGGAAGGGAGGATAAAGATTAAAATACTCCAAAACACATTAATGAATACTTTGTTAATTAATCCACTAATTGTTAAAAAATATAAATTAATAACAAATGCCAAAGCCTCAAATTAATAATTTTCATGCTCATTATATCTAAGAGCATAAACACATGCTACAAATGAGTTCATTTTGAGTATTAGATATAAATAAAATGCTCGTGAAAATATATGCAGGTCCATAATTAGACGCTTGTTGCAGGGGAGGGGTCTCTAAAAGCTACAGGGAGCTCAGAAAGCTACAGAGGTGTATTAAAATTCGTAAATGTTTTTATGTATTTTATTAATATATAATATATTTATAATACTAAATATGTAAGCAGAATAATATATTTAACGTTAATAAATAAATTTCTTAATGTAATTTTTGCATTAAAAACTTTAGTATACCTCTCTATAATTTCCCCAATCCTTATTATAAAGTATATGAAGACTCAAACCTATGTAAAAAAAATTACATACACAAGATCTACAGTAGAGAGCTATTTTGAATACATTTTTAACGTCAAAGAACAATTCCCATTGTTATGTACAATTTCGTACAAAACAAAAAATTTAAAATAAAATTCTACAATATTTGATTTTTGAGAAAAAAATACTTCCTAGGGTATGAATAGTTTTCGGGGGGGCCCCAGCCCCTATAGTCCCAGCCTGGCTACGGCTCTGGAGGTATGTATATATTCTTTTTCTGAAGTCTTTAGAAAAGACTTCAGAATGGGAATGTGTATACATATCATTCTGAAGTCTTTAGAAAAATACTATTAAGCAATGTACATGTAAAATTAACAGTGCCGGTCCTTATTAAAATCTAAAAAGCTTTGATGAATATGAAACTGATGATTATTTGCATCGGTTTATTAATCAATAATTGAAATTTATCGATTACTTTCAAATTAAAAATAAACGATGAATTTTAACTTTACTTCGGATATCGGATGGATCAGTTACATATTCCCACATTGGAAAAAATTAGTTGATAAATGTTTTATTAAAAATATAAAAAAAATGATAAAAGGAGGAAATTATACACACACGAAATTAGTTCCAAAACTGAACACCGGGGGAAGAAAGTTTGCATTGTTTATCACGTCTCTTTAAAGATAAATAAATAATTACAGGTGTAACTGAGGGGTGAGCTAAAGGATATTATTTCCTGGGAAAAAAATCTCCTTTACCCCCCACTAGGAAAAAGAAAATCTTAAGTGAATACCATGTGCAAAACATTGGTTGATTGAATTGACGTGGGGCAATAGGTAGGAGAACTATAACCAACCGCCTAGACCTCGATACTAGTTTCTCCAAATTTAATAGTTTTCCAAAAGTTTCTTTCCTATACACATTAAAAGGTGTCGCAACTACTGAGCCGCGATACAGGGGGTTTAGCCCCCATAGAAAAAAAATTTAGTTTCCCACCCACCTAGAAAAATGAAAATTACAATTTACTGCCATATGCGGAATATTGGAGTGAGGTTTATAGCGAATAGCATAAGCAAAAAGTTTATGAGTGTTATAGAGATATAATTGTATACATACAGTAGATGAACATAATTCCAGTATACATATTATTATGTTTTCTTGGG
Source organism: Dysdera silvatica (assembly GCA_006491805.2). NCBI lineage: Eukaryota > Metazoa > Arthropoda > Arachnida > Araneae > Dysderidae > Dysdera > Dysdera silvatica. The sequence goes on from QLNU02013614.1 coordinate 13,891,143, forward strand.
GTTGTAACCCTACCAATCCCCTCCTCTTGCGTACGCCCACTGCTATAGCACCTTTGACCTTTGTAAGACAGAGACGGATTTAGATCATATGGCACCCGGTACAAGCTCAAATTCTGGCGACGCCTCACCCTCCAGCTAAGTATTAATTATTTTAAAAATATAATTTGGGCTTTTTTTTTTTTTTAAGTATCTCCTCAATAGGCTACTGAATCTTATTATAAAAAAATAATGGATTTTACTACAATATAGGAAGCCACTGTAACAACTAAAATTTTTAGAATAAATATCATGTAACTAAACTATAAGTACTTTTTCTGAAGAGACAAAAATTAAATTGTTTTAATATAAAAATTAAAGCCTTACATGAGTTTCAATAATCTGGAATGTCTTCTGTACAGTCAAGTAAGTACATCTATTTTGATGTAGTTTTTACTCATTAGTCTGAATTTATTCTTACCGGTTTCAGGAAAGTGTGGAAGTAAACATGATTACATATTGTGCTCAGAAAACTTATAAAACATCCTTTTGATTTATTTAAACTTATTTAAGCATAAACGCTTCGATGATCAAATTAAATTTAGCGTTGTCTGTATTTCGGAGACTTTAGGCAAATTTGGCGCCACACCCTCTGGCTTGGCACCCCTTGCGACGGCACCGGTCGCACCGTCATTTATACTTCACTGTCTTGTAACAAGCCACGCAAATGGCGTTTATACAGCTAAAAATGTAGATTAAAAGGAACATGGAACACAATAAGACTACATCAAGTATAAAGTTAAAATCGTATTTAATATTGTAGACAGACATACATATATATATGTACAGAAACGAATCTTACACTAGCCATCCAGTGAAATTCTTTGGTACTCTGTATATGCATCACGCAAAATAAAAATGATTTAAGTTGGTTTCACCATCTGTCCTCAATCTTCTGCATAATTGGCAGTCTATTTATGTTTACAGTATTGTGAATCGTCACTGCGGTCCTATTTTCAATGTACAAAACCTGTACAAAAACGCGTACCGTTAGGTTCAATTTAACCTGATAGAACACCGTGGCAGAAGTGTCCGGTTTAGTTTCAGTAATTGACAAGAGATGGCAGCACAAGTTCACATGTGCTTGGACTTGTGGTTGTATGATGACCGGATGGGTATTCCTCATAAATAATCCTGAAACAAGCTCGTATTTCTGACAGAAGATGTGCAGCGAGTTCTTGAATCACTGGTATGTCACCGATGACACACACCACTTTCTGCGAATGTATTTAGAGGATACGTAAAAAGGAAACTTGATTGTGTATAATTACATGAGGCTTTCGATCAATACACACTGCTTCCACTCTTCCTTGAATTTGCACTATCTTCGGCTATATTAATGCACATTGCTTCCACTCTTCCTTGAATTTGCACTATCTTCGACTATATCAATGCACACTGCTTCCACTCTTCCTTGAATTTGCACTATCTTCGGCTATATTAATGCACATTGCTTCCACTCTTCCTTGAATTTGCACTATCTTCGACTATATCAATGCACACTGCTTCCACTCTTCCTTGAATTTGCACTATCTTCGGCTATATGGGCGCAACCACAATTTACAACGTTGCACACTACGTCCATTATTTTGGAATCGAGGGAAGTATGGTACACTAATGCTTATACACCATATATCTTCATAACAATGATATAACACATGCTCGCACTATCGAAACGAATGAAACGAAGACAATCAGGGACGTTTTAGATGAAAGGCCACTTGATTCCGAATTTGGTGCAACTGAAAAATGTAAAAGGCAAAATTTTACGCTCTATTCAATATAATACATGTTAATTGTTTTTTAGTATTATTCGATGGAATTCGGTTATAAACATAAGCGAAGAACTTTTACAATTATTGGGGGCGGCAAGCAGTTTTACGTCATCACATTTATACATTACAATATGTGTAAAATTGCAGCTCATTTAAAATTATAGGGGTCAAGAGCGGACACAGGGTGGGGGTCACAGGGGTCATGACCCCCAAAATATATTTTTTCACTGTAAAAAATTCCAACTTTCATGATAAATGAAGGGTGTTATTCCAAGACCATGGCAAATTCTGTCCTTGACCCCCAAAATGAAAGCCTGTGTCCGCCCTCAGAGGGGGGGCCGTCTCCACAGGCCCATATAACTCTACGCCTATAATTATAACGGAACTTATTCACGAACGAATGATTTCGGTTAGTTTACCTTAAAGTATAATGTACAGTGGAACCTGCCTAATGTGGCCACCTTTGGCATTGGACTGCAATGGTCCCTATAGACAGGTGGTCGCTGTACACGCCAGACTTTGGTATAGGCGATAAACTAAGTCCCTACCAATTCGATCTTATAAAATGCGGTCACTTAATTCAAGTGGTCGATTTATCAAGGTAGTCACTTTACCAGGTTTCACTGTATATGGTTATATGGAACAGCGATTATAGCGAATAACAACTATGACGAAAAGAACAGGTCAGTCCCTTGATATTTGTTATAAAAGAGTTCGACTGTGATTTTAATCTAAAAAATTATATATATAATGCATATGGATAGATAAGTGAATGTACTTAATTAAAAGTTTAGGCATTTTAAATCTGTCACTAGCAGTGGCGTAGGCAGAAAGTTCATAAGGGGGTTATAGGCTTAATGGGAGGGGTTACAGAGCTACAACTCATATATTCCTATGTTAAATATACAAAATTTCATTGCGATGGGGGGTTACGACTCATAAAATCGCTCCCTGGCTAGGCCTCCGCACGAAGAAAAGGGTGACGCTTAGGCGCCCCCCCCCCCCCATTCGATATCAAAGCATATTATTTTATCTAAAGCCACGCATCACATAGTCTTCTTTAAAGCCACTTGAGTTCCATGATTTGTGAATGGCCACGCTAATGGTCACTAAATTGAAAGCAAGCTATTTTAATAAACAAGTAAATATTGTCAAATTCTGCTAACAGATGGCGCCACGTTGATAACAGTGAATAGGGCTCTTTTCGGATAAGATTGCGTATTTCTTTGGAAGTCAAAAGTTTTTTTTTTGCTTTTTGCTTTTTTTGCATAGCACCAGAGCCAATTTGAATAAAATATTGTGGAGAGGGGATTCCCAGCTATATATTAAACCTATATGCTTTTTTTTAGACTTGGTTTACAGACTGAAATGAGGTTTTCTCACATAACCACAATTTTTTTAAAAGGAAACGCACAAAGATTTAAATAGACACTAAATAAAAGATGCATTTATTTCATTTACTTAATAATTCTTATAAAAATGAAGGTCTATGGCATAGACCCTATGTTGGTGTAATCATAGAGGTGCGCATAAAGTTCGTAAGGGGAGGTTCTGGGACCCAACGAGAAGTTAGCAGGGTTTAAGCTGCAGTCGCATTTTTCGCAAAATGCGATGAGTTGCTCGAAAATGCGAAGAAAAAATTATTGCCCATCGCGAAAATGCGACAGGCATTTTTAACCACAGTTTATTCTCTGAAAACAGGATTCCTCGATTCCAGAATATCCGTTTTGCACTTCAGCGATCTTTTCTTGTTCCTTTTTGTTTCCTCTTCAAAATTCTTAACAGCACCTGTTAAGCATCGTTGATATAAATAATTTCATTGATACGATTTTTCGAGCAACGAAAGCAACTAATATTTTTTAGCATTTTGCTACAACTTTTTTCCCATTTTAGCATTTTTGCGACAGCATGTTTGGAGCCAGCTTAAATCCTGGGAGTTACAGAGCTACAACTCACATATTCCTATGTTAAATATACAAAATTTCCTTTCAATGGGGGGTTACAACCTCAGGCGTAGGGTTATATGGGCCCGAAACCCCCAAATAATCTGAAATAAATTGCGATTTTACATATACTGTAATGTATAAACGTACATAAAATGTGCTTCCTCCGCCAATAATTTTAGGAACTCTGAGTTGATGGTTACAACCCCCCATCAACACTCCCTGTCTACGCCAATGGGTGTAATGAATAAAGTAAAGGTCTCTGAAGCGGCGCAGTTGTAAAGCATTCAATACCTTCCAAATAAAATTCAATTTACAGCGGCAATTTTGCAGCTTTTATAGCGGCAGGAAAAACTTGCACGATAAAAATTAATATACGGTGTTACCTCTGGTCAGGGACATCTCTGAATAAGGAACACCTCTATTTAAGGACCGAAATGTCCGCTCCTGTGTCCTATATTCAAGTGGTAACACTATATATATATATATATATATATATGTTATATAAATGTTATATCTTTCGGCTTCAACTGTTCTCGAATCAGTTAATTAATTGTTGCAATTTAATTATTTATAATTTTATATATAATTTAATTATTTAATTAATTAATTTAATCAAGTAATATAATTGATTAATTTGAATGATTTAATTCATTACTTGCAATTAAATACAATTTTGTAATATTAAATCTGGGTAAAATATGACCTTAACTTGCGTTAATATTCTTTTATCCTAGGCTTTTTTCAATATTTGAAAAACAAAAATCCGCTCTTCACAAATATCTTCCGCTTTAAAACCTTAAATGCTTAAACCCGCGTCTTCTTACGAGCAAAGAGGACTCAAGTTCAATTGTCTTCAATTTTCACTTGTCAGAAGACAAGTTTAATTATCTTCAATTTTCCCTTGTCAGAAGACCAGTTCAATTTTCTTCAATTTTCCCTTGTCAGAAGACAAGTTCAATATCCTTTCAAACAAAGTGTTTTAATTTTGTTTGTTTTTGTTATGATGACGCAAGGATAGCAAAGGTCACGTGCCCTTGGGAAGTCGTTTTCCGAGGAATTATGAATTTTGTCACAGGAGGAACCAAACCCCGAAATATGTTGGACAGAAAAATGGCAAGGCTTGCACGATGCCATTTGAAATCGAATCTGAATCAAAGGCACGAGACGAATACGTCACTATCACGTGACTGCAAACAGTGACGGATTTACCAATATGTTAAATAGGCTAAGTAGACTGCGGCGGCAAATTTTCGACGAAAGTTCGCCGCTGAGAAGTTTACAAAAACGGAAATTTTTCAGTGGCCAATTGAATCACTGATTTCGATTTGCTATGTTCAGAGGCATAACTAGGCATTAGCAAAGGGAGCGCTGCCATGAGCGTCGTCTTGACAAAGGTTCAAAATGCGCCAAATTCGCGAATACTTACCAGAAGACAAGTTCTAAACAACCGTTAGGCGCGTCAAATTAAGAATTTGACAAAAGCGATGAAACCTCTCTCTCATGCCTCCAATTACGCTTGGTAAGGTGAGGCGGCAAAATATCAGATCCTACAGGCGGCAAAATATCGAATCCTACAGGCGGCAAAATATCAGATCCTACAGGCGGCAAAATATCAGATCCTATAGGCGGCAAAATATCAGATCCTACAGGCGGCAAAACATGTCAGGGCTCACAGGCGGAAGAATTGTAAATCAGCCTATGATTCTAAAGCAGTGAATCTACATTTTCTCGAGAAATCCCAATCTCTTAAGAGTTAGGGAACCAATCTCCAGACTACAGCGAGCGACTGGATAGTAAGCAGTTTATTTTCCGTACTGTTGGGAGTCGAACCCGGATTAACTGCAAATTGGGTGAATGAGTTACCACTGAACCACTGCAGATACACAAAGTGTGCAAGACCCTATGTTAATCCAGTAACCTTATATTACATCCTCCCGCCATTTCCATGCCTTTGATCCAATATTGAGCATAGAATTGGAACTTTACTATTCCAAACTAAATATTAAAAGTACAAAGGGGCATCGTTCTGCTCTATGAAAAATAGAGCTACAATCCCTTTACAGTCCGGGGAAATTCTTCATCATAATCAGGGGTGTACTTGAGGCGGAATGCCTTTTTTTCATTATGTCCCTCAACTTAACCCTCTTCCCAACAATTCCTTGGCGCAGTATAGCCCAGATGCTCTTGCGCCATAAAAAAGCCAAACAATCAATCAATCAATCAATCCCAACAATTCCGTCAAGGGCAGAGCGTTAAGCTGCTTCTTAATTCGCGACTACGCCCCTGATCATAATTTACAAGATATTTGAAGTACCAAATAATTAAATGGGGTTACCATAATTAGCTTATATCTATATAATAAAACCAGGGAATAATTTGTTTTTAAATCACACGAACATGCTTCTTTACGTTTTATATGAAGGTTGCAAATAAAGTAGTGGCAACACTTTCGTAAAGCACACATGTTTGTGCCAACGACGCTCCAGACAAGCTGAAGTGCTGGCTGTAATCAGTGTGGATACATGGCCTATCAAATAATATGTAGTATAGTAATGTCAGTAACGTCGTTCTCGGCAACGATTATCTCCATTCAACGGTATTCTGTAGTTCTAGGCAGTACCGTAGCAATTTAATACTCATGGGGGTTCTCAAGTGGCTATGAGAGGGGGGCTTAAGCAAGAAGGTGGGGGGAGTCATGAGAAAAATAACGTGCTTTGAAATACAATGCGGGGTTTGAGCCCCCAAGCCCCCTCCATTTCTATGCCACTAGTTCCGGCAAATACTTCATAGAGTTACAAATACTCCGATTAACGTCTTTTTTTTGTTTAAAGACGTATTTTTCCTGTCCTTGAAAGCAGGGCCAGAGCTAGATATTTTGACTCTCGGGCGAACACGTATTTTTCCGCCCCAAACTGACTTCATTTTGTATAATATTCCCTTTTTTGCGCCCTAAAAATCTGCCACTCAGGGCGAATGAATGGGGACATTCGCCATGGCTTGGCCCTGCTTGAAAGCCATTAATAGAAAAGATCGCTGACGTTATTGTCGAAATAAACTAGTTGATATGTACTGTACACGCTGCCAACACTTTGTTTACAATCCTCGTAATTTTTTTATGTTAGAATAATATTCAAGACATAATACTTGCAACGAGATGCTCATCGTTAGCATCACTGGCGTACGCAGAGGGGTGTTGATGGGGGTTGTAACCCCATTGCAATGTAATTTTGTATACTTAACATAGGAATATGTGTATTGCGGCTTTGTAAACTATCCCATTCATCCTATAACCGCCCTGCATACGCTTATGATTTGCATTTTGCTACTATTATCAAAAGAATTATACGAGTATAGAAACTCGTAAACGTATTAGAACCCGAGATATGTAACTAAATAATATAAAATTCCATCAAGTGATTCTACAACGATTATTTTTTCGACACCGGTGCAAAAATTAAAAATATACCGTTTTGAGAGTTAGCTAGTACCTTTGTCAAATGAAGGTAGAGAGGGAGTTGCAGATACAGTTTCTCCCCATATCTAAATTAATAAATTTAACATTTCCCTTTAAGATTTACTTACTCGTTAGAGGTTTCCATGGTTTTTTCGTTGTTGGCAATTCAGGTTTCAGCGTCGGAGCCGTGTGGTACCAATAAGGGTCTTTGGGTGTTGGCGGACGTGGGTATAACCCAGGAGCTGGTGGCGTTTTCGTGGGCACTCTATTCCAAGACGGTCGAACAGGCACAAATGTGGCTGGAGCCAATTGTGGACACGACGCTGAAAAAACATAAGACATGAATTCAAAATTACTATCATTAAGTCACTATCATTAAGTCACTGTCACAAAGTCGCTGTTACTTAGTCACTATCATAGGAACTTTCACTATCACAAAATCACTGTTAATATCACAAAGACACTATTCACTTTAAAGTCAGTATCATAACAGTATCATAATCGGTGGCAAAATTCATACTTTTAAACGTAATTTTTGAAACAACTGTTCATTTGATTCTTATCAAATTTTCATGGCTTGTAAATGTAATATTTATCTACCCAATGACATACATTGCATATAAATATAGTCGATTTTCATTTTTAATAATTAATATTTTTAAACAGTATTTCGTCAATATTAGAGGTTTGCACCCCTCAAGATATATTTACCTAAAAGTGATACAGCCCAGAAAATACAACTTTAAAATCAGTAATATTGTCATAGCTGTAAATTAAGTGGGCTACTTTTGAAAAATATCAATAAATTTATGAAATATAATTTTGCAAAATATGAAATCCCCTAATTATGAATATTTGCGTAATTTTTAAGCAAATTTTTAAGCATAACTTTGCTATTTTGAAAATTATAATAAATATTTTTCACTTAAATTGAATAAAATTACTATACGAATGAACATACCAAATTAAATTTTGATACAGTGAATAGAAAATAAAATATCATGCACGTAAGATCAAACTGGTACATTTTGTGAAAATCGCGTTTAAAGTAAATTTTACAAATAAACATTGCAAATACTAAATTGCAAATACAAATTGCTTTACAAAAAAAAAAAAAAATTTACAAATACATTGCAAATACTAAATATGATAAATAATTGAGAACTTATAATAAAGTTCTCAAAATTCGCCAGCAAAAAAGCAGCCAATTAAAAATATTTTGCACTTTTTAAAAGCTGCCACATTTATACATATATGACCTATAATTTTTAGATGACTTACATTGTTTTAAAATTTTCATTCCATATATAAGTGGGTCTTCTCCCCTGATGCAACTGTCTCCAGCTTCTTTGATGAAAGCTTCTTCACCCTCTCGGAGAACCTTCCCTGACTGAAAAAGCAGAGATTGTTATAAAAATTTACTTAAATGATAATGCGGCAAGTGTGTAATATGTAATAAGCGCTCTAAAATGAAATGCTCTATAATTAAATAATATAAATTACATATTAGAAATTTGGTAGTCATAGCGACAAGACACCTCATGGTCTGGTTTAAAATAAGAGCTCTTCATAATCGAAGCAAGAATGTTTAATATCAAAATAAAATTATTTCATCGATTATTTTATGAATCTAGAATGCAACTTACAAAGCATTGAAAGCCATCCATATCCCTTCGTTGAGTGTAAGTAAAAACAACACCATCTTCGTCCCAGCTTCCCAAACAGCGATATTCCCTTTCTGGAAAAATAATTATCGGTATATAACAACTAGTAATAATTAATGTCGATTATTAGTCATTAATTCAATTATTATTTAAAACAACGCCAATAAATATTTAAAATCATCAAAAGGGCTAAAGAAATATTATATATAATATTTCATGATTTATATTAAAAATTTATACGCTTTTAACGTTAAAATTATTCTTCTGAGCATCAACGTATAAAATTATTCACGTTATCTTTTTCGTAACGTTTTCCCCCCCATCATGATTTTATGCCAAAATTTTCACCAAATTTCGCCAATTTACGCCAGTTCTAATATACTGTTATAGAGAGTGCTAGTGTACTTACATATCCGATGTGGCATATTAATAAATTTAAAACTACATTTAAATTAATCATCTATTACTGAACTAACAAAATCTTTCAGCACATTGCAGTTGTTTCAGATTCAATGTGTTGAAATATCGCGACGTCTGAAAATTTCCGATAGTTCATGAATATTCCCGTGTTTAAAAATACAGAGTACAGACACTGATATTTGCTATATAGATATTATTTAAGCTATTATTGAACGCAAGGAGTTAGTTCATAAGGTGGCTTACAGGCTTATGTGAGGGTTTACGGAGCTAGCACTTCATATATTCATACATATCTATACAAAACTGTCTAGCAATGGGGAGGTAGCGTTTCGACTCCCATCATCGCCCCCCCCTTGCATACGTCAGTGATTTAGACTTTTTGTGTTTGTGCTCTTTAACATGTTAACGATCATTATTCTCTCCAGAATATCTCCACTGCAAAATATTAACGCTTCCAAAGTGCTTCGAATATCAAAATGATATATATTCCAGGAGAACCCCTGGCGGCCCATATAATTGATGCCAGGGCCCGGCCTTTCGGAAACACTGATCTAAAATATATTGAAGGAACATCTAGAACGTCAGTGACCAGCCCCCGATAAGAGTGCCACCTAGTGGCACGCGGAAACTTATTACTTGAAAAAAGAATTGTCATGTGTTGCCAAATTAGTTAGGAGAAAGTATGGCTTGAGTGGCGCCAAAAGGTCCGAAGATTTAAAGATTGAACATGCCAAAAATAGGTTAGTTACCACTGATCTAAAATATATGAATGGGACATTTAAAACAGGGGTAGGGAACCTGTGGAACTTTGGAGACTTCAATTGCGGCCTTTGCAGCCTTAGGTGCGGCCTTTCGGATGAATCCAAATTTTGAAAACCAAATCCTTTTATTGTTATTAATATGATTTTGTCCATCTTATTTTTTATTTATTTACTTTATTATTATTGCTATCTTAAATGAACGCGTTTAAAATACAAAAGATAGAAGTATTAATGAAATAATTCTGTCAAACTGACCGCCACAATTAAACATTGGTAAACCAGAAGGGCTATTTTTATATGCCCAATATCTACCATTTATATCGGTCTCCCTCTTAAGGTCAGAGTACATTAGAAAGTGAACATGAACGTTTTTACTGAAAGCACTGAGCGAGTATCTACTAAAATAAGTAAGTCTGGTCACCTCCGTTAAACGGCGTTCGAATAATCGGGGTCCTACTATATATTTAATCAGTGGTGCAGGAAACTGGGACACAAGCTCCCATTGGGGAGCAAAATATATTATTTAGCTTAACGTCAAAACACATGATCTGTTAAGAACTGCTTGAGTCCCCCATAATTTTTTAATTGCTACACCCCTGTATCTAATCGAAATTTCTTAAATGAGGCCTTTTTCTATTACAACTAACGTAATGTGGCCCTCCAACGTTAAAAGGCTCCCCACTCCTGATCTAGAATGATGAATTGATGCGACACTTAAAATTATGTATTAATGAGATCGATGAATATCCAGAATAATTATGATTTGTGGAACATCAAGAATGATGAATTGATAAGATACCTAAATGTTGAGATTTATGAGACATCCAGAATGATGAGATTGGTGGGAAATTCAGAAGGATAAATTGATGAAACATCTAGTATGATGCAATCATCTAGATTAGCGATTTTCAACCGGTGTGTCGGGGCAGGTTAATGTGTCGTGAGAATTTTTAAAACATGCAATATAATATTTAATTATTTAGTCACAGGTACTAACCTCGTTACCCTGAGATTTTCGAGTAAAAACTAGCAACACCCAACATAGATAAATAACAATAAATAAAATGTGGCTATGTTTTTTTACAGATCGGCGAAAAATATATTTTTTTTTTGGTTTGTCGTAGAATTTTAGCAATTAGTTTTGGTATGCCACCAGATGACAAAATGTTGAAAACCACAGTCCTAGGTGATAAATGGATGGAACACGTAGATAAAGAATGAACGAAACATCCAGAATACATGAATGACACATCCAGAATATATGAATGGAACATCCAGAATATATGAATGAAACATCCAGAATATATGAATATCTGGCATGTATGGAAAGAAAATGTAGTATACAAGTAAATGAGAAAAAAATCTAGAATATACACTAGATATATCTCAAAAGAAACTTAAATGTCAATAATAGCGAACTTTTAATTTTAATTCCCAGATATAGGGCCATCAAATAGCATAAACGCTTTCGAACTGGTCGCAAGGTACCCACTCATGTAATAATGGGTACCCCCTTTGGTAGCCCAAATCTTTTGGTCTATCTTAAATAAATTTTCTCACGTCTACGATTTTTACAACTATTTCATAAATATTAAAGTATTTCTCTGTCTGTCTCTTTGTCTGTCTGTCTGTCTGTGAGAGAGATAGAGAGAGAGATATGTCTACAAATATCTTTTCAAAATAAACCATCAGACAGCAGAGTTGGAACACAACATCCTTGAATTTAACATATTTATTTGCATTTTAGATTTTGTCATATCTCAAATATTTTATACAAGCCCCATATTTCAATATCGTTATCGTGTCCAAACGTCGTGTTCTCCTAAAATCTTAAAAGAAGAAGTTTCATTTGCAATAAAAAATATGAAGAAAGGAAGAGCCCCTGGTGATGATGGTATTACATTAGATATCCTAAAAGAAGCTGGAGAATATGTAGAAGACATACTTGCAAAATTCTTTACCAAATGTCTTAACAGCGGTAACATACCAAACCAATGGGATTCTGCAACAGTAATTCTTTTGCATAAAAAAGGTGATAAAGAGGATTTGAAAAATTACCGACCAATTAGCTTGTTACCTGCTATTTATAAAATCTTCACAAAAGTGCTAACACATCGCCTGCAGAAAAAATTAGATGCAGCTCAACCAAGAGAACAAGCTGGATTTCGAAGTGGATTCAGTACAGTGGACCATATTCAAGTATTAAGAGAATTAATTGAAAGAACACATGAATATGAACTTCCATTGTGTGTTGCATTTATTGACTATGAGAAGGCCTTTGAGTCATAAGGACATCAATGACATATCAACTCGTTTAAGAGAAACAGAAAAAAATGTGAAAAGATTAACACATGAAAAGAAAAATGCCTTAAAATTTCGGTTACATAAAGATACCAAAACTATCAAACCAGGAAGACATGAAACATATTTAAAATAATTTTACCGCCACAAGAAAGGAAATCGCTTTTTCTGAATATTGATGGATATTAATGCTGGGGAAAAACATTAAGACAAATCTACAACGTTTCTGCAATAGACCTCACATGACGATACATTAGACCAGTTATTTTCAAAGTGTGTTTGACAGAATCTCAAAATTCTACGACGATCTTCTAGAACTGCCACGAGTAGTTTGTTAAACATTGCCGAAATTTTCAAGAAATTCTGTTATTTTTTCTCATAAGAGCCGTTTTCGATAGAACTAACTGTAACCAATGCCCTGCATCGATCAAAAAGTACTGTCCACATTTTTAAGCTGATTTTGTATGTATTGGTGATTGAAAATTGGAAAGGGTGGCCTCCGGAGGTGGCACTGTAATCCCGGTTTTTACGCTGATTTAGTGCTTTTTTCTACGTTTATGTTCAATCAATGATAACTATAATAGCCTTTCAGAATTCCTTAAATAATATATATTTATAGCGGGTTCCGAATCAATGCATTGGTAAGAAAGGGTTCCGTAAAATAAAAAGTTCGAAAACTAGTGCATTAGTCTGTTTGCCTCTCTTTGTGTGGATAAGGTTTTGGGAAGGTTAGTCGCTGGTGGCGATGTGGTATTCCACGTGACGGTTGCATTAGACCGGTGGTATTTAAACTACGGGTCGTGACCCCAAATGGGGTCGCGAAAAATTACCTTGGGGTTGCAAGGGGGATGAAAAAATTGTAAATAAATTTAGTTAAATACAAATACATCATTGACAAACTTTTTAAGAAAAAATATTGGTTTTTAAAATGTGAAATTTTATTAAATTCTAGAGAGAGATTACTATATTTTTAAACAACGAATTTTCAAAGAGATATTGTGAGCCCAATTATAATATATATATTAATATAATATATAATTAATATAATTTTGTATTTAATGTGTTTTATTATGGAGATGTAACGGCGGCGGACAAAGGAAGGGGGTCGCGGCTTGAAAAGGTTTGGGAACCACTGCATTAGACTATAAAGTCGAGGATAGCAGTTTACCAGCAACGTTATTGGAAGGGTGATATTGACGAAATCGTATACATTCGCATGGGCAATGGTTTTTAAAAGTTAAGGTCAAACAATTTCGACTGAAATAAAAGTTACAGTAGGAAGGTTCAGGAAGGACCGTGTGCTATAACACGTAGCACATGATAGGTCTTTATCCATTAACACAATATCATAGCGAAATAGTAAAAGACTAATAAATAAACAATTCAGAGAACCTATATTTTCAACGTATGTGTTAGCGAAAGGGGGAGGGATCGCGGCGTACCGTGCCCTTTTGAGCTTTGCTCAATCCACTACGCTAAAAGTAAACAAGCATTGTAAACTTGATTTAAATTGTAATGTCATACGTCAGGTCTAGTAACACGTATCTATTGCACTATACATAACTGCCTTAAATAACTAGGTGAAATCCCATCAGACGTTGCGTGATAGCATGGCACCATACAATGGTTAACGGACCCTCAAGGTTAATCCCTGTTGCCAGTTTTGACAGTGAGAGTACGCTTTTCCTTCTTGACAACAATTGAGCAACTTTTGAACAATACCTAATCTATCATATCAACGTTGAGGATCGCATAGATGGAGTCATTGCTTACCAGCAACAGAACTTGCGCAACTGATTCCATATAAAGATAAAGGAATCATTGTTGATCTACCATCTTCGGAGAAAGTAAATGGGATGGTGAGATTAGATGACAGTATTTCAAAACCACATATTGTAAATCATAAAAAATTCATTCAACAACAAGGTGGGATGTTCTTTTTCTTTAAAAGCGGACATGTAAACATCCAGAACTTACCCTCATAGATGTGTCCCCTTTCTTCACAATTACTAACGGTATAGAACATGATGTCGGGGTTATTGCAATCGGAAGATACCTTCGCACACAATCCAGTGGTACCTGGTACTTCGCCTGTGTAATCTCCCATGATTGGGCAAGAAGACATTTGCAATTTATGAACACCTAAGAAGTATAAATACATACAATATTTAAGATTCACAGTACATGAACATGCATAGACATAGAGTATGGAAAGTAAAGATTCCACCAAAAGACCAACGGAATAAAGAAACTAAGGGCCAAATACGACGTGCCCTTTGGTTTCATCTCAATGAACATGAAGCTTACGTGCGTAAACAACAACTGGAAAAATCTGCTTTGGCTAAACACGCCTGGGAAGCTGGCCATAAATTTTCTTTCGACAAGGCCCATCTAATAGAGAAAGTTTCTTCACCAGCCGACCTCAATTTCTTTGAAGCCTTCCATATTCTTTCGCATTCCTCTTCTACTGTTAACGATCAGCTTCCGTTCAATTCCATGTCCTCTATTTGGAGAAACTTCATTCGTCCCATAGCAAAAGACGCGGCTACGGACCCACAACTGGTTTACCCGAACTAATTTTGGACTAGCAATTTGGCATCGACAGACTTTCTAGTACGTGGGCCACGTTAGTGTCACTAGAATTCTAAAGAAGAAAGCTGAAAGGCTTCCGAAATAGCTGTGAATCGCTTCATTAATTCAAACTGCGATTATGTGTTCTTATTTTATCTAATAAGAAGCAACAGTTATTAATTTTATGCAGCCAAACGCGGTTACAAAGACATTCGAGAAATCACAAAAATTTTGAAATGTTTGGTGATAATTATCACGTTTACTCTTTCTTTTGTACAGTATACACAAATATTGTACTTACGACCCTCTGTTATCCAAGCTTCACCAGGAAATTGACGATCATCACACAAATCTTCAGAAACCTGATCACTTGGAGCGACACCTGCAGGGGTTCATTATATATCAAATTTAAGAAAACATATAAGCGTTACAAATAGATATTCATAAGCATGTTATATATCTATGTATCAATATCTATATAAAATTCGAAGAAGCTTTTATGTGACGTGCAATTATTCTTACAATTAATCTTTGACACTTGCAGCTTGTTTTTTTTGTTTTTTTTAATTGGAATCTCTTTTTGACTCATAAGAATTCAAAGATAAATTTATGTACCCATGCCCTCGGTGGCATTTAGCGAATTTCTAGTTGAGGTCCCAATTCCCTGACCGTTTCGCCACTGAGTATAAATGCGCATGGAATTTTTTTCATGCTCATGTGCGTTAGAAGATAAATTTTATAATTAAAAATAAAGATTTTGTAGGAATTATATAAAATAATTTCTGATACCCTACGTTTTCGATTTAAGCTAAAATATCTTCCGTAGCCCATGGGAATCTAAAGAAAAAGGAATAACACACATATTCAGGCAGAATAACAAGCCTTCAGAAATTATGTTCTAATTCCACATAGCCTTCCTGCCTTAATCATGGAGTTCATTCTTTGAAAATAATCACGCTTTTAAATAGAAAAATTGCAGTATATTGTGTATTTGTTTTGTGAGATAATATTACGAATATATCAGGGACGCATATGGTGGTAAATATCTAACTGGCCCGAAGAAAAATACAGTACAGCAAAATGCGCCCATATATGTTTACGCTCTATGTAAAGGACTACAGTCAGCGCAGTATAGCCCAGATGCTCTTGCGCCATAAAAAAGCCAAACAAACAAAGAGTCAGCGACTGCAAAAACCTCTCGCTCCAGACAAGGAGTCACCTGCTATTTGCCGCCCTGGAATCTATATTTAATAATACAGTAAAACCTCCCTACAACGATGTCCGATATAACGATAAATCCCTCTACAACGATAATTTTTCTCAGTCCGTATAATAGTGTTGTAGAGAGGTTTTACTGTATAATGAACCCTCCCTATAACAATAACTCCCTCTACAACGATAATATTTCTCGGTCCGTATAATATTGTTGTAGAGCGGTTTTACTGTACTTATGGAAGTTTCGCCTTGTCTTCATTTCCATTTTTTTAAGAACAATCAGTATAATAATGATTCGTACAAGTTAATGATTTTGGAAGTTTGACGACTTGTACAGAGCAATCAGTACTTGTTTAATATCCAGGTAAAATACCTACCTAATTGAAATTCCATAACATTAGGCGTCCGTCTTTTAAACCATATGCAGATGTAACTTGCATCACCACTGAAAATATATTAATTTCAATTTATAAATAGTTGGAAGAAAATATTGATACAACTTCCACCACCATAAACTATACGCGCAAAGAATGAATGGTCTTAAAAAAATACATATTTTTCATAAGCTCTAAATTTTAAATTATATTTTTATTTAAATCTTATGTCATTGGTCATATACACAACAATACTACCTACCACTGAGTTACGGTGTAAATTATGAATTTGTCCGTTGGCGTCTTGTTATCTCGTTGTATACACTTCCCCTTCACTGTCTGGAAGAGTGTGTTATCTTTGAAGTGAAAGGTGTGTCCGTCTACAGTGAGGTGTTCCCATTCACCTTGAGACCATTCGGGGAATCTGCAGTGAGCAGCATCAACATGTGGAGGTAAACTTTTCTCTGGCACTATAAAAAAAATAAGTTTATTTTGGTTAAAATAAATTTCACTTATTCTTGGTTCGAAAATTTGTTCATAATAAAGAATAAACGTCTTTTCCACAATTGTTGTGTAGACCAAGAGCCCACAGAGTTGAAGGCAGACGCATCAGATGCCATTTTCTTGTACACTTCCGGTTTCATAACACAACATTTACCATTGGAAAATTAATTATCCAGTTTCTTCTTCTTCTTCTTCGTACAGGATCTGTTGTAAATCTAAACATTCTGTGTTTATTCCTTCAGTGATTTGTACAATTCTCAGCGGAACACCCACCAATTTCACCTCATTTTATTAAAAATAACACACTCGTAAATCACTCAACTTTAACACAGCAGTGAATGGGATCACGTGATACGATGGCATCAAAATGGCGGATGCGCCAGCTTCCTCTTAGAATCCTTAGGCGGACCCAGGAAGTAATACATACATCAGTGGTGTACTGTGATTCCAAAAGTGAGCCATCTCTAAATGTTTATTATCCCTGTTTGAATAAAAATATTACAATTCACACATACATGTGTGTGTATATATATATATATAGTGATAATGATGATGATATATATTTATATGTGTGTGTGTGCGTTCGTATATGTTCGTGTGCGTTTGTTTGTAGAATTACAATTAAATTTTTAAATATCATTTGATTGAGAGTTAGGCTTTCTATAGACTGTATACAATTCTATGCCTATGTGACAAGAACTAATCAAGATGAATAGCATCCGTTAACACCTACACACAGATTTTCATCCCTGTAGTGTTTACTGTGATCCTTCATGACATACTATGGTATACTCTACTATTATGCCTTGTATATAATTAAATACTAGTATACGTACATGGCGTAAGTATAAGAGATTCATAGCCACTTGTTGCACTGTTCAACTGTCCAGTACAGGTTGAATCTGATGCTAAACTAACATAGATCCTCCCGGAGGCATGGTCCTTGCGATATAACTAAAATATAAAGCACAATTATACATTTCATTTAATTATGCATAACTTTATTTTTATAATAGACACAAAATTAAATTATTTGTGACTCCATGACCAAAAGGTTTTGGGTGCTAAATATTTAAACACAAAGGTGTGTTATTTGGAAAAACTGCTACTACAAAAATTTATAAGCATTGAATTGTATCGCTATAATGTTAATAAACCGAGAAACAACGTAAGATATCAGAACCCCAAGACCACAATTTTATAAAATAAGAATATCATAGTGCGATATTAATAACAATATTTCTTTAGAAATAGCAAATTTGATTTTAATTTTAGTCCCTCTCTCTCTTAACAGCAAATAATGTGCTGCTTGGTTGATGCAAGGTTTTCAAGCGAAATATCTTGTTAATTACAGTTTACATTACATACTAGAAACGATATTATGGATCATTTTTCGTATTGGGTGAAAAGTGTCGACTTGTTTCAAACAAATATTGCTGTCCCTTGTCACACTGGAGCGAACAGGAACTGACCATAATGTTGCTATGTCATATCAGAGACAATTTCCAAGCCGCAGCGCTCAGTTAGCGTAAAGCATTGGAAACTGAGAAAAAAATGGAAAGAAAATGAGAAGTAGGTAGAATAGGGTAATTGATGTATTAATTTAATAGGGATTTCCACACAATACTGAAGCAAGGCCTAGATTAATTATCGTTAACGACGTTTAAAAATATGGAGTATATAAATATGGATAATGACTATAATTTTTCTGCGACATTTTTCCATCCTTCTAGTCTATTGTGTGATATACAATTATAAACAATATACAGGGTGTCTCAGCACCAGGGTTACAAACATCTAGGGGGGGGTAGATTACAGCTAGACGAACAATATTTGTCATATAACCTAGGGTCGCAAACCACTCACAGCTATAGTTCTAAAACCGTCCAGCATGCACAAATATTTACAACCAGTGCGTGAAAAGCGCCAGATAAAACTCAGGTCAGCTGCTCAAGTGCATAGATGATTAGGACATCGCATTTTGCGCTTCTCATGCACTGGTTGTCACTATTTGTGCATGCTGGACGGTTTTAGAACTGGCGCTGTGAGTGGTTTGCGACCCTAGGTTCTATGACAAATATTGTTCGTCTAGGTGTACCCTACCCCTCCTAGATGTTTGCAACCCTGGTGCTGAGACACCCTGTATAAATCGTACGATATTTTTATACCTTTTCACTTAAATATCTTCTAGTACCGTATCATCTATGGCCGTTTATTTCTTAATTGTACAGTTTTTATGCTATCAATATTTGATTTTTTTTTCCAATTATGTATTTTGCGATTTTCCTTTATTTGCGATATTTCTTTAATGAAATGTAATACATACTCCACATCGGTACTTGGGTCTTGCTTCTGGATCATCGCGTAAGTCCATCAAAGCAATGTAGCGATCGCCATTTAGATCAGCCCAATCACCGAGGCACAGAAAAGAAATTTCTGCAATTCATAAAAGCAACATAAAACATGCATAATTTACTCGTAGCCCAACATTTATATAAGCTACATTTTCTATCTATGATATGCGCGCCCCTGACCACATTGAGGTAGCTACTGATTCAAGTAGGGCTAAATTTGTTAACTTTTAGAAACAAAAGTAGTAAAGTATCCTTACCCATCTCGGGAAATGAACACTGCTTGAATTGTACGTTTAGGCCGTTACCATTGGGACAATTGCTAATTTCTGAATAAGGTTGGTCACACCGAAACTGTCCATGATTGGCTGTATAAGTAAATCGAAATCGCCCGTTGATTGGACAGAAAACATCTTCGACCGCTGTAAATCCTTCTGGTTGGTGTTTTCCTGAAATAAATAAAATGCACCATTTTAAATTTTAATTCGAGCACCTCAGCTTCAATTAATTCCAGTTGAATGGCGGATATAATTATTGTGGACATAGATCCGCCGTCGTTTCACAAACTTCCTCTCATCTTCCGTTATCGCAAAATCCTCGTACATTCCAAGATTTACTACACATTTTGTATTTCAAAGTGTAGCTATATGTCAAATATACTTACTAAATAATAATATTTCTTTAAACCTCCTTTCCAAGACCGCCCTCTCATCTGGACACGTGGCTCTGGCGGCGTCTTCATTTGTGTAACACCTTGCCAAGCCTTTAAAAAGAAGTATTTTAATTTCGAGCAAGTAAATATACGTAATTTGTGTAAACATGTATACATTATTTTTTGAAAATAAGTAAGAATTTTGTTAAATATACCTTCTGTGTGAATTTGAATGACATTTAATGACTTTAGCGTTATATGGAAGCATCTAATGCAGTCTTCACCGCCCGTTCTGCAACGTATCAATTGTATAAAATTACTCCCAGAGAATATGCTTTATACAAAATATAAACTAGACATACATACACACAATAAAGCAAAAGGGTAGACTGGCAAATAAAAGGACAGTTTTAAAGTTATTGTACAAGATACTACCGGAAATAAATATCCAAACCCCCATTATTTTAATCTCTGATCAATAAGCATTGTGTCTGAAAAATCTTCTAAAAACTTGTCTGAAAAAGTTCTGATGTCTTAATCACATTCTGCACTCGATTCATTGATCATTGTATAATATGGACACAAATGGAGTTCTTATATTAATTGTAATCCATCTTTAATACGATAACTATGCGTGATACAGTCATATTGTGTAGGAGCCACATTGTATGGCCACGTGAAGTGCGAACTATATTCAGGGGTGGATTGGGACCCGGGACAACCGGCCCCTGGGTCGGTGCGCCCTCATGGCCGATGGGACGTGCTCTTATGGGCTATAGGACTTGTGCTCTCTGGTAATCCAAGGTATGCACCCTTTGAGAGGACCAAGTCCGCCCTTGACTACATTGCGTATGTACAGTACTGAATAGCCACAATGCGTTTGAACCATAATGAATACCCAAATTGAATACTGAATTATACATTGAATATTATGTATTGAACGCCCATACTGCATAGTCACATTGGGCATAAACCATATTACATGGTTATATTGAGAACGAACCATATTAAATATCCACATTACGCATATTGAGTAACAACATTGAGGATCATATATATTGTGAACCATATGGCACATGACTCATACGAAATAGCTACATTGCGCATGAGCCACATGGAACGTGAACCATATTTAAAAGTCATACCACACGTGGACGACATTGAATAATCACATTGAGCGTGTGCCATATAGCGCCTTCCGAACCCTTAAACTGTAAGCATAATCCATTGAACCTCTAGACTTCGATCACTCTCTGATCATAATCAAGGAATGAGTTGCTTTTTTCAAGCTGGGTTATCAACCAAAACAAGCACGATCGAACCTATTCAGTCTACCCTTAATTACTAACCAGCAAAGAAAAAAAGCTAATTTGATTACTTACGTGTCTTTTAAAATTACATTATTACCCCTCCGCCGATGGCAGCGACCCCATGGAGGAATGGAGTCGACTTCAACTGTAATTTCACTATACGTAACTACATGGCCTCCAAATGCTGCACTAGCTTGCGTTTGTGTCAGAAACGTACCCTGGAATTCTATGGGAAAGTAGCAGGCTCCGCACACTGAAATAAATACAAAAATCGATTGAAATAAACCTTAAACACACCATCGAACATCAAGCAATATACAGCATAGACTTCGTGTCACTTTTCGTGTTACGAAACATATACACGGCGCAGCACCATTTCTATCAGCATTATCTTTAACAGCGCTGAAACGTAACACTTTTGTATAACAACACAATAAATTTCCTGGGGCGAACAAAACATGCCACTGCAGCAGCTAAAACCGGATATGAGTGGCATAAACATAATTCGAATTCCAATGGCGCTTTGCTTATTTATTTAGCTGATGTTTTAAGGTCAATAAAAGTAAAAATGACATTTGACGACGCTTACGTATGTGTCACACTAACGTCAGCATAAATACATTTTATGTATCTCAAAGTCTGGTGGTAGTATTGACATATTCAGCGTCGCTTTCCAGAGATTATGGCCTTGCTGGCTCTTCTCAACTTCGCTAGAAATCCAAGGATTTACTCGCACATCTATATAGTAGAGGCGTATCGTATCGTTCAATTACCGAACCAATGAACAGGTGTATCCGTTTATGACCAGGGGCGGACACAGGGGGTAGTCACAGGGGTCATGACCCCCAAATATATTTTTTCACTGTAAAAAATTCCAACTTTCATGATAAATGAAGGGTGTTATTCCAAGACCATGGCAAATTCTGTCCTTGACCCCCAAAATGAAAGTCTGTGTCTGCCCTTGATGGACAAAATGGTTCATTGATGCGTTCAAAGAACGAGTTGGAACACCTAGGGTATATGATGCCCAAACAATAAGTCAAAGTGGCCATTATAGAAGTGGCTTCATAGGTCCTATGAGATCCGTGAAACGTTGTATAGGAAAGCTGGTTTACGAAAGCTTGGGAGGCTTTAGTAAAGCTTTGGGCTTTATATAATATATATAAAACCCAGGATTGTATCCAGGGCTGGTAGGGCGGACTAGTTGCCGGCCGGCCAACCGGCCCTCGCGCCCTCAAATAATCCGAGGTATGCGCCTTTTGAGAGGACCCAGTCCGCTCCTAGGGCTTGATTCCCTAGACTTTAAGAGAGAGGCGATTTAGGTTATATGGGTACCTGTAGCTCCGCTTCCCTACGGTGGTGTAGTGGTAACTAGTTCGTCCATCGTGTCGCTAACCTGTGTTCGATTCTTAACGGTATCGTAAAAAACATGGCGTTTTCCTGCCCACCGTAATCTGAAGTTTGATTCCCGCGGCGGCTGATGTTGGGATTCCTCCGAAAACTGTAGATCTCAGCGCAGCAGAACACTTGCCAGTTTTGCACCGTATAAAAACAAACTGAGATGTATAGATAGTATACAGAAGTATACTATCGCAGATAGAAGTATGTAGAAAGTATACAGAAGTGAACTCTATATACAAAGGTGTACAGAAAATATACAGCAGTCTTTAGAAAGTATACAAAAGTAAGAAATATATACAGAAGTGTATAGAAAGTACACAAAAGTAAGAAGCATACAGAAAGTATACAGAAGTAAGCAATATATGTAGAAAATATACAGAATTAAGTAATGTACACAGACGTACACAAAAGTAAGCTATGTATACAGATGTAGGCTATGTATACAGAATTATACAGAAAGTATACAGAAGTGAGCTATGTATACAGATTCAGGCCATGTATACAGAATTATACCAAAATGTATACAGAAGTAAGCTATGTATACAGATATGGGCTACGTATACAGATGTAGGCTATGTATACAGAAGTATATAGAAAGTATACAGAAGAGAACTATGATCCCAGCGTACATCGGTGACGAATTCTGAGGCACAGTGGGCAAATGGCCATTTTCGGGAATAATAATTTCGTAGACTTCATGTCAATTTGGTTGCATGTAAATACATCGTTTTTTAAGCTTTAAGCCGGCGGTGCCAGATAATCCTTAGCTCAGTGTTGTGTCCTTATATATACAAACTAAAACTTATTTTTGTCCACCATAAGAATATGGCATAATTTTTTATTAGCAACTGAATTTTGTTTCCTCAATATATTAGTGTTGATGCCCGTTTGAAATATTTGCTTGTATTTTAATGCACTGACATTATGTTTTTACTAAAGTATGTATGCTACTGCATGTTGCATGCAATAGTATGCGTACATACATGCTATAAGTTCATTATGCCTACTAGAAATATTATAAACACCATATACTATAAATACTATATATACTACAAACACTATATATATTATAAATAATATAGACTACAGACGCTATATACTATAAATAATATATATATACTACAAACGCACTATATAATATATATATACTACAAACGCACTATATAATATATATATACTATAAACAGTAAGTTTTATATGCTGTAATTAATATACATACTATAATCACTATAATTATTACTTGTCCATATTATAGTATTTAAGTTAAGACATCATTATTCAGGGGTTGGTAATTTACAGTATGCCTATAATGTATGGCACGCAGATTTATTTTTAATGGTACATGGAGGTATTTAAAAGCTAAAACAAAAATCTGAGTATGATTGTTAAAATTGGAAAAAATATTTTATTTGTTCAAAAAAAAATCTGCTTATCATCCCTAAAAATGGAATCTTGCTATACATTGATGGAGAGAATGTACAAAATAGTGAATCTGCGGTCAAACTCTCTCTCTCTCTCACTCTTCCCAACCCTCGTTAATGACCTCTTGAACGACAAACAGTAGTATATATTTTTACATTAAGACAAGAAGATTGGTATTGTAAATTAGTATTGTAGTATTTTGTATTAGTAAAGTAGTATTGTATTATTTTGTATCAGTAAATTAGTATTGTATTATTTTGTATCAATAAATTAGCATTGTATTATTTTGTATCAGTAAATTAGTATTGTATTATTTTGTATCAGTAAATTGGCATTGTATTATTTTGTATCAGTAAATTAGCACTGTATTATTTTGTATCAGTAAATTAGTATTGTATTATTTTATATCAGTAAATTAGTATTGGATTATTTTGTATCAGTAAATTAGCATTGTATTATTTTGTATCAATAAATTGGCATTGTATTATTTTGTATCAGTAAATTAGTATTGTAGTAATTTGTATCTTAAGATTTGTATAGCTTATGCAATCAAATTTATTTATTTGTATTTACGTAATATAATATTACATAATTAATTTAAGTAAATATGTATCAGTAAGAATAAATGTTGCAACAGAACTGTTTAGTTCAACAAGTTATGCAGCCATGTATTAAGTAGTAGTGATATATATTGTATTATAATACATGACACATGTATTATAATACAATATACATGTATTAAGTAGTAGTGATGTATATTGTATTATAATACATGTGTCATGTTTTGTAAACAGAAGAGTAGTAGTGTAATTGACATAAATTTACTTATGTCGTCGCCTCCATTAAAAATGGCTTTTGAATTACATAAACGCGTACAATTGCTACACAGGTGTATTTTGCGCTTGAAACACGTTCTTTTAAGCTGTGACTTCCGTACTGATTAATGCCCATATATATTTAAATATACCCCCTTATCTATTAAAGAATGCATTTTATCCCATATTGGCTAATGGGAAAATATCACGTTTTAGTATCCTAATATCCGACGAAGTATGTACCGTAATTTGAAAACATTTAAATAAAAGAATGCTGAAAAATATATCTAAAAAGTGCCATAGAACGGCTGACTAAACAAGATTGCAGAAAATCAAACAATTCCATCCATGCCACCGTAACTGTCTCTCTGAAATGAGGAATTTCATTCCTCATTTCAGAGAGAGAAACAAAGCAAAATGGCATCCCGCTGTTCAAGAAATGGTTGAACCAAATCAATTCGTCAAATATTTCCAGCAAAAAGTGTGCTGAAAACAAAATCGCTAAAGCAAGCCAAGAGGATATTGCCGTTTCCTGCAAAAAGAACTACTCGGGTTCATGGAGAACCGAAATGGTTCCATCCACACAAGGTCAAACTCAGGAATAACTATAATTAAAAAAGCCAATAGTGTTGAAAAGCTGATGAACTTGGCGAGGATTGAGCTCCATGGTTAACCGAGCAAGGATTCCAGCAATGCTTTCTCCTCCACTTCCCTGGTGGTATAAAATCAGTTTGAAGCAATGGAGGTGAACCATTTGATTAAAAAAGAGATTGGAAATCAAAATAATATCCAACTGTATAGTTATAGATTGCGTTCACGGTTCATGAACTCTTCGGTGCAATCGTAAGTTCACTAAAAAAAAACAAGAAAGCGGAAAATAAGGTATGCGATGAAGTTTAACGCGTAGATAGATAATTTTCCTCGACGCTGTTGGGCAATACCAGGAATGGACAACAACCTTTCTTGAGTAAAGAACTATTTTTGATCTAATGGAAAAAAAATGAAAAGCTACACCTGAAAATAGTCGGAGTAGAGGAGGTGGAGATAAGGGATATGGAAGAGAGCTGCTGTATGCTTGTCAAACAAAGAAAATAGCCAAACCAAACGCAGGTTTTCGTAACTGCTTTGTTAAACTTTTCAACACACGCTTGTCGCAAACTAAACCGATATTAACCAACAGAATATTTGGAGCCAAGACCTATATCTGGAACAATTTAGAAAGAAAATAAAGTTGGCCGGGATGTACATTCAAAAAGAACCAGAACGATGTGAGTAAGCAAGCATTGGGCTAAAATATTCAAGGAAAGCGAAGAAGGGATCAACAAACAAGAAAAAATGCCCGAATGAGAACTTCAAGAAACGAACTTGGAGGGAGAGAGAGAGATAAAAGAATAAAAACGCAGATCTCTTGCGAATGCCTTACGTTTTTTATAGGATTAAAATAAAAACATTGAAAAAAACTAACAAACGTCCAAGCA
>QLNU02013614.1:13917692-13930843 GCA_006491805.2 Dysdera silvatica
TTTTTTTTTTTTCTCTCTCTTTTTCGAAACCATAATAGATTTCCTGTTCCAAACGCGCTGGGGTTGCCTTGCTTTAGGCGCCAGATGAAGCCTATCACCTGACGTTTTTGCCCGATACGTTAGTTAAAGTTCATCATTTACTGGCTCGGTATTTCTTCAATTTGATTATTCTTAACTAACATCGATATTTTAAATCGATTGCAACAACTATTAGTAAATAATAAATGAGACATATAGACTTGAGTATAGAATTGCACGGCTGTGTCCCGTTCAGATAACACAAACCAGGGCCGAAGAAAGAGTTGGGGAATGACAAGAGACCCAAGACTCTAAAATGTTTGGTGAGAAACTTTGTTTTAAACTATTCAGAAGAATCGTTAAAACAATTACGAACGTGTCAGACAATTCTTGACTTTTTAATTCTTGAAAAATAGTGATGGGAGGTTGGATTTAAAGACGGGTCGAGATGCTCGCAATCTGCTAGATTGCTTAAGGGCCTTCACACCAAAAATATTGATGATAAAATGCATTAATTTAGAAGAAAAAGTTATGAACTTTAAATGCAATACAGTTGGCGAATGTTTGAGAGTTGAACATGGGCGCTAAAAATTCACAAACAGCGCTTTCCGCCAAGCTTTGCATTCCGGGAATGAAATGAGGAGAAGAATACACACGATGAGAGATTTTAAAAAAAAAATCCCATAGTTTTCCCAGAATCCCACGGGAATTTGCTTCCAATTCATTTCATTTTCTAATCTTCGTGTGGAAATTCAAGAAAATACGACAAAGAAATGGATCATTATTCTAAAATTCACGCTAATCGTTTCGCCTGAAATGGATCGCAAACAATCTAAATTGAGAATTATGTCTTATTTTCCAATTTCGTTTCAACGTGCAATTCTCTGAATCTTTATTATGTATCCGTGTATCGAAGCTTCAGTATGTATTGCACCGCTGGTGTGTATCGAAGCTGCAATACATACTAATATTTATTGTACCCCTAGTATGTATCGAAGTTGCAGAACATAATGTAGATGCGCAAAATCATTCGTTGAATGAACCTGCATGTCGTTTATGATGGCAAGAGTGTAAGAAATGAATTAGCATGTAAATAATGATTGAGCAGTGTGTAGATAATGATTGGGCATTGCATAAATAATGATTGAGCAGTTTGTAAATAATAATTGAATGCAAAACATGTACTAATAGGTTGGAAAGAAAGTAAATAAAGATGGAAAGAAAGTAAATAAAGATGGAAAGAAAGTAAATAAAGGTGGAAAGAAAGTAAATAAAGATGGAAAAGGTAAATAAAGATGGAAAAAAGTACATAAATATGTAAAGGATGGAAATAAAGGTAGGCAGAATGTGAATTAAGAATGAAATGGCGATCGTTTTGTTTAAAGTTGTATTATTTTTTATGCTTCGTATTTTGCCTTCAAATCATTGAGAATTTGCTAACCTACTGTTCAATTATATAAAAATATTGAGATCTTTATCTCCTATTCAACGCATGAAAATTGGCTTCATATTATGGTGGAATAAGCAGGAGGAGGTAATTTTAACTACTGGCGCCCCTACTTCCGTGCAAATCAATGGAGCATTTCGAAGAAAGCGTGGGCATCTCAAATAACTATCTATCTCCCATAACTATCATTCCCATAAGGCTATTCATGGGAAGGTATAGTAACCACCCACGTGAAAAGGCAGTCAGAATATAAATTAGCCGGAAAAATTCCAATGTAATAACTCTGAAAAATAGCTTTTGCTTTCTCAGAAGAGGAATGGTGATGAACCATAGCGACCACAAATGTCAAACCATCTTGTGGACACAGGTGTACATAGCATCGGTATCGAACGATCTCCAGCCTTGGGTAAAATCCCTGAAAGAACACGTGACGATTACAAGAAAAGTTGGAGATTCGGCTTTATGTTCATTCTGGTTCGATTCGTCTTCTATTGTTTCCAAAAGATCGGTCACTCACTTCTGACAGACAATTGTAGAGAGCCTTGAAGCAACGATGCGTTGCAACGAACATCTTGTTGGGGAGATATTGTTTTACGTAGACGATGGCAAATTACACAATAAATGGTCAGTCATTGTCCAGTGGCGTCACAAGAGCATCGGGAATTTCAGAACACTGAGGAAATGGCTTTCCTGCGCATCTACTGTGCAGAAATCCATTGCCAAAGGACAAGACAATTGAATAATAAATAAACTATTATGAAAATGGACACTGGGGTAAGAAATCGTATCGTCTAGTTTTTCCAAGTCAGCGATGGATGTTTCCTCTGAAAACTGCTTTTCAAGGATATGGTTGCGAAGCACATAAGAATGATACTGGGGATTAATGACTGGGTAATGGAACATTAATTTAATGGTAATTAATGACCTTTATTTTATGAAGTTTGGACCGTTGTTACAGGCGGATGTATAATGTAAGTAGGAAGAACCTTTTACCATACGAAAAGATCTTCCCAGCTGCTGTTTCATAAAGCTAGCCTGCATGGGCAACTGTCCGATACTAAGTCAAAGAGAGGTAAATATGGACCGCCCAAGTTGCCCTCATAGGCACTCAAGATAATATTCCATTGTTTCTGAATCGATTTATAATATCCTGTGGAGCAGACGATGGTTATTATCCGATTAAAAGAACGTTCTGAAGTCAGCTGTCGGGTTAAGGAAACTAGGTTACGTCTATAGACGTTTTAGTTCTCACATCTGTCATTTCTAGCAATCATATTCATTCACCTCATTGATTCTTTAATCATTAAAAATCAGTTCCCAATGATTAATATCAGCAACATTACACTAATTCCTCTTATCTATGAGCATGACTTTATGTTGCTTATACAACAAAAACAAAGATTGTATTTGGTGGGAGTGCGACACCCTGCCAACGAAGTACGTTCACCAATCTATGAAAATATCGTACAACAGTGGCTTATGGCAAAAGGGATATGTCTTTTAAAAATCCGATAACATTGAAATTTTCGTAGCCTAAAGCGAAAACTCTTCTTTTTGTGTAACCATAAAACTTCTTCAGAGCCTTCACAGTCAAAGTTTATTTATTATCCTAGTGCACTGGCGTAGGAACGGGGGAATCACGGGGCTCAAAGCCCCCCGCCGATGGGATATCAAGACCGATTACTTTTTTTGCGCCACGTCACACGAGTTTCTTTAGAGCTACATGAGATCCCACCCCAATAACTTATAACTTACTACGCCACCGTTATAATATATACACAGGGTCAACTGTTTGGAAGACCAGAGTTAGCTTTTAATCTCACATCCTTTAATCCTTTAGAAGGAGCAAGGGAGAACTATCCCTAGAAGTGTAATTTTTTGAATTAGATAGCAGATACTTTATTCTACAAAATATTAAAATGCACATAATCGCAGTTAAATATTTAATTATACAAATGTCGACAACTGTTTCGGAAGCTTGGAACTTCCTTCTTCAGTAGCTTCGTTGTTTATACCAAATCAGTGTTGATTTACCTTTGGAAGAATGAAGGCTCAAGCTTCCAAAAGAGTTATCAGCATTTGTATAACTGAGTGTTTACGTCTGTGTACATCTTATATTGCCAAAGCGCAGTGCACGGTACATTCAAGTGTATATTTTCTCTAAGTTTTGAGGTAGATTTTTGAAAATCGCAACTATAAAGACACTACAACTGGAACAAATGAAGCTTTAATTTTCAAGAATCCTTAAATCACAATTTACAGATATTTGTGTTTTGTTGCTTCTACTAATTTTTTCTCTACTCTTATCTACTCGTCTGTCTCCAGATGCTGTCAATGATATATTATCGTTGGAAACGTGAAATCACGTAAGCCGAAACAATAATTTTTATTGTATATACTCGTCTGTCTCTAGATGCTGTCAATCAAATTTCATCGTTGAAAATGGGAAATCATGTAAGCCGGAACAATAACTGTTATTGCATCTACTCGTCTGTCTCCAGATGCTGTCAATCATATATCATCGTTGGAAATGCGAAATCACGTAAACCCGACAAATAATTATTATTGCATCTACTCGTCTGTCTCCAGATGCTGTCAATCACATATCATCCTTGAAAATGTGAAATCAAATAAGCAGGAACAGTAATTATTATTGCTTATATATGAAACCACACAGAAAAATAAGGCGCAGCCACTAGAGAAACTATTTAACTGAAAAGCGATTTTTAAATATGTTGGACTATTTTATAATTACGTGGCTTCTCTAATTAGATGAGACTTATTTTTCTGGGAATTTTCATCTACGAAAGAAGAAAAAAATTGTAAATTTTTTCTGCCTTACGTTTTTTCGTATTTTCAACATTGATATCTTTTCTATCGCCAGGTTACCTCGTATTTCATTTTTATTAGCATTGCTGATATTGTAACTTATAAGATTGACACTTACTTGTTAAATAATGATAAACCTGTACAATGGCCCAACGTTACCCAATGTAAAAAGTAAACTTATTCAAATAGTAAGAAAGATGAAAAAAGATGCTACGAGTTTCCGCCGTACATATAGCAATTGATCTCAAAACTGACATTCATTTCAGGTGGACCCAATAAAAACCATCGCCTTAATCCTCTGCCCATGATATTTCCTTTAATTCAATGTAGACCTTCACCCTCGGAATTTAAAACGTCCTGTAGAATTAAGAACGCGTTTATTTAAAAAAAATAAAATAAATCGTTGTGTCCGTTATCTTCGTAGTTTCTTCCTTATTTAATACGTAAATTACTTTAAAAATACCATAACTAAACGTCTCATTCTTGTTATGATTCATTAAGTCCTCTTCCTTGTAGATAGACCACCCACTCGTTAAAAAGAACAATTAAGCGTCTAATTATTCGATGTAGTAATAAAAGAAAGTTCGACTCCGCCCAGGGAGTTCCCGGGTTCAAACCGGAAAGAAGGAACTGATGCACGAACCAAAAAAAAATAAAAAAAAATCTCGGGGACCATAACAAAAACAGAAACGCTGATTCATAGACCTAGTATTTCAATATGATGACACAGATTACATAGCTTCGAAGTCAATCACCCCACCTTCCTATGCAGCACGAACTGTAGCAGCTATATATCTAATAAAGCTTGTCAATTTTTTAGGCACGGACCTTCCCCTTAAACTGCCAATTTCACTGCCAAATATTCTATTAAAAAAAAACGTTATTTAAACGTGTCTTGCCCATTAACTTTAAAATTCAAAACATGGGCAATATTTTTAAGAAAAATTCAATGATTGATTATTTTTTTCTACTTTAAATGGTCACATCGGACCATTGAAAAACTTTAAAGAATTTCCAAAGAAAACTAAAGTTCGCGAGCTCCTAAATATTTTAATAAACATCGGTCTAACTTTAAGGGTAGCTAATGATGTATGTTAAAATCGCACTATGCAGGTTACGAGTACATATTAGAATAGAAAATTATCGAACACCTTGTGCGAATAAATTAAAAATTAAAAAACTTCCTCTACTATAAAATCGAGTAGATTTATTAAATTTGTATGCTTCCCCATTTTAAATAAATTCTGGCTTAAAAATACAACAACAAACGTGCGCGCGCACGCACACACACACACACATACATACATACATACATACATACATACATACATACATACATACATACATACATACATGCGCCCTGCGGTGGCGCAGTGTGGTAACGCGTTCTCCTAGTGCGCCGCTAATCCGGGTTCGACTCCCAGCAGTGCAAAGAACGCTTACTCAGAGATCTCATAAAGATCGCACTGCTCACTGTAGTCCGGGGTTTGGTTCCCTAGGCCTTAAGAGGTTCGGATTCCTCGGAAAACAGTAGGTCCCGGCGCAGCATGACCACTGTAGTCTTTGAGCCGTAAAACCAAAAAGCAAAAAAAAAAGCAAACATGCATGCATGCAGACAGACAGGATACACACACACACACACACACACACACATATATATATATATAAGTAAAATTATTTATTTTGGCACAAATAGTTGTTTTGTTAATTTCACATATTTTTGTTTATTTTACATAATTTTTTAAAAATTTTGTATTCTATTTTTTCGTAGATTTTTATTTTATATTCGCACTTTTTATCTGATTTTCTTTGTTACTATTTTACAATGCCAAAATCAGCGCATGCACAGGCATTATATAAGCAATGACACGGGGAATTATGTCATTACTTTTATGTAAAAAAAGTAATGACTTGGACGTAATTAACACCATATCCCGTTTTATTGCATCGCCGACTTTCATCTTTCGCTCCACTGGACGCCTCCTTCGCATTAATCACTTATCATTCCGTTTTAAAATGAGATCCATTACGGCTGAGTATTACCTATTTGCGAACCCGAAGTCAATGCACTTTGAAACAAAGTTAGGGCTCTACAATTTTGGAGAACACTTATTTATCAGAAGAGCGTCTTTCCCGCAAATAAGAAATTTGGTCTCATCTTTAATTATTAAAAGTAAAAGTGCTAAATTAATGAGCGTGCAAAACCTTATTAAGACCACTCCTTGCCGTTCAACACCTGTCTCTACACACGCGCCATTACCTCTCGCTTCCTTCCATCATGGCTCTTACCCCGTTAGCAGCGCGTGTCTCCGGACCCCATGGCGAGTCGTACATTGAGCAAAAATAAAATTAATTCAACTTATAAAGTAACATTTGGCTAGCGCAGATAGTTTCTTTGTTCTGGCGGAGCAACATGAGGTAACAAAGAAAATGTTTGTTGTTCAGCTCTTGCGAAATGGGTTGGGATGTAAGTATAATATCAACGGAGGGCTGGATAGCTGGCATGCATGATGAAGTCTTGTCAATATTGTGTCCTTGGATAAGACGCTCGAGGAAAAAAAGAAAGGGGAAAAAAGAAAATAGAAATAAGTAAAATAGAAGCATATAACTGAAAATAAAAATAATAGATTATACAATAATTTTTAGCACCCACATATAAGCAGTTCAAGCTTGAGCTTTTTTGTTTTAAAAGGAGACACCTTCCCTGTAAGGGATTTGGACCATGGTCTCTACGTTGAGCCGGAAGTGTCTTGACCGATAGCCGAAAGAGAACAGTAACAACGCTCTCTTTCTCCGTAAAATGTTAAATATAAAATTATTGTATAATAAATTCCCCCACGAAAACTTACAAAAATCTCGCCCCGGAGGCTTTGTGTGTTGACCATTATTTAGAAATTGTGTTATCCCTGCGGAGGGTAATAATATCTTACATCCTTATATAGGGAAAAGGGGAGTGTTGTTTTGTCTTGGTTCGTCTAGTGGTCAAGAAACTCCAAGGTAAACGGAGGGACCCTGGTTCGAATCCAGGATGAGGACGGCGTCTCTTTTTCTCCCGAAGCAAAAAAAGCTTTGGTTTGAAATGCTGATACGTGGGTGCCGAAAATTATTGTATAAAAAATTCCCTCAAGAAAACTCAAAAAATTCTCACCCCTGTGGCTTTTGTGTTGACCATTTTTTGGCAAATTATGTTAAAAATAATTTAGGAAAAGTTAAGGAGGTAAAGAAAGAGATGGAAGAAAAAGAGATACGAAATGAAAGAGAAAGCAAGTAGAAAGGGTAATAGCGAAAAAGGAACAATAAGGAAAACTTATCAACGGCATAAGAAAAGTTTCACAATGTTTTGGGAGCTACTGTTACCTTTATCGAGCGTATTTTAAAAAAGTCAGAATTTTCCGTATTTACACTCCTAATTCTGGGTTTACCCTTCGATCAACCCCACACTTGAAGTTTCCAAAGTGAGTTCTATACCAGATTTTCCCTAATTCTCATTCCGTTTCCCCCCCCACCCCCTCATATTGCGAAAATTGTGCATGATTCAAATATCGATTTTTATATAATAAAAGCCAGATTTCGCAACGGAAAACCTTCCCACAGCTAAAAAAAAGTCCACAATGGTGAAATGTAACATTTTTATGCAGAAAATTTATAGCATTGCATTCAGAAACACGTTCTCTCTCCCAAGCATATTCTACCGGAAGATCAGACGCTCCACGCTTCTCTACATGCAAGACGATGAGTTTTTTTCCATATAGTAGCCAGCGTACATTACTTTTCATAGTAAAGTAAAACGTAATATGCACAGTCTTTACCTACAAGGTAAAGACTGTGTACATTACTTTTCACATTCTTTACCTACAAGATAAAGACTGTGTACATCACTTTTCACAGTCTTTACCTACAAGATAAAGACTGTGTACATCACTTTTCACAGTCTTTACGTACAAGATAAAGACTGTGCACGTTACTTTTGACAGACTTTACCTACAAGATAAAGACTGTGTACATTACTTTTCAGTCTTTACCTACAAGATAAAGACTGCGTGCATTACTTTACACAGTCTTTACCTACAAGATAAAGACTGTGCACATTACTTTTCACAGTCTTTATTATCTTAGTCATTGTAGGTTATAGGATGTTAATCTGTTGGTAGCCCCCAACCAGCACATAATACCACCCTACAGAATGGCTACGTAAACAGATTGCAAATTCAAACGTTAGCAAGTGGGGGAAATATCAATTGGTTGGTTGGATATTTCTGGCGGAAGGACAGCATGGGTCATTCTGTACCGGAGAAAATATTTTAACAGTAAATTAAACACTGACCTGGGCTCATTGGCGTACGCAGGGGGTGTTGATAGGGGTTGTAACGCCCCCATTGCAATGAAATTTTGTATATTTAACATAGGAATATGTGAATTGTAGCTCTATGAACTCCAACTGAGCCTATAAACCCCACCCTTACGAGCTTTCTACGTACGTCTGTGGCTAAGCTCATTGGTAAAACATGCTCTACTGCAAATAAGATCTAGAAGCTGGTTTCAAAGTTAACTCGAATAACTTTTAAAACTGTAGTTTCAAAAAAAACTTTAGGGGTATAACCAGCTCCTTGTATACCTTCGTCCCCCTTGAAATGTGTTAAGTTTTTCAGTCCATGTGAATCCTTGCTAAATTTTTGATCCACCCCCTACCATCGAAAAAGAAGCAATTATACGCATTTATATGTCTAAATTAGTAATATTTTTTTAAACAAGGTATAAAAAAAATTAGCAAGTGTAGCAAAACTAGCAATGGTGAAATTCGAGCAAGCGTAGCAAAACCAGCAAGAGTAAGGTGTGTCAAGTAAAAGCTAGAAGAAACAAGGCAGGGAACACTCTTCATGCGAACAATAAAAAAAACTTATTCTCCGTGAGTCTTGTAAACCTGTCATAGTTCGTTAATTTAATATAATCTGAACTATGTAAAAAAGCATAAACCCTGAACTTTGAAAACATAATAATGAACTAAAAATAACCACATTGAACCCCAAAGAAAACAAAAAAAAAACGGGAATTTCAGGAACTAATGTTTCGTTGCATGTTGAACTACGGTGGATGTTTTAGTTGCTTGTCGCACGTTGGGAATCACATGATGATAATGATGATGATTCTGCAAAGAGTCCGTAGGAAAGGCGTTCTAAGAATTTAACGTTGTGTTCCCAGATGAGAACAATTGGAATCACATGTCCTAGTGAGATAGAGCGCACATAACAGATAAGTGGACAACACATGACTGATCAAATGTAACTCTAGTTGATAAAGTTATCATGATGACACATAGCGCAGACAGCGAGTATCTAAAACCAACAACAAACGCAAAAAGAGATGACTGGATACCTAAAAATCTCAAATTCAAAATCAAAAACATGAAGCACATGAAAAATACTGACATGGTACCGGTACCAATAGCACGTTTAAAATTAAGCACACTGATTAAAACATGGAAACGCTTAACATAGAGCTAAACATAGAGCTTAACATTAGCATTCATACCGGATTGCAAAAAGATGGAAGTTCTAAATGCATGCTGGAAGTTTCAAAGCATGGACATAGATTCTAGGCTTGGAAGAAAATTTCTAAGCAAATAAAAGGACATGAACACTGGAAATTCCTACGCTGCCGAGTTCGAAAATGCATATAATAACAATAGCAAACATAAAGCAAGCAAGAAAATTTAATCGAAGAAATCGATATACAATAAAACTGATAAAAATAACATTAATGAAAGAGGAACCGCCGAAACAATGGAGTTCTGTTCAATGAAATATATCTATTGAAGCCATGGAATTTTCGTATTTTTTGAGCGCTTTATAATACTCCGATTTTAGGTCGCTTTCTTCCCATGACCTTCGTCTGACCTTTCTTCAAGCAGATAAAGACACATGAGCTCATCGATTGGAAGAATATGCAAATACCGTTCCAAAACCGATATCGTTTGTCCATACCACGTGATGACAAACAACTCCGAATTTTACTCCCCTAAACTTTGGGGCCGCCCCCACTCCCCTTTTTAAGGGATCGCTGTTGCATGACGGATCCAAAGATCACGTGTCCATGACCGTGTCATGCTTCACGCTCAGTACCGGCTTCACGAGGATGTCCAGGGGAACAAAATCTCTGCCCAAGATCAAGGACAATGGGGGGACCCAACTGAGGACAATACGAAAAACAATAAGGACCACCTATTTATGATCTTTGTTGTCGCCCAACCTTGAGCGATTATAGGGGTCCCCCCTCTCGATTATATCATCCAGTTTTGCGGACACCACGCAAAAGCAATGTCCGAAACTTCCGTTTTGCCAAGCGGACGACAACAACGTCTGCTTTCTCCGTCCGCTTCAATCTAACAATGATGACAAAGCTTGGGCATAGATCTTCACCAAGTTGGCCATGTTTAACCTCAACGCATGACAATGTTGTTCGTTAATGGTCTCATGTTGTACCCTCATAACCTGGGGGCAAGATTAACTCCACCGTATGGTAAAATCAAGGAAGGGTCTAGAAAATAGTTTCAGAGGGGCACAAGGCTTAAAAGTTTAAGTAGACCTATTTTCTGAGGGATACCTCTCACCCACCTGCATCCGCCATTATTCAATATTAAAGCTTTAGTTAAACTTTCCAGACATAAGAACAACAAAGGGCATGCTGACAAATTAAAACAGGGCATATGAGGGGCATCTTTGTAATATTCTCCTGATTTCTTTTATGTAGGCAAATATTTTTGTCATATTTGCACACATGTTGATTTATCGTTTGGCACAAGTGTGGTGCTCACTGGAGTAAGAAAGGTGGGGGGAGTTCAGTGCAGCATGGATTCTTCTTTCTCCGGGCCCAGGACAGCAACCCTTGCCTCTGCTCATAAAAAGCACAACCGAAAGCTCCCAAGACTTTAGTAATGGGTATGTGGTATCAAAGTATTATCCATAGATTCCACACGAAAATTACAAAAGCATTGTATTGTGTATATGTTATACTCATTATATATTATATGGCCCATAGAAATGAGCAGGTTCGTGCTAATTGTGAAGTTGGCTATGACATATCGTTCCTTGGTGAGGTTCCCTAGTTGAATCCGGAATGGGGTGATGTAACTTTCTTCTACACTAAAAAGCTTTCAATTTGAACTATAAAACGTGGGGTCTTAAATATTATCCATACATATTTCTCTTTAAAGCTGCGTCACACACACATATGACGAAGTATTTTTTTTAAATAACTGTAATTTTAATAATTGTTCAATTGTAATATTTAAAATAGGTCTGAATATTCATTAAACTATTCCGTGATGGTTTGTTTCTGTTGTTGTCTCATGAACTATTTTAAACTTGTATCCATAATTTTTCTAAAAATATGAAAGAATACTCATTTATAATTGTTATTTTTAATTAAATAATTATTACTATCAGGTTGTTATTATTAGTATTAGCTTGTTACATTAAGTATTAGGTACTTCGCACTTTTAAGTTGGCTATTAGCTGCGTCTGAAAAATTGGGTGAATGTTACAAAAAAAAAAAGAATCATATATATACACACACACTCGTGTCCAAAATTAAGATTACACACAATGTTATTTCAATGCAGAGGTACATATTTTGCTCAGTAACTTTCGATATGCTTAATTTATAAAATATAATCTTACAGAAAGCTAAAGAGTTATAAACACTTGATATAGTTACAAAAAATAAAAAATTTTCAGGTACCCTATGAAAGAAAAACCACGATCAAAAATGGTGCAAAAATTGGAGGTAGAAAAAACTTAAAAAAAAAAAATTAGGGTAATAAATCTATTTACATGAACATCAGCTATCATTTTCTAATAATTTTGCATGTTTATATGGGAAAAATTGTCATTCTAAATCGGTTTTTAACGAATTTTTGTTTTCCACCTGCAATTTTTGTATCATTTCTGATCGTGTATCCTTCTGCATAGGATACCTGAAAAACTTTGATCTATTTGCAGTTCTGTTAAGTGTTTATGGCTCTATAATTTTCTATAAAATTATTTTTATAAATATAATTCATCGAAGGGTAAAGAGCAAAATATGTACTTCTCCCATTGAAATAACATTGAATATAATCTTAATTTTGGACACCAGTATATGTAAACTGACAAGGGGAACACACAGTGAGTGCCCCGCCGATTTTGATGAAATGTTTTGATGGAAGTAGAGCCAAAATAAGGAAATACGTGTCTCGGCATTCGTGCCAATGCGGCTTATTTTCGGAGATATGAATTTTTAAAGATTTTGCATATTATATATGAGCCTCGGTAGCTGGGTCGTTAAGTTGTCGGCTCTTCGCTTCGTATTTTTGTGTTCGATGCCCGGGGAAATCGATCACTTTTTCTTTTTTGATGTACTCATTTTATTTATGTATTTTTATTAGTAAAAATACTTCGCTTACAATCGGATTTTGTTCATAAACTTACTTTAATAAAATTCGTATTTATGTAGTTATATGTTAATTGTATGCTTATTGGCAGTGATAATTTCTACTCGAATTTTAATTGTTGATTATTAAAAAGTTGAAAAGTAGAAAAAGTTGTGATGTAGCCATCCAGCCTGTTATGTAGTTAAGTAGATCCAGCACACTTTAATAATGTTTTTACAAATGACGACGGCACCTCTTCTTCTACTGTTGAAGTAATTCCACCTCATTGTACCCCATACTGTTAACCTCGTGATGTGTACTTCCTTCCGTCAAGTAAAAAATTGTGTTGAAATCTTACAAGAAAATAGTCATTTAAACACGCGAGCAGATAGATGCTTTGAAGATCCATTCACTTATTCACCATCAACTCTCGGCGCCTATTTTCAAGAA
>QLNU02013614.1:13930943-13962135 GCA_006491805.2 Dysdera silvatica
AATAATGCACATGATTTGCAAATGTAATATTGCGTCAATAATGCACATGATTTGCAAATGTAATATTGCGTCAATAATGCATATGATTTGCAAATTTAATATTGCATCAACAATGCATATGATTTGCAAATGTAATATTGCATCAACAATGCATATGATTTGCAAATGTAATATTGCATCAATAATGCATATGATTTGCAAATGTAATATTGCACCAATAATGCATATGATTTGCAAATGTAATATTGCATCAATAATGCATATGATTTGCAAATGTAATATTGCATCAATAATGCATATGATTTGCAAATGTAATATTGCGTCAATAATGCATATGATTTGCAAATGTAATATTGCATCAATAATGCATATGATTTGCAAATGTAATATTGCGTCAATAATGCATATGATTTGCAAATGTAATATTGCATCAATAATGCATATGATTTGCCGCACAAAGATCGTAATATAAACCGTTTAGTCTTCATTTGGAGTTGTAGGTTCACCCACTTAAGTATGCAAGTGGGGGAGGGGTGATGGGGTCATGCCCCCCCTTGATTGCGATGGAATTTTCTAAATGTATGCATATGGATATGTGGAGTTGTAGTTCCCTAAACCCCCCCTTATAAACTTTCTACATACGGTGATGGGTTCAGCTCGTTAAGGTACGCTGAAAGTTAATAAGGGGTTACGGGCTTCTAAGGGATTAAAGAGTTACAACTTCATGTATTCACATGCATTCAGGGGCGTAGACATTGGGGGGTTCAGGGGGTATAAATCCCCATTAGATAGCAAAACACATTATATTCTCATAGGTCACATCCAAAACTCTTCCTTAAAGGCGCTTTAGGACCACCCATCCCATGAAGTTTTAGCTGCTACGCCACTGTATGCATTTATACAAAATTTCACCGTAATGGGAGGTTATGACCCCATCAATCCATGGGCGGATTTACCATTTGCCGCCCCTTCCTACCCGTCCCCCCCCCAGTCAATGGTAAGAACATAAAAATTGATACATTCAATATACGCCCAAAACTTTTGTATTGACAATAAATATTTAAAAAAAAACAAAATCATAAATTGAAACATAAACATTAAACAATATTAACTTATATTGAAGTATTATTTCTTTTTGGTATATAATAAATCAAGTTCAATTTTACTGGAATAAATTTCAATTTTAGCAAAAACTAAAACCCTGTCGAACGCTGTTATTTAAATGGAAAGCATGACGTCTAGCTTTCTTCTCGGCAAAGCATTTGATTATATCATCGTATAATATTGATTTTGTTATATCAGACTCAAATTCACAAAATTTTGCCACCCTAATCTATAACTTAGTAGAGTCTATTGGGAAATAAGGCGCTGCATCAATCCCCGCTACGTACGTTACGGGTATAGATCATTTTATCCTGAAATC
Organism: Dysdera silvatica; assembly: GCA_006491805.2. NCBI lineage: Eukaryota > Metazoa > Arthropoda > Arachnida > Araneae > Dysderidae > Dysdera > Dysdera silvatica. The sequence continues at coordinate 13,932,367 of QLNU02013614.1, forward strand.
TGGGAATTATTCATGAACTTGCTTGTAAATACACCTATTATCATTATTACTATTAAGACCTTTACTATATCACCTTTGAAGTGATCTTAATCTAAGCAAAATAATAGTAAATAAATATAAATTATATGATCATTTAATTTACATATATGCCGTTTGGGTTGTGTCAGCAAGTTGTTTCTTGAAAGTTAACAATTCATAGATTCTCTAAAAAATACTGAATTCACCACTATCTATTACCGTAGCACTGATGGTGTATTTATTTTACTACCATACAATTTTATGCAACAATCACCTCCTTTAAAGATATTATATTTAAAACCGTGTAGGAGAATACTGATTTTGCTCTGTGTAGCAGAAAAGCTGCTTCAAAAATTAAATCATCGACATAGAAGTAGCTAAAATGGTAAAAAGGCCGTGGGTGTTAAGGAAGTACCATGTCCTTGTCTATCCCGAAGACATGGACTAATGATGGTTGGTTCATGAAGGCGCAATAATGTCAAAAGAATAGTAATGGAAGTATGAGAGGAAAGATATTTGGAAACATAATGCTACATACTAAAATAATGTACAGTAGATCGTAGTATAAACATCGAAATCATAATAGGTTGCGTTTACAGCTGCAAAAACCAGAGGAAAAATAAATCAAATATGAAAGAAATCGGAAGTCCCACAAGAGCAGTAGGAGAAACTTACCGGTTGTAAGTTTCTTAGAGATCAATGTGTATGTTTAAAATATATTTTAAAGTCTACATGCTTTACAAACGATCTTCTGAAACTTAACAGTAAACAAAACAGTATGATTAAAAATTAAACTAAAGGTATTTCACGAATTTTCAGGGTTAAAAATTTAACACCGGAATTATAGTTTTAAAAACAGAAGGAAAAATTAAAATTCTGAATGAAATTTTAAGATACGAGATTAAATATGAGCCTAGACTCAAAATTTTTAAAATTAAAACCTAGAATTAAAACAAAATAAGTTGAGATTAAAATTTGAAGTATTTGAGAACTTAAAATTTAGAAATAGAATGTAGGTCTTACCATATTCCAAGATTGTGACTAAAAAGACATAAAAGAAAGTCCACGACATTTCCACTAACGAAATGTCTCTGAGGAAATGTTTCGTCGAAGGCATTTTGATCAAACCACAAATGTCCGAAGTATCAAAAACCAGTCCAAGCACAAAAATTCACCTTCCAATATTCCATAGAGAGGGGGAAATTACATCTTTTGCTTCGATTTAAAATTCGGGAGAATTTTCAAAATGTGAACGATGACATCCAGATTTAAAACCGTTAACATCACATGTCAATTTTTTTTTTTTTGCTATCGTCGGAAACAGGCAGATGTTTTGTGGAGATCGGCGGTGTGCGTTGTGAGAGAAGAGTTTTTCCGAGGTCTCCTTTGTTGATTTACTGGTACTGAACTTATGAATGAAACTATCCAAGGCTTTTCCCAGCCACGCACGATCGTGACGTCAAGGGGTCACATGACGAAAACTAGTAAGTTTCGGCGCATGGGCAATACCTGGTTTTGTTCGGCATGAATGAAATTGGCGAAGGATGTCTCGTATTGGCTCCTTTAACGCTCCTTTGGCTGCTGATTCCGTCAAGAGCTCCTTAGTACGCGCGTACCAAGAAATTAAAAATGTACGATAATCAGGGCCAGATTGGGCTTTCGTGGGGCCCAAGACAAAATTTTTTCCAGGGCTCCTTATTATACAAATTAAGCTTGTGTAATTACACTAGGACCCGCATATGACGAGGATCGTGGGACCAATGAAAATGCTCGCTAACTCAGTTCCAGAATTTAAATTTTAAACTTTGAAAATAAAATCGGTACAGGTAGTATATTTACATCAACGTACATATAAAAAAGCTCTGAAATTCGCGGATCATGTGGCAGAAATTTGCGCCGCAAAAAGTTGGCGCCCTACTGATAAGGTCTGATTCCACACGATTCTTCAGCGTGTTGGGCCCCTCAAAAACGAAGCGGGCCCTAAACATTTGCCTGGTTTGTCTATGCAATAATCCGGCCCTGACGATAATTAACGGAAAAAATATCCATCATAATATGATGGTAATTTTTTCCGTTAAATATTTAATTAGTGAAAGTTTCTGTTTCCTTCGGGTTTCGATCTCGAATACGCGCCAAAAAGAAAGCCAAAGGACCCATTCTTGTGTAATTTATTCCGGCAATCCTACATCGTCATTTCCGAAATTGCCTATTGTTTTTTGGGAATTACTGAAATTGATGTATGCTAACAAACATGTCCAAGCTTGCAAACACTAAACGAAAATCGTTTGAAAAGGCTAGTGAGAAAGGAAACGTCTGGTTTCCTTCGGGCTAGACATAAAATGTCATTTTTCTATGACATGACACACATTGACGTCATCGGCCATGATATATGAAACGGTGCTCCATTGTTCTATAGAATTTGTATTGAAAATATGTCCTTCGCAGGCGAGTTCGAAATGGCTAATTTAAATTCAATAATATGGTAATAGAAAAATGTGGTGAATTCATTTACCGCTTTTCCTATTCATTCAATGCGAAGGAAAAATAAGATTATATAATTATTATTAATATATTAATAGACAGCGAAAGGAAAAGAACGTTAAGAGAATTTGTTTCCGTAAGTGTCCGAACACACAAAACAAGGACGAGGTTTGAAACTATAATATATACTCAATTTAATAAAGTCTTTAATTGAAAATGATTTTCCTTATATTTAAGCCGTTACCATGCCCATCGGACAAAATCACTCAACATTTACATGAGACTTTTTTATTTTTTAATTAGGGCGCCTGTTGTATATGGTTCTCTCTCTCTCTCTCTCTCTCTCTCTCTCTCTCTCTCTCTCTCTTTCTCTCTCTCTCTCTCTCTCTCTCTCTCTCACTCACTTGCAATGCCTATGACTAACTCTTCACTACAACGTACCACAAGCGTCGTTTATACTTGTTGCAGATTCCTTGAGGGTTTGTGGCCTTTTAGTGGACTCATTGTAAAATGGGGCCCCAAAAGATAATTCCTATTATTATTGGGGCCAAATTATACGTTTCCTCGTAAAAGCCAAGTTCCGTTATTAACTTAACAATTGTTTCCATATTAGCCGATGATATGGTTACGATATATTTTAAATTAATCGTAAAGAAAGGAAAAGAACGATTTTTTGGCGCCCGGTGGGACCTGAACCCACAACCCCTGGATCGCTGGTCAAGTGCTCTTCCAACTAAGCTACAGGCGTCGGTAATTCTTCCCTTACGAATATATATATATAAGGCTTTCTATGGATAAGTTCACCATTAGTGTGGGTCCCACCAGGTGCTACAAAATCATTCTTTTCTTTGCGAGTAATTTAACATGGGTTTTTATATATTTTTTAAGTTCTCTTTAACATTGCGGGGATTAATAATACTTATTCGACAACATTGGCATACGCAGGGGGGTGTTGATGGGGTTGTAACCCCCATTGCAATGAAATTTTATATATTTAACATAGGAATATGTGTTGCAGTTCTATACCCCCCCATTGAGTCTATAATCCCCTTTACGGACGTCCTGCGTACGTCTTGTGCAACAATGAAAGCAAACAAACCAAATAGATTGGTAAAAAGGTAATCATTTATAAACCAATTAGCTCTGAAACTTGCCTAGAAACACTCAATAAGCGGAAGGAAATAGACAAACTGCTGTCAGAAATTGATTCCTGCATAAATTTTTTTTAATATTTTAGTAAGTTGTACGTCTTTTAATCATTTTATAGTTCATATCATTATCAATGCCATGAAGAATAACCTTTTCGGTTGACACTTTCATTTTCCTTCATAACGCAACAGGCTTTGTAAAGGGGTTCAGAGCATCCCGCTGAATAATAAGACACATCTTTATATTTAGCATCCTATGATCTTCTTTAAGGATACGTAAGCCCCACCACAACTCTAGGTTTGCTACTCCACTGATCATAACCCTATTTTTAATTCGTCTTTCTTTACCAAAATCATCACATAAAAAAATATCGACTTTTTTTTTTTTATATAGTTTAATTCACACAAAATGTTAGTAGGTTAACAAACTAAGAAACAGGCAGTGTACGACCATGGGAAAACACCTACTCTTAAATGTTTTTTGCAAGAAAGGTATACAGGTTCCGCTTCTATTGTTGTGGGGAAAGGGGCCTTTTGACGAGGACGATGGGATTTCCCTCGAAGGAGCAAACTTTTTTTTTAGTCATTTTGGATTTTTTCTTATTTTTCTTAGATATACTGACATGGTGCAGGTATTTTTCTGTGAAATTTGGCAAAATATTTTTATGATTGATATTCGGTTTCAAAAATTTGGCGTATTTAGTTATTTATAATTGTATGATAGTATTAAAAGCGGAATTTATGTAATCTAACAGCAGCATAGTACAAAGCATATATAAAATTGTTTTAGATAAAGAATAAATAAAATAATTTTAATAATATATGTCATATATGCAATTTTGGAAAGGTCGGCAGGTTCATTCTTAAATTCTCCGCCTACCGCTTTTTCTGGGGGCGTATCCTCAAATGTAAACTTTTTGATGAGTAGACAATTTATTCGACAATCCATCCAAGTTAAAGTCAGTGGCGTATTGGGGGCTCAGGGTCTTATTCCCCCCCCGTTAAATTTCAAGGCATATTTATTTAACAACGAATTACACATATGTATGTGTGACCTCTTTTTATGTTTAAACTATTTTAGTGTTCCATATAATTTTTGAATTATTATATCCCCTATTGAAATTTTACATACGTAGGTACAGTGGCGTACGCAGGGAGTGTTTATGGGGGTTATAACCCCCATTGAAATAAAATTTTGTATATTTAACATATGAATATATGAGTTGTAGCTTTGTAAACCCACGGAGCCTATAACCACTACGGTTTGTCAGAAATCATCGTTTTTCACTTTTTTTCGAAATTGAAACCGGGATAGCGCGCAAAAGTGCTCAAATGGTCTCATTAGTACGCATGTATAATCTTGTACCGATCAGTTAATATCTAGGTCTGCCACCGGGGCCATTTATTTCCGCCTATAGTAGCTATAGGCCTTTTATGCAGTTTTTGTGCATTTTTATTAAATAGTCGTTTATTTAACAGGCTAAATTCGTACTAAGCTCATCTTTGGAGTCTTTTTGTCCTGTAGTATCCCTACTGTGCACTAGTACATAGAAAACTTGCGTTTGCTCAGTTTAGGACCACATTTTGGCGCCAAATGTAGTTTATTGTGAAAAAAAAATGTTTGATACAAAAATTTGCCCTTTTATGCTGCTCTTAGCTTATTTCAGATTCAAACTAAAATAACCCAGAACTCACCACGAGGAGATGGCTGCATTTCGAATTTCACACGTACCCACTCCAACCACCCATCCATGTTGGCGCGGTTTTTATTCTGAATCATCTGAAGTTTTGTTCATAAAATCTCTTTTTGTTTCTACACGTGGAATTTTTTTCCCATCTTTAATTGTTGTTCGAATGACGTCATCTCTGTTCAAAGTACCACATACGGTTGCTAATGCCTCGGTTACAAGTTTCGCAGTTCGCTCAACAGCTTGAGTGTGGTATGGTATGTTTATGATTTCCACTTTCAGCGGTATATCTCCTATTAACATACGTGAAATTTTCTTGGTTTCGATGTGCATCGTCAAAGGTTGTTCTATCACTTGACAATCTGATTCCGAATATATGCCCCAGTCAATCAGCTCAGTGTAATGTGAGGCATCGGGATTAAAATGAGGTAGTCGGAAGGTGCGAACTTCATGGGAATTCTTATTAGCTCTTACCTTGGATATTCTTCTTAGTGTTAATTGTCTTATGTAGAGCCGTTCATCTCGGAGCATGCAAATTAGGACGTTCTCCAGATGACAGCAATACCCATTTCTCTTGATGACTGGATCTACAATATTCTTTAAATGTTGACTAAAGTAGCGTGACCTTGCAAATGTTTTCCAAAGGTGTTTAGCCCCACGTTCACAGAGTGGTTCTTGTTTGATATCAAACCACATGGGCGCGTAAACTTTCATAATGAAAGTGACGAGAATCTCGAGATTTTGCGAAGGTTCAGCGGTGCTTATGTACAAACGCAGGATTCTATTCGCAACTGTTAGCCATCTTGAATTATTAAGTTTGCCAGGGTTTTCGTTTTCAAAGCCAGATGTGCATTGGCCGCTTGCAACAGCTCGGCACATTTCATCTCTGATCAGTGCTCAATATCTTTGGATCAATTAATGGGAGTTCACTTTCCACCGTCTCAAACTTGACCAGAGGAAATTTCTCACAGTCTCCTAGTTGTTCGCCTATTGGACCCGAAAATATGTTTGGTCCTTTGGTGTGTCCGTGCAAGCTCTGTAATAGGTGACGTAGAGGGAGTTCATTTGCATGAAGCTGGCATATACACCACTGGAGCGGTCTATTAAGTTCCTTTTCTATCAGTCGAATAGCTCCATTGAGGTGTCATGTGTTTATTGCCGTTCCGTCGCAGCTAATAGCCACCAAATCATGCGTAAAAATGCCAACATCGGCCAAAGATTTTAGCAATCCAGTTTTCATAGCTGCTCCTGTACCAGAGCTTGGTGTAAAGTGTCCGACGTATTTGGACCCGAGCTCTTGCGCTAACGAAACGTCTTCCTCTTTTCTCTTGCATCTGTGATACTTCATTCCTCGTTTCTCTTGAATAATAGTCGTGTCTCGTCTTCCGTCAAAATAGATTGTTTTCAGGATATCAACTTCCTCAATTCCTGATTTCTTGTTTCATTTCGCCTCTTCTGTCTTTCCCATCTCACTCTACACTTACTAATCAATTTAGAGGTATCCTTCTCGGCAACTCAACGTGTGTTAATCATTGATGCATTTGCCAGTTGTTCGGCTTTTCTGTCCGATATCCCAATTCTATCACATGCACTGGCGACTGAGGGTAGTGGTAGTCGTGCATTTTTTTCCTCTCCTCTCGTTTTCACTTTTGTCAATTGTAGCATTAAATTATATTTTGGAACAAAATCTTCATCTTTTTCCGAATGACTTTCCGTTGAGGCTTCTACTTCAATGTTTGCAGAAACCAATGCTGAATCTTTCCTTTTCTTTCTATTTAAAGAAGCAGCCTATATTCCTCCCACGCGCTTTTCGGTAATTTATTTTGGTTGTCTTAGTGTCCACTCCTGTCATAATCATTCTTCTGGTAGTACGTTGATCGGATAAAAATTCCCGCTCTATTAGTGGAATTTTGTCACCACAACAATTGCATTTATTGAAATCTGTGCATTTGCGCTTAGCTATATCAAATAAGGTACTTCTCACGTGATCAAGAAACAATTTCCTGTTACTGTACCCGTTGTTTTCTTAGAACTTTTAAGCACATTCGAATATTTCTTGTAGTAGGCAATAATCATATCTTTCACTCTCTTATGAGAGATGGTGTTCATGGGTGCTTTCTTCCAGACATGTTCGATACCACATGCAACTTTGTTAGCTATTTCTGACACAGAAGTGGCTTTGTGATCGTTGTTTCTGACCCACAGGTAATATACTATCATGTCTTTGTAAGTTGGTGATGTCACGCAGTTGATGGCACTGTGTTTTTTCTCGTCTTCTTAGAACGATTCATTCTCAAACCCGCATCAATTCAAACTAATTAATAAAACTTGAGGTTTCACTAAAATATATGCTTCTTTCTTCCAAGACTATCTGCAGAAAAATGAAGTAGTAATAATCTTTCCCGAACAATATTGGCTCGCGATGGACACGCTAGCCCTACTGGCGCCACGCGGTAGGTGCCATGCCGGCGATCAGTGGAATAAATGCCAAAAAATTAAACAGTGATGTACGTATACACTAAGGCTACGACATTTAGGAATAATAAGCGTTTAAGCAATTTAAAATCAACATTTTGGATGAATGTTTTTTTTTTACATTAAAGTAAGTTTTTGGCGCCCAAATGTGGTCCTAAACTGAGCAAAGGCAAGTTTTCTACGTACTATTGTGCAACACGGATACTATAGGACACAAAGATTTCAGAGATGAGCCTACTCCGAATTTAGCCTGTTAAATAAACGGCATATTTAATAAAAGTGCACAAAAAACTGCATAAAAGGCCTATGCCTACTATGGGCGGAAATAAATAGCCCCGGCGGGAGAACTCTATATTATCTGATCGGTACAAGATTTTACATGCATACTATTGAGACCATTTGGCCACTTTTGCGCGCTAGCTCAGTTTCAATTTCGAAAAAAGTGAAAAATGCTGATTTTCGACCCAGATGAACTTTCTGCCTACGCCTATGCGTATGTATCTGAGGAACTAAAATGATGCGATGAATTGTCATAACTCAGAGCTGCTAAAAATCGATTAATTTCGAAGATGTGGAATCCTCTTTTAATGTATCACGCCCATGAGAAGAATGTACAGCTTCCAGATGGATGAAAAAAAACCCCGCTCAAGTAAATTCATAAATTATGAGAACTGTTTTCTTCACATTTCGATTTTTCAGCTGATATTTCCATTCTTAGAAAGAGGCAAGATTTTCTCTTTATTTATTACTCAGCTTGAAGCTAAATTCTTGCCAAATACCTCACTTACATTCATAGCATGTGTCATAACTTATATTCGGGAGGCATGATGGATTTCCATATCAAGTAGCGTCAGCTATTGTTCAAAGTATGTTAGTGCAAACATCAGATTTTATTGTTTATTTTGCACAATATACTTATATATCTATTCTTGTATATATTGTTTTCATGCATTCCTTGTCAAGTGAAATACTTCCTTCTTGCAAGACGTATCACGCTACTTTCTGTTATATAAGCTGCTGCCAATCTTATTATCTTCAGGTGTTTTCAGCAGAGAGAGAAAAAAAATGGAGTAACCAGCCCCTCCCCACGTTTTCTCGCTCCTGAGAAAACACCTGCCTCTCTTGTTACAAAAACCCTCCTTTAAGATCATAATTTACCAATCTTTCATAAAAATGTATCGTTTACAAACGATACATTTTTATGAAAGATTGGTAAAAATGTATCGTTTACAAACTTGGTCGTAAGCTTCAGGCAACTGAATTGGGAAGTTTACTTGCATACCTGCAGAAATTCAGTTTATAGATGTTTGAAACACTCTGTGAAGCAAGGAAAGTGGAGATGCTGTTGTTACATATTTTTGCAGCGAAAAGCAAATAGCATCACTGGAAGGCCGAAGAAAACCGGTTTATCAGTGGTACAGTGCAAAAACGTAAAAATTGAATATGCAAAAATTGAACGTTTTCGAAAATGAAGTGTAAACGCTTACATCAGTAGATTAAATTATGTTGATTTGATCGCGGATGTAAGATTTTAAATTGCGCTTTCTGAAAAGCTTCTTTTTTGCACTTACGGCAATTGTGAGATACGTTGAAAATACGTTTTATATGTGTAAGCCAGGCGTAAAATTTCAGAAAAGAAGGATTTTTTCTGATAAAGGGAGAGGCATTTTGATGGAATCAAAAAAATTCTTTTAAAGAATTTTATATTACAAACAATAATATTTTTCAAATAGATGAAGAGGAAACTCCCACAGCCTCCTCCATGGCACTGTCTTGGTATAAATTGTTACAAAGCTTAATGTATAATTGTACAATTTAACGCAATGTATAATTGTACAATTTAACGTGATGTATAATTGTACAATTTAACGTGATGCATAATAGTACAATTTAACGTGATGTATAATTGTACAATTTAACGTGATGTATAATTGTACAATTTAACGTGATGTATAATTGTACACAGAGCCCTTTCAGGTATTTGGCCTTAGGCGAGAATTGCCCCTCCTTTTTTTTTATCATTACTATTTCGCCTATATCTCCCCTCACTACCATCACCAATATCCAACAATATACAACAATGTAAATTTTCTGTTATACTTTGAATCATTAAACCCGTTAATTATATTTATATTTTAAACTTATATTAGTTATTTTGTAATATTAGAATATTGTGAATAGTAAAACAATTGCTACATGTTATAATTGTTTAATTTCAACATTTTATATTTTTGAAAACTGAGATATTAAAGGAGTAATATTTCAAAACACAACGTTGTATTATCAGAGCTAGAAGGCTTAAATGTATTAGATATAAAAGAACTTGTGTGTAAAATTAAACAATGAAACACATCAAACATTTTTACATTCGTCAAAGTAAAGACTTATTAACTAATTGTTTCGTATACTTTTGAAAACAATTCGATGTTTTAATTTTTCCTATTTTTCATTTTTTCTCCTCATTTGCTCAATTTTTTATTCGTTTGATTTAAAATTAATTTTTTACGCCATTTTCCTCCCTGGGCTGTCGCTTACTCTAACCTAATGATAGAGACGGCCCTAATTGTACGTACGCTGTCTTTCCAAAATATATACGTCAACCGAAACGCGCGTTATTGTTCTTGAAGGCGTGCGAACAAACGTCACTCTAGCAGCGGAACACATTGTATATAAAAAACCATAAAAGACGTCCTTTTGTTTCGGTCCTATGAGTATGAAGAAAGAAAGGTGAGTACGGCCCCTCGAACCGTGGATAAGGTGCGCGCATTAATGTCGTTATGGGAGTGTGCCCGTTCAACATGTGGAAGACCCCCTCCCTCCCTCTAGAATCACGGAGCTTTTCTAAGATCAGTTTTGAGGCGATGGGGGCAAAGGGGGGGGGGCAAAAGAATGATCAGCGATGCAGGCTTCCGGAAGCAACCTCATCATCCACTTCCGGCGCTCTCACGCTACGGAAGACCCCTCCGCCCCCCCCCCTTATTTTTTCCTCCACAACAGAAATACGTGGACAACAGATGGTATACACCAGGCTGTATCTTTAAAAGCCATCGCGATATTAAAAATATGACCACTATCGAATAAGTTCTATATGGAATAATTACCGAAATCGAACGATGCAGATATACATCGGGAAAACGTAGAAATCGATATGTTTTGTGTAATATATTTCCTGTCATCAATTTCTCCATTTGAATTTTCACGAAGAGAAGGATGCGGGAGCTGTGTTTATAATATTGACAGCTCATTGAGAAATCACGTCATGTAATTGATCACATTGCATCATGCTTAACCACTTCATGTTATTCCGAAGGTGAAAATTGAGTGTGGAAAGAATCTTTGCAGTGTGTTCGTTATCAAGAATGACTTATTTGCCTTTTGTGATTATTTATTTATTTATTTTATTTCTTTTTGTAAACATTAGCAGCGAGTTTCAGCCACGTCAAGAAACCTGGAATTTTTTTATAATTTTTACGTAATTTTTAAACGCTAATGTAATTTAATATAATTTTTAAACGCTAATGTAATTTTTTTTCTAAATTGATAAAAAAATTTATTGAGTGAAAGAACTTAAAGGTATAGTAGACCTTCATTAACAGAAATACTTTTAACCGAAATACGTACAGTATTAAAAAGGATTTTCTTTTTACGATTTTTGATAATACACGTTTCCTTACAAAAAACGAACTACTGTCCAGTATATTGGTAAAAGTTTGGGATAAACTGTTCGACAGAATTTAGATTTCCAATGAAGTAGAAGAGGAGAAAAAAAGATAATTTCCAAGACTTCTTAGAAAACGTTCCCGGATGTGAAGATATAAGTCAAAGAGGGATTAGTGCAGAGGCGTAGCCAGGGGGCGGTTTTGGGGGTTGTAACCCCCATCGCAATGAAATTTTGTATATTTAACATAGGAATATATGAGTTGTAGCTCTGTAACCCATCCCATTAAGCCTATAACCTTCCACTTTTGGACTTTCTGCATACACCACTGGATTAGTAGATGGGTAAATGGCGATGATCCCGAACTTGATTTTAATGGTCAAAACATTATTGATATGGTTCTCTTGCTTGGTCAGCTTGGTGTGCGGTCAGTTCTCTGGTGGGTGACATTTCGTGGGAAGCTGTAGGTTGGGGTGATATTTGTTGACTAATATGTGGATACCCTTTGTTGCTGACAAACAACTAGCAACTGTTCACCATTATTTGGCAGTTTAATTTTCGAACACCTAATAATGAAGGGTCCAAATGGTGAGCTTTGAAAAAATACCCGGAAATTAATATCAAACTTCTGACAGGTTATTATCATATCCTCGCATACACATCTAAAAACATTTTTTTTTTTTAAATTTTAAAACTCTTTTGACAAAATAATCTAAATTCTTAAACATATTATCTATCTATTCATTCATCTATATAGTTGTTCGTAATGATATACTTTTGTGTAAGTGTAAGTTATCCTTTTATTAATACTACACAAAATTTTATTGTTTATACAGCCCTTTTATTATTATAATATTAGTATTAATATATATAACCTTATTGTTAACATATATAATCTTATTGTTTATGTAGGATATTATTACCCTTCTGAGCAGGGGCGGATTTAGAGATCATTCAAGAGGGGAATGATCTTTAAATCTGCCCCTTGAAAAGGACGATTTTTGGAAATGATATCTCATTGAACCTTTACCTTGTATCTTTCCAATGTTAAAATTTCATTTAAGGGGCAATCCTCTCTAAATCCGCCCCTGCTACTTAGAGTTAACACAATTGTCAAATGGTTAGCATGCAAAGTCACCAGGGACTGTTTTTGTAATCTTTTCGTGAGGAATCGAGACAAATAATATTTGCGACACCCGCTGCGTCCTTAGTGTTAATACAGATAACCTTATTATTTACTTAGCAAATATTAATCGACCATCATGATTTTGAATTACTATAAACATTTCAATTTAGAGCTAGAGTTTCTTTTTCTGTAAATCTTGTGTACAACAGATTTTGCTGGAACCTTAAATTGGTTTCTGTTGGTGAAATGAGGTGCTCTCACATATTTTTCAATATCCCTCCCCTCCTCCACCAAATAAAAAGGTCACAATTCGTGTATTTCTTATTTCAATTATTGGTTAATTAAATATTGCGTAATATATTACATAATGAAAAAAAAAATTTCATGTAATCATGGTTTTTAACCTGTTAACCGGGGAATAAAATTTTGTGAAACTCGTTTCACACTGGGGACTTTTTTTCACAGTGATAAGTAATGTCATCACACCATCACGCTAGGATTAAATATATAAGAACTACATAAAACGTAATGCGTTCAACATAATACGGTTAATTTTAATGACGAAAAATGTCGTCATTCGCATTTTGGTAGTCTTCCGGGCATGACGAAAAATGTCGTCATACCCAGTTAACAGGTTAAAATAACTTTCAAAATTGAAATATAAAATATGATCGACTAACGTGCAATACAGTCCTCGATAAAGAAAAATCATGAAATAAACGAATAAATATAACAAGAAATTGTTCACACACTCTTGAATCGATTATTCAAGCCGGGGAGGTCATGACGCCCAGACCACCCCTGAACCTCTCTCCGCTTTGCGTCCCCACTTCTTCGACTCTTATTTAAAGTTAATTAAAACGGCATTCCTTTCTAACGTGGTCTCCTGTTACACATTTTTGCCCGTGGCATGACGTTGTCAGTTCGTTTTAACCAACATTCAGCATCGTCTTCCGTTACTTCATTGGGAGATAATTGGTCCATTTCCATAGTTATATTGAAATTAGGAAAAAGACGAGCCCTGACTTAATAAGGTAAACATCTGTGCGAATTATAAGTAACACACGGAATGTTTCTGTTGCAAAGATGTCCTCCTGTCCCAGAGGACTTCAAGACCTAAAAAGCAGGGTGATCCGAAAATCATCTAATGAGCGCTTGCTTATGAATAGTAAGGAAACTAACCTCCTTACCGGAAACTATAATTGACTCTGTGGGTAGTTGGGCTTCTAATGGTGAAGCATGTTATATCGTTTGATGAGATGTATCTTAACAAGGGTGTAAAGGTGCCTATCTTCACCTGCTTAGATATCTTCGTAACCTACTGTTAGGGAGTAATATTCCTCGAAGTTAAAAATGCACCTTATGGCGAAGAATCAATAAAATTACGCTGATTAAATATAGTTTGTAATTCTCTCCACTATCTGTCTGTCTATCTTTCAACCATTTTTTTCTGTTTCTTACAAAAGCATATAAACATGACTGCTAAAATTGGTTTCTAGCATCTTAAGCCATATTCAAATTAAAATATCCTTCCACATATATAAGATCGGGGGGATAGGACGACCATGTCTTCAGACTGGCCTTGAATCAGCAATTATGGAATTTACATGCTAATGCTTTCTTAACCTGCACTTTTTGCAAGGATAAAAAGGAGTTTGGTTTAAATTCGAGAAACGTAGAGTATTGAAATTTAATTTTCGTCATTCATTCTATTATACAGTAACGCAGCAATTGAAAAAGAATAGGCGGCTCAAGTGCTTATGGAGGCTCAGGTGCCTTTAAAAAAGTTTATATGATGCCGCCTTAGAAGATGAAGTGTTTTGATGTCCAGTGGGAAGGACGTGAGCCCGTTTCCTGAGCTACTGCCTTCACAACCTCTTTTCATAAATCAAAGGATTTCCTCTTTGATAGATAAATTCGAGAAATAGAGCTTTAATTGTTTATCTGGCATGTTTACCGCTCTAATACATGCTACATAATAGGCAGAGCTAGAATCTCTGAAATATTGTCTGTTTGTAAATGTATTCTGATTGGAAGGTCCCGTTGAAACGTCCCTCCCGTACCAGATGACTCCTAAGGCACTTGGTACGTAAATATGTAAATAAGTAGAAGAACTAGACCGTGCATAGCTGTATTTAGCGATTAAAGTACTCGTGTATATAGATAACTTTTTTCTCCTCAGTTTATTATAAGTTAAATAAAACCTCATTTAAATTAAAAAAATATATATATTAAAAAAATAAATTTTCATAATAAGTTTTCCCGCAGTCGTCCATTTTTAATGAGGAGGTTTCCTTTATTGTTAATATTTGGGGAAAATAATTTTGATAAAATTGAAAGATTGAATTTAATTGAAATGTATTAAAAATGTTATTAGTGAATGAGTTGTATGTACCAGAAATTATGTTAATGCAGAATTCAAGAAATCAGTGTTTAAAGCAGTTTTGGGCAAGGATCTTACGAGCTTCAAAATGTCGGGATACGACGTTGAATACATTAAAATTAATCCCAATATCGTAAAACATCGGTTTTCGCGTCTAATTGAAGCAAATCGACTCGTTTCAGATAGACGGTGCTGATCTTATCATGAATCGCTTGGTGTAAATTCTATGTGAACACGGAGTGATACCATTTGACACTGCTGTTACTTTTGTAATGAGCGAAGCCACATATTAAGAGAAAGTGTTTCGGCAAATGGATAATGGTGGAGGCGGGGAGGAGGTGTTGATGAGTGAGCATTAATACGTCTTTTCACGGCTGACCGAATTTAGGAGTAGACATACAATCATTCACACTCGTGCTCAAACAATATTCACTCATTAATACCCTGCAATCCCACCATATTTCGAAATATTTTTCTGCGGTAGTTGACGTCGTTTTCTCACAACCAGCATATATTAGCAACATACTCACTGCTTTCGCTTCAGTAAACTTCTGACTGCATCTATTTACGCGGACGTATCATAATTTTTAACCGTTCAGCAATGATGTAAAGACAGGATATAATTAGCATTATCTTAAAGTCCACAATATCAGAAATCGTGCCAATAATATCAAAAATATCGTGCCGAACACAGGGAACAAAAATACAAATATCAATGCATCAAGGGAAGTAAAATTGTATTCTAACTAGGATATCAAAATCCAGCCGCAGCTGGTATCAATGCTGACCGTTTTATTATCAAAGTTTGAGCTATTTTATCGATTTTTGTAAATCGAAACACCCCAGTTCCTGTTACATCGTTTTCCTGTATCGATTAGTACTAAATATATTTCGATATTTGGCATATCGGTCATCAGGTTTTTTTATCAGTTGCACGTATATTTCTTCCTTTGTGTGATGCGCTATTTAAATCAGACTTCATGGCATTATATATTCGGAACATGCGGGGTCATCGTAGCTTGCGTTGTTTGAATTTTTACGACGTAAGAACAGCAAAGGTCATTTACATACAAAAGGTTAAACACTGGTAAAATAGCAATGAAAAAGATCACCCAAGCTTTCGGACGCGTCACCAACAGCCCTTCATCGGAGTAAAGGGCATGTTAAGCTGTGACACCCCGATATATTTTTCTTGAATAAATGCGTACATGCAGAAGGAGACCGTTAAGTCTATAAAATTTATGTAAATAATTAAATATATAATAACAAGCAAATTTAAATTTTTAAGGCTTTAGTATAATTTTTCTTGAATGTAGCCGGGGACTATTCTGCCTTAAACTGAACGTAGGGAATTGTGAATCTGGAATTCTGGATGGTTTTGCTAAAACTAGGAATTTAAATCGCAACCTAAAATTAAATTATAAATCTTTTGCATTAAAAAATAAATCGACATTATTGTGAAGACATCGATGTTTCGAAACATTGGTCATTTACCATCGATGGTTTCGAAACATCGGCCGTTCACCATCAATGGCGAAAAATTAACATCGAAAGTAAAACATTGACCATTTACCATCGATGGTTTCAAGGCATATGCCGTTCACCACCGATGGTGAAAACTTCGAACATCGAAAGTAAAATATCGACCATTTATCAATCGATGATTTCAAACCATCGGTCGTTCACCATCGATGCTGATCTCTACTACTAAGTATTACATAATATTAGAAATTCCAAATGGAAAACAACCATTGAAATACCTGCGGTAAAATCATTCTTAACGGACACCCCTAGTATGTGGTCACTCCATTTTTTACGGATAACAATTCCTCGGCAACAAATTTCTCTCCAACGATACCCCTTTTTCTAAGGTCACCCCTCTTTTAAGGACACATGTTTCTGTTCAGCGATTGTCCGATACTGAGGAGTTTTACCGTATTAGTGTAGCCTTGCCATGGTGTAGTGGTAAGACTCTTGGCTGCCATGCATATGACCCGTTTTTAATTCCTGCCGGTACCGGCGCCTGCTGCTTTATCCTATGGACTCCCAAGTACCAGGCTGGTACCAGGCTCCAAGTACCAGGCTGGATTCCCAAGATGGAAGAAGTTCGAATTTCTGGGAAAACTTCAAGGTCTGGGGCAGCATGGTCACAACTATCCTTGTGCCATAAACTGCAAATATCTATCAGTAAAGAATTTGCGCGGACTCTATAGATGGGAGTAGAAGACGAATACAGCAGTACAGTATTTAACCAATGGCGCATGAAAAGGCGTTTCAGCCTCCCATTCGATATCAAGCACATTAATTTCTCTAATGGCGCATCACACAACCTTCTTTAAGGCTGCTTGATTTCAATAATTGTGTACGCGCTACGCTAATACATACAATACCCGTTGCTTATATTGCTTATGATCGTCCCTATAATCCGATTCTTTAATACTGCTTATGATCATCCCTGTATTCCGACACGTTAATACTGCTTATGATCGCCCCTGAAGCTGTACAGCTCTCAAAGACATTAGCTTCGTACCTTTAAAGAAACTTTTAGTTTGTTTGTTTGTGTTTCTACTGCTGAAAAATTACGGTGGTGACGCTGCGCCGGGACGTACTGTTTTTCCGAGGAATCCGAACCTCTGGACCTACAATGTTCGAAGAATCAGAACCTCTTGGACCTATAGTTTTCTGAAGAATCCGAACCTCTTAAAGCTTAAAGAACCAAACCCCGGACTACATTGAGCAGTGCAAACTTTTTGTTAGTTTGTGAGGACCTTAATCTATTTGCAGTAAAACCTCTGTTGTCCGCAATCCTTTCATCCGGAACCCCTTTAATCGACGACAGTTTACGTTGGGTCAAACGGAACTGCATTTCAAAACTTGGCGAGGTCTGTTTGTTGTTAAGGCGCAAGGACAGCAAGGGATATGCTATCTTAAAACCTAGAGTTTTTCGACGAGTCCAAACTCCGGAGGGTAGAAAGACAGCACGTGTTCTACTATATCATTGGAGTTACGTCACGATGGAAGAACGCATTACCGTCACGCCAGCGTGATGTATTGGATCGCAGTACCGTTGAAAAGGGTCGTCCAGAGGACTTAAGTCCCCCACCGGATATCAAAACATATAATTTTCTCTAAAACTGCTTCACATAGTCTTCTTTAAAGCCATCTGAGCGTCCCCCCACCCCCCACCATGAGTTTGAAATTGCTGAGCTGCTGGTAGATCCATATTTTTCCGAGGGATCCGAACCTCCGAAAACTTCTGAAACCAGTCCCCGGAATACGGTGAGCAGTAAGTTGGCAAACATTCTTTTTAAAAAAAAATGGGAATCGAACCCGTGTTTACGGCACTCCAAATTACAGTTCCTCAAATGCCTGGGCAATCTACCATACCCTCGTATTAGAAAAATAAATAATTTACCAAACGACGCGGCCTCGTAAAGGTTAAACAGCATCATTTTAGATGAGTGCGTTACCATTTATCCATCACAAAGCCAGCTTTATGAGATATTCTAAATAATTCATTCAGTAGCGCTCATATGAGTATTTCTGTTTGAAGGTATTTACGAGCAAATCTGTCAAGAGAAATGGCCGTCGTTTTATAGAAAGAGAATCTACCCTGCCCTCGTATTAGAAAAAAAAAAGAATTGACCGGGTTGCAGCCTCGTAAAGGTTGAGAAGCTCTACTCTGGATGAATACACTGCTATTTATCCACCACAGAGCCAGCTTTATGAGACGTTTTAAATAATTTATTCGTTAACGCCCATACGAATATTTCTGGGTGGGGGCTAAGAAAAATCATTACCTCCTTCAAGGCTCTCGGACATTTTAGTACATTTACAAGATACTAAAATACTACAAAAATATGATACTGTTGACAATTAGTAATGAGCTGAAAATTACCTTATTTTTAAATGTGACTCTAAAGCTTTTTGAAAGTAAATGCATGGTAGAATCAGACAATTCAAATTTTCGAACAACGGCTAGAGGAGGCTTAAGCCCCGTGTCCCCTATATAGGCGTCCATGAATTCATTTCAAAGTAAAAAATCAATAAATCATATTTATTTTAAAAATAAAAGTATCCCCTTTTTCTATTAAATGAACACCTACTATAAAACCATGTGATTTTCTTATTAGCATTATAACCAGGATGCCAGATTTCTGTGTGGATGGATTTTCGGTTATTCGGATTATTCGGAGGTTTCGTTTTATCGACATAAGCTTGATCCCAATTGATTCGAATAACATGGATTCTACGAGGGGAGCCGAGAGCCAACGCAGCCCCCCCCAGAGCTCACTTCAACGGGCCCTCATGGCCCCTTCCCTGGAAAGTGTCATATAATTTTTTTTATTTTTTGAAGAGGGGGTCTTATCCCCCCCGTGAACAAAAAGTATAAAATAAAAACGCATTTTCTTTGTACTTATTGCTTACTTATTTTAAAAGATTACTGCATACATATACGGCCCTGCGGTGGCGCAGTGTGGTAACGCGTTCTCCTATTGCGCGGCTAATCCGGGTTCGACTCCCAGCAGTGCAAAAAGAACGCTTACTCAGAGATCTCATAAAAGATCGCACTGCTCACTGTAGTCCGGGGTTTGGTTCCCCAGGCCTTAAGAGGTTCGGATTCCTCGGAAAACAGTAGGTCCCGGCGCAGCATGACCACTGTAGTCTTTGAGCCGTAAAACCAAAAAACAAACAAACAAACTGCATACATATACCGGCACGTAAGACCGTAGCAGGGAAAATTCTCGGGGGCGGGCACATCATTGTTTTTTCAATTTTAAATAAGAAAGTAATGATATCATATCGAAAATAATTTGGGGACAGGGCTGGGGCCCCCGGGCTTCAGCCGCTGCTGCCCCCTCTCGTCCGCCCTGGATATTGCTGCATTAACTAAATTTAATTTCCTTCTAGACTTGCGAATTATATATAATACAATAGAACTTCTATTATCCGATATAAAAAATGAGGACCTGCTATTTCGGACCATCCAGAAGTCTAAGTGTAAAGGTGTAAAGAAACTAAAAGGTTTATCCAAAAACATGTTTAATTACACACTATTAAACTAATATGTCAATAGTGAAAAAATTACAATATATATATCTGTTAATTAATGCAGTATGTGTTGCTTTGAAATGCAGTAGAAAATAAATATATGAATTTTTACGGCAAATATTGAACGAGTGCCTATTTAAAAACACAATAAGTAGAATATGTGATTTCGGTCAACTTGGATTTCGGTTGAGTGAAGTTTAGTTAATCGGAGTTTCACTGCATTGCTTTGTAGCTTATCCTTTAATTTTGTGTACAAGAATGTGAGGACATATACTCAGAAACAGACCGAACGACTTTTGTGAAGATCCTAGATTGGAACCCTCACGGGATTAAAATAGGGGTAGACCAATGAACATACACGCATAGAGAACTGAAGGAATCGAAATTAAACAAGAGCTCAAAATATGGGGAGGTACTAGGAGACTAGCGGAAAACCGAAGCAAATGATCTATTGTAAATGCTGTTCCACCAGGGGTCATTGCAGAAAAAGAAAAAAAAAATACATATATAATGCAAATTCGCTTTTACTTAAATTTAGAAAAGAAAAAATTTTACTTAGCTTTCAACATAATTGTATTTGTTCAATATTTGAAAACCGTCTCCCAATATGGATCCACTGGTTCTTTAACATCAGCTGATCCATACAAAATTCCTGGTGTATACAAATTCCTTGTTCTTGTGGACAGGTATACATCGGGCAAACAGGTCGATCCACTGCGTGCCGAAAACGGGAGCATGAAAGCCTCGTGAGGAATAAACAGATAACAAAATCGGCAATAGCAGAACATTCAATTTTAAATAACCATTTAATCCTTTTTGATCATACTAAAGTTCTCGCAAAATCAACTAATTTTTGGCCCAGATTATACAGAGAAGCAATAGGGATCATCAAGCATCCTAATAATTTTAATAGAGACGATGCAAAAACCATTCCCGTTGCTTGGCTACCCATTCTAACAAAACTGTAACGTGTAAATGTCAGTTTTTATTTTTCGATTTCATTTCCTTCTGTTTTGGCTTTTATATTCGTCTCTAAAATTTCATAATAATTTCTTTCAACTTATGTATATTCGACGATTTTTCAAAAAAAAACTTCATGTAATTTAACCTCTTCTGATGATGATTCGCACAGCTCGAATCGAAACGTAAAGTTTTAGCAATAAATAATCTTTTTGCTACATAGCTGATGGCCTAAAAATTATTTTGTTGATTATTATTATTATTATATAATGCGCTGTGAAAGTCTGTGTTAAACTAATTATTATTATTGATGTTTAATTACTCCTAAAGAAAAAAAAATATTTCCCAGCGCCCTGTGGGACTTGAACCCCCGCTCCCTTGATTTCTGGTCAAGTGCTCTACAAACTAAGCTACAGGTGCATAACTCTCTCTGTGTATAAGTTCGATATGCGTGTGGCAGTACTGTGACTACTTTTTAATTTAATAATTATTATTATCCTTTCCTGTTTTTTTTTTAAGAAAAAAGGTTTTACCTTCACTACTTCACACCTGCTCTTTCAAATTAACAAATCCATATAGGGTCATTGAACAATTTACTTGGTTGTAAGAATATTTGATTAGATTTGATGGCTTTTTTTTTTAACGTGGTCTGTAATTATAAAAATTGGTTGAATCATGCAGCACCGTTTAAAACTTCGGTTGGTATTATTCCGTGTTTTCTGGGAAACTATCACCAGATGAGTAGTTTTCTTTTGCTTTATCAACATCCTTCATCTTTAATGTCCTTGACTATAGTGTGAGAAGACTGTGTTCTTTAAAATATCATAATGGCAGGTCTCGGATCCGCCCGTTCTGCAAGCATGACCGCTATTGGTTACGGTAGAGGCAACGGTTGTTACCCGGACGGCGGTTACCTCAAGATCTGGTGCCTCGATAAGATGATTAAAGGGACTCACGCAGCCGATATTTCCCAAAGTTTGAATGGCAGCACGACAATGTTGCCATATCCCTTTAAAGTATTATAAAAATAAATAAACAAGTACTTATGATAAAAGATTTCTTAGTTTTTCAGTGACATTCAATAAAATCTTTCTGCCGTCTCCTGACGCAATTAAAGTATTTTTATTGCAAATTAATACAAGCAGTGGCGGTTCCATGAGGGGTAATTGGGTAATTTCCCCTTCCAAATCCATAAAAAGGTGGTGGAAATCGGTTACAACAACCAACCGCATATAACGACGGGAGTTTTAACAAAAAGTTCGATTTCCTATTTAATTTTTTAATTGTTCGTTAAATCCGAGGTCTAAAATGATACATTCGCGAAAAGCGGTTAAATTGTATTGCGTTTAATCATTGCACCAAATAAAATCCACATTTTCCAGGCTATACCCGGAACTTGCTGAATGCGGGCTTGCTATAAGTGAGTCTTATTCTATTTCTTATTTACCCTCCAAAATCCCTCTTTGGATCCGTCTCTGACGCAAATTAGTAATAATAATGGAATATTTTTACATTTAAACGATCAAGTACTCGAAAAGCGTGTTTTTTGTTTTTTGTTTACATAATTCGATTAAAACTGTAGCGTTTTACATGGTATTAGGCTTAAAACTGTAGCGTTTTACATGGTATTTACGCTTAGAACTGTAGCGATTTACAAGGTATTACGAGTAAACTAGCGTTTTACGTGGTATTACGCTTAAAACTGTAGCGTTTTACATGGTATTTAAGCTTAAAACTGTATCGTTGTACATGGCATTACGCTTAAAACTGTAGCGTTTTACATGGTATTAACGGTAAACTCAGACCCCAAACGGCGTCAATTCGCAAATTAAATTAATTTCAATGAGAAGAGGTATTTCTAAATAATACATAAATATTTTGAACGGAGGTTCTACTGTAGCAATTGTTTTATCAATTAATAAGAGAAATTCAATTACGCACAGTTAATATAGTATCATTAACTATATGAATGGAAAAAGTTGTAAATGAAGAGGAAAACTGTTGAACTAATTATAAATGAAGGAAAAGCCAAAGGAATTAAAATGAATTATTGTTCCCTGCATGAGACCAATTTTACACAGCAAATAAGGAGCTAAAATGGGCTTCATATCTAACAAATAACTATCAAAGAAGTTTTGTAAAGTGTTTAAAAAATTACATCATGTAATTAAAAACTTGTAACGTACTGTGGAAAGCTCTACTGACTAGTACGAAAGTACATATCATGGAATAAAATTTCTTAGTACATAGAATAATTTGTAACTTTAAAAAAAGGAAGAATATTTAAAATAGTCATTTTAGAGCAGTGAAACTGATTTAATATTTATATTTTTTCAAAAGAAAACTTCATGTGATTTAACCCCTTCTTATGGTAATTCGCACAGATCGAATTGAAACGTCAAGTTTTAAAATAAAAATCGTTTTGCTACATAGCTGATGGCCTAAAAATTATTTTGTTGATTATTATTATTATTATATAATGCGCTGTGAAAGTCTGTGTTAAACTAATTATTATTATTGATGTTTAATTACTCCTAAAGAAAAAAAAATATTTCCCAGCGCCCTGTGGGACTTGAACCCCCGCTCCCTTGATTTCTGGTCAAGTGCTCTACAAACTAAGCTACAGGTGCATAACTCTCTCTGTGTATAAGTTCGATATGCGTGTGGCAGTACTGTGACTACTTTTTAATTTAATAATTATTATTATCCTTTCCTGTTTTTTTTTTAAGAAAAAAGGTTTTACCTTCACTACTTCACACCTTCTCTTTCAAATTAACAAATCCATATAGGGTCATTGAACAATTTACTTGGTTGTAAGAATATTTGATTAGATTTGATGGCTTTTTTTTTTAACATAGTCAGTAATTATAAAAATTGGTAGAATCATGCAGCATCGTTTAAAACTTCGGTTAGTATTATTCCGTGTTTTCTGAAAAAATATATTACATAACTATATAATAAACATATATTCGTCAATATAAACCATCACTATATGGGAGGTGCTTTTTAAAGGATATTTCAGTAATTTACGGTGATTTCTTTATAACAGATCCCCGATGAACGAAGAGGTGGTTTCTATAATGGCTATCTTGTTAAAGTGATCACAATGAGCTGAAGAAATAAAAGGACGAAAAAAGGAAAATAGTATGAACTTCAGTGTGATCATTTTCTTCTCACAGAGGAAAACTACTGACCCGCGCATTATCAACGATTCCATTGTTTCTTTCGACGAAAAATTTCCTTTTGTTTGCGAAGAAAGCACTTAAGTGAACGAACTGGGAGAAAAAAGCCATTGAAAACGCAAATACAAAAAACAGACGCACCAAAAACATGGCAAACACAAAACAGAGTTCTAAATAAAGCAATTTATGCAAGCTGAAGGGCTATTTTATCTCTGTATATTCAAAGAAGGTCTGTTTCCTGGTTCTTGTAAATCGTTATGTGCTATTCTAAGTATAGCATAAAGGTAGAAATAGACCATAGGTCCCACGTTAATTTTAAATATATGCAATAAAAATTCTAATTTTCACTTCTAATTCGTTGTTGTACAAGCATCAAGGACTATTTTACCTCCATGATGCGTTTTCTTTACTCTTCGTTTTAGAAACCCATTCGATAAGATGCTAAAAACAGCGGTGTTCTTGCATTTACATTAAATCACGGTGTAAATGAATATTCCTATGTTATAAATGCACTCTTTAATTGAATCATCATCATCATTTTGATCGTCTGTTCTCACATTGGGGTGTCTCTGATGCCAACAACTCAAGTCCTATTTTGGAGCTCGTTTTCACTTATTCGGCTTTTGCCTCGAAGCACTTCCTGATCATTTTCATGCGTTTGAAATGGCTGTCTTCTTCAGTCTAAAGTTTTGCTTCCTTTATGTTTACATTAAGTGCTTTCATTTTCTGAGAAATGCATATGTATGATATTAAGCTTATATCTGGTTGCTTGGAAAAATTGTAGGATATCAAAATACATAGGAAATTTAAAGGGAGGGGAGCTATGTATATATACGAGGGTTGGAACTTTAATAGTGGCAACTATTTATTTACAATTGATACAAAATAGATACATGTTACCAAGTTTTACTGTCCCTCAATGTAGTCACCAGCGTTGTGTACAACCCGTTTCCATATGTAGGATACCTTTAGCAACGTCTGTTATGTTGATAGTTCGAATGAACCGGTCTACTGCCTGAAGAATCTCTGCAACAGTTTTGAAGCGAATGCCACGAAGTGGTTCCTTCATCTTAGAAATCAAGTCATAGTCACAAGGACTCAAGTCCGGGGAGTCTTTGTCACTATGACTTGACAACTTCCACATCGCTGGCAACGGGTTGTACACAATGCTGGTGACTACATTGAGGGACAGTAAAACTGGGTAACGTGTATCAATTGTAAATAAATAATTGCCACTATTAAAGTTCCAACCCTCGTATATTATACTAAATGTGTTTTACAACCCGGTAAACTTCACTTGCATACGCCCATGGGATATACATATATATATATATATACGACGTCGATCTTCAGACTATATAACTTTAATTGCATACATGATGACAGGACCGAATTTAGGGATTCCCCTCCTACAGATCATGAGGCCAAGGAAAGAGATAAACGTCTCAATAACTCTGACGCGCGAACAAGTCCAAATACAAACTGATCATCTAATTACTAGTCATTAAAACGATCTCAACAAATCAAATTTTCAAAAACTTGTTATCCAATATTTTATATAAATGATGCTTTACTCCTTGCGTTTAATTCAGTGTGTATGAAGGTGAAAATGCCTTTTTTTCCTACAGATACCACAACTTGAAACCACAATTAAGATAGCCAAGGTTGCCTTAAAGTGGAACTTGTTTAACTGAACAGAAGGTTTGTAACCAATTTCAGGTTATTGAAAGGCATTGAAGACTTTAATTTTTATGCCAAAACGGTTCAATTTTCGGCACATCAGAAAATGTACTTTTTGTTGGATTGTAAGTTTCTTGTAATAAGAAAAGTTGTCATCGTAACTTCCCATTTTTTTAATAATATGAAGATTTGGTGGACGTATTTAGAAGATCGTTAAAATCGAAAGCAACTGTACCAAAAGAAATTATGCTGAAAATAAATAATATTTAATGTGGCACGGAATTTTGGCTTTGCACATGGCTCCGTATTACCGAAGTTGGCCCTGATGGAAGATATTGATATGAAGTCATTCGTGAATGAATTATAAGCCTGAGAAGTTGGGTATAGCTATTTCTATTATATTTTGATTCATCTACTATATCAACAGGTATTGTATCCGTTCGGTTATATATATATGGATTATATGGGTTATTATATGAATTAAGACTTTTAGAGACCCTGAGCTCAAAAAGATTTTAATGCCCCCATATTTGCAATACAAAATATAAATAATAAAAATGAACTGAAATAAAATTTTGTTTTTCGAAATAAAGCAAAGCTTACAGTAAGATGGAAAATAATATGTATTTTTGTATACATCCATTTTATTTGTATGTTTTGTTATTTATGTCTAATTGAAAGCCTATATGCATGTAATTTTTTCATTTAATGTAGGATATCTTTTGTGGAAGACGGTTTAGCTGTGATATTTGTAGTTTTGCGTCAAATAACGGTCCAAATCTGGCAATAGAGAATTTCCGTGGCGCTCCCCCTTCCCCTTGGTGTTCTAAACACATGCTCATTTTGCTTATTTGATAATTTGTCCCTGCAGTATAGTCATGTATAGTCTCTTATAATTGGTCTAAACGTCATAAATTCAGTGCATGTTCTAGATTCGTAGAGTCAGTGCATGTTCTAGAATCGTAGAGTCAGTGCATGTTCTAGAATCGTAGAGTCAGTGCATGTTCTAGATTCGTAGAGTCAGTGCATGTTCTAGATTCGTAGAGTTAGCGCATGTTCTAGAATCGTAGAGTCAGTGTATGTTCTAGAAACGTAGAATCAGTGCATGTTCTAGAAACGTAGAGTCAGTGCATGTTCTCGAAATGTAGAATCAGTGCATGTTCTAGAATCATAGAGTCAATGCATGTTCTAGAACCGTAGAGTCAGTGCATGTTCTAGAATCGTAGAGTCAGTGTAAACATTATGATTCCTATAGATTCAAGGTAATATAGTTCAAGTTTAAAAGCTCCAATATCAATACTCAGAGCCTACAACAAGAAAATACAACCAATAACAGACAACTAAAATTTCAACTGCGTCCTCAAATGTCGTCGCCAACTAAGCTAACATTCCGGAAAAGGGAGATAGAAAAAAAAAATAATGTGGAATGACATGGAATACTATTCATAGGTTTGTCTACGGTTTGGACACTTTTTTTTTTCCATGATAATCAATTTTCCTACTACTTACATCTCACATCCTGTGTCGATTGGATTCTATTTTGTTCATTTTTAACGCCATCTTGTATGAAACCTCAAAGCATGCGTATATTGCATGTTAATTTGCAACCTCCTCCACAGATGCTACAAGGCTTAGAAGTCAATGTCACATGGCTCTGCAATATATCACCACACATATACAAAAAGAAATACAATAAACATTCTTCCACTTTCATAAGTTACGTCCAAAGTAAAGGAAATGCTTTTTCAGAGGTTGTTGGTCACAGAGAGCTGGGAATGAAGGTACAGGATGCAATTTAAGACAATGAGGAATGCACCCGAGAGCAAGAGGCAAAAAAACTTGAATTCCGCGATAAAAGTAAAGGCAAAAAATGAGGTGCGCCTCCAATGCGAAGTTTTATCATTACGGCTTTTTTATATACTGGAACAGCAACCCCAAGCTATGGACTATCAGATTGGGGGGGAGCTAATTACTTCATTCCCCTCCTCAATCGGTTACTGATGACGTCACAGTCGACCGCCCACAATCCGACAGGTAGAAAAAAAATAGTCGGTGAGTTGGTGGACGGAACTACGCAGACATAGGAAAGAGTTAGGGTCAAACGATTTCGAAGTGACTCAAGCACGATATGGTACAAATCATCATTGGCCACTATTTGCTCCTGTTGGCGACAGAAGCACACACAGAACGTTGCCAATACACCAAAATTATATTACAGCGAAATCTGTCTATAAAGAGATTGACTCTAAGCAGGTACATGCATAGGATTTCAAAAGTCGGGGGGTGATAAAAATTTACTTTTTTTCCATAAGGAATTTAACTTCACAGCCGATAAAACTGCTCAAATGGGTAGATTATTTGAGCATGCGTTAAAATATAAAATTCTTTTTCTTTTCTCTTGTAAAGCTCTATTTTAACAAAATTTCTTGAAAGGGAAAAATCCATTTCTTATAACTCTAATTTACATATATTTCACTAGCTATTATACTATCAAAAATTTGAAATATGCAAAAACAGCTCAAAGTTTACCAACTTAACTGCTGTACACTAGTTCACTAATGCGTAAAAGCATTTGAAAATTAAAATTTTTGTACTGGGAGAGAGAGATTTTCAAGGTAAAATACCTTTACTTGTAAAATGGTTAAATACACCTCGTTTATTAAACAAATAGATTTTATTTCAACAGGTCAGTTACTGACCTTTCAAGGCGCATTCATATTTATTGCACTTGCTAGTTAGTTATGATTTAACGAACGAACGAACATATTCGAGTTAAAAAAAATTGGTTCATAAAATCAGACGCTTTACCAATTTCTCAAACACAGCGCCAGAGAACAGAAAAAATATTAACTTGTTGACTTACAAGAATCTCCTTAACTTAAATATGTATATCTCTTAACAAAATGCCCTCAACAAGGGTTTTTAGACATAATTAGTTCCTACTGAAGCTTCCTACTTATTTTACGGAGCTTCCTACTTACCTTATGTTAACAATAATAAAAAATAGATTATCTCTGTAATTTATTTATTATATAAACGTTCCATTTCATGGGCTCCCATACGATTATTTCTAGGGGGTGAGGCTGAGGAAAATTATTATTTTCTTCTCAAGACTATCAGATATTTTAGTAAATGTACAGGATACAAAAAGGCTACAAGCAGTATCAATTATTTTTGTAGCCTTTTTGTGCATGATACAGAAAGGCTACAAAAATAATTGATACTGCTTAACAATTAGTAATGAGATAAAAAGTACCTTATTTTAAAATGTACTTGTAAAACCTTTGAAAATAAATACATGGAAGAATCGGTCAAATCAAATTTTTGAAAGACTAGGGGGTGTGAGCCCTCCCCCCACTCTGCCCCATATGGGCGCCCATGCCTCTATTTACAAAATTTTTTCGGTTCAACCGTGTCCAATAACTATGAAATAATTCGCCCATATTTACACAAAATAAAGTTCTTTTTTTTTTTATTCAGAGAAAAACAAAATTCAAGCATTTCTTCTTGGACATTTGACCCATTCACACAGATAGGTGATAATTTAGGATTTTACTTTATGTGGTACCTTTCTTCAGCAGACTTCTCTTTTTTTAGAATACCGATAACTAACCAAATAATAAATCAAACAAATAAATTAATAAAAAAATTAAAAAATTATATTATAATAATAAATTAAACGAGAAGAATCCAATGAAAAAATGGAGAACGATAAATGAATTACTGGGGAAAACAAACAATGCTACAAGGAATATAAAATTAGAAATTAATGAAATAAAAATTGATGACTATAAACAAGTAGCTAATACAATGAATAAACATTTTGCTGAAATTGCAAAACAATTTAATTTGAAAAATGGAAATGATGATGATAAGATAGAAATTATTGAAAACCCAAATTCCCCATATCTTAATGAA
>QLNU02013614.1:13974423-13991147 GCA_006491805.2 Dysdera silvatica
TTTATTTGGGCCAGAATAAGATCGACATTTGTGTAAAACGCGTTGACTTTAAAAGACTGCTCAGGATCACTTAGGCGTTAGTCTTCACTAAGCTCATCAAAAAAATTTTTCGTCCGAAGTTTTCGTTTTTTTTAAAATTCGCTTTCACTTCCCCACGAGTTAGCTATTGCGTTGGCGACGTCTTTAATTTCATGGGAACTATTTCTATGACTTTTTGAATTCTCTGCAGTTTTTTCGAGCATTTTAGTTGTTTTACACAAATTTTCATCAGAGGACTAATGACAGTAAATTTTACAGTAAATTGGTTGTTTTCAGTATTTTTGATTGTATTACGGTGTGTAAAATAAATTCATATCTTTCCATATACTTTTTTAAATAATCCAATATTATTTATTTCCTTTATATTACTAGGTAAGCTATTACATGACCATCATATTATATACCTTTCCTAAACAATAATATTGATTAATAAATCATACACCTTGACTATTAACGGTTATACAAAAGTAAAATTTTTGATAAATAGTTATATTAAACGAGGACTGCTGTGAAAAAGGTCGTCGTTAACTTGATGTTCATTAGAATTGGGTCGGACCATATGTTTCGATAGTTGTTCATTTCTACCACAATGATGGCCATGTGTATATGAAGCACATTGAAATGATGACCGACTATTTTTACTGCAATTTGCATATTTCTTTGCAGAAATTTGGACAACCCTCTACCAAATAACATGGTTATAATATTCGCAAGCTTTATGCTATTTTGGCAGTTATTGCATAACCAGAGTCAAACTACTCTGAACAAGGTACTCCGTAATGGAATACCAATAAGCTTCGCATTAGAAGCAATCAAGCGAAATGAAAATCTTCTACCTGGACATGTAAGTTTCATTTTATTTCCTTAAAAAAATATATCAATATTTTTAAATAGTTTCGAGCCCATTCGTCAAATGGCTGGCCATTTCTCGGTTGGGCCAAGTCATTTGGCCAAAGCCAGAGATAAAGAAGAAATTCAGGCTTTGGCTGTCCAATTCAAGAATTGTCTAAGAAAAAGTGGCCAAAGATAAAAGTTTTTCCGAGCTTTTTCGGAATTTCTGTTTTGGAAAATTACTTTGAAAACGAAGAGAAAAGCAAATCAGTATTGGAATAGTTTTATTTAAATTCAAAAATCAATAAAAGTAAAATATATGTAACTACAGTTGTAAAATCATGAAGGAAATATTTTTAATGAATAGTTTAGAAAATCACACAAAAGAAAATTTGACTTCAGTCGCATTAAAAACACTATAAAAATAAGTTCTCTTTAAATGTAGTTGAAACAATCATGTCATAAAAATAAAAACTCTTCAATTACGATTAAAAATCACATCTCAGAGAAAAATAAGCTCTCTTACTAGGTTGACGACAACTATAGCCGTAGCCAGTGGGAGGTTTATGGGGTTGTAACCCCATCGCAATGAAATTTTGTATATTTAACATAGGAATATATGAGTTGTAGCTCTGTAACCCCTCCCATTAAGCCTATAACCCCCTTATGAACTTTCTGCCTGCGCCTATGGCGGTAACTTTACTTTTATTAACTTCTGCAGTCTGAACTGTTGTGGCACTTCGAGTTACATAACATATGTACTCTTTTGAAGATGTTTTGATTTGTTGAACACTTAGTAGCACATAAACACTTCAAAACTCCTTGTCCTTTAGTTACAAATTGAGTCGGTGATATTGCTGTTATTGAAACAGTAAAACCTTCCAACAACGATATCCAATATAACGATAATTTTTCTCGGTCCGTATAATAGTGTTGTAGAGAGGTTTTACTGTATTTCGTTACGCGGAATCGCGCGATTGCAAAGAGACAAATTCCTCTTTAAGAAAGGTTAACTCACTTCTAGCTTAACGTTGCTTTAAAATTCTGAATTCTGTCCCAAGTTTATACAAGTAATTTTCTAAAGCTAAATTTACAGCTATAACTGTTTGTAAATCAGTGTGTCCACTATCTATGTCCGGTGTCATAACGTTGTCTCCAATTACTGCCGGCAAAAACGTTTTTTTAGAATTCTTCAGATTTTATTTTGGCTTGTTTATTTAGCAATCTTAGCTTGTTTATTAGGCAACCATGCGTTAAAGATTTATTTTTTTTACACATTTTTTATTTTCCTTAATGTAAAGATGTCAAGTTACTTTTCTGCCATACCCTTCATTTTCTTCATTCGATATTCCACAAATGGCAAGGGCTGTTTGTTTGCACAGCACAAACATATGAGCGTTTGAAACTTTTTTTGTTCACAAACGATACGATGTGTACCTCATTGGGTGTTTCCTTACTCTTACCGAGATCATCTTTTGATCTTTCTTTCAACAGAACTAAACTTCTCTTTTTCATCTTTCACGCCATCGGGAGATGAAGAAAGTAATTCAATTTTCATTTCATTTTCAACCTTTTCCAGATCTTCCTCCGATATAAGTTACAGAATAATTTCTTTAGGATACTAAAAAGCATTAAGACCTAATTTAGCTTTATGCCCGAACACAGCTTCCTAAGGAGGCATTAAATACCTTGGTGAAAGGAAAGATTTCTCATGAACGGGATGAATTATAGTCCTCTATATAATAATTTTATGTCGTTTATATCTTTGATTTCGAGTGGTAAATCATTTCGCATTTTAGCCCTTTTATAATTAATATCATTTCTTCCTAACTCTGTTTTTATTTTGTGTTAATAATATTCATTATATGAGAAAAATATGAGCGCAAAATAATATTTAAAACAAATTACACACAAACGCAGTTTAATTTGAGCAGGAGAAACATTTTACAATTGTTTCGGTGGAAAATCAAGCGTCCACCATCGTCAGAAAAATTGTCCAAACTGATTTGTTGCCACTAAATCAAAAACGAAAAAGGTAACATAACAAAAAGCCTGATTTGTGTCGCCATCTATTGTGCAGAATGCTAAGTAAAAGGAAAAGGAACAATTATTGTTGGAAGAAGAAATTATGTTGATTGAAAGAGAGGTTTGTAACAAGAGGGGAAAAAATTGTTCTCAACCGGCTCGTTGACTATTGTACAGGAATTACTGAAGATATTCATCATATTTTGTTTTTCTGTATCTTTCAATTTCTGTTTTTTTTTTATTGTTCCAGTATATTTATTTCCCTTTATTCTCTTGAATATCTTATTCAATATGCAGTAACTGTCGATGATGGTTCTTGGTAAAATTTTATCTTTCGTTGCAAATGTTTTCCAATGTAATTGATTATTCCTGTTTATTAATCTTATTGCATTTTTTTTTTTTATATTACCTAGTAATTGCATATTCACTGTTCCCAAATTACCCCATTCATAAAAAACAAAAGGTTTTAAAAAGTGATAATAAAGGTTTCGACAACCGGCGATATTGAAAGCGAAGTCCTGATAAGTGGCGCTCTAATAATCGGCGTTCGAATGAATTGCTCTTTGTTAATTTATGTATCGATATTAATTTATGTATGAATGAGATCCTGCTTTGTGAATTCCAGATATATCCAGAATACTACGGAATATTTGCCTTGACAATTTGTTATATGTTTCTGAAAGCATTTCATACGATCAGAAGGTAAGATAAAATGCAATCTTCACTCCTGTGTATTTTTCATTTATAATCAAAATTTGTAATCCAAATCAACATTTCACTTACAATTGAAATCAACTTGTATTTGTAATCAGAATCGATATTTTATTTGTAATCAAAATCGATACTTCATTTCTAATCAAATTCAATCTTTTATTTTGAATCAGAATTGGTATTTTATTTATAGTATGAATATGATAATTTTAGTCATTATACATTAGTTACGTTATATGATAGTCTGGAACATAACTAGGTAATTTGACACCCCTCCCTCGTTTACGCCCCTGGCTACGGATATAGCTATGACTATGCCCGTTTCTAAAAGGGGAACTTAGAGACCGCTCCCCCCCCACCCCGAAACTAAATTTTTAATGGGACTTGGCTACGGCCTTGCATGCTGTGATTGTATCGATACATGCTGTAAAAATTTTTGAACCCCCCCGAAATTAAATCCTGGCTTTCGTCTTGGCTATGACAATAAGGAACATCGTTTCGTCGCTGTCAAGAATGTTTCTAATAATCAACATTCTATTGAATATTATTATTATAGGTGCTCTCATACTTAGTGGTACAGTCTTGAGACGGGCAGAACCAGGTACTGAAATCTGCCTTCTACCTTTAAAGATTAGAAAGATACTGTATTTAGGAACTTCCTGACTGTTCACCATGTATTTAAGGTTGTTGCCTTCTGTAGCTCGGTGTAGGTGTTGGGGTAAATTTCAAGTATTTCTAGATTTCTATATAGGGTGGTTAGAATTAGGTCTGTGTCTGACAGAATTATAGGTACAGTGTGCACCCTTTCCACTTATAACGTGTCTTTGATTTCTTAACTGAAGTTTTGGTATTTAGTTATTAGTTTTTATGTATATTTTGTATGTTGTTTACGTTGTATATTACTGCATTTGCAATACTTGCAGGTTTGTTAATTTTATTAACTTAGGTCAGGTCTGATCAATTGTTTGGTGTCGTCTTACCTTTTATTACTATATTTTATTTCATCAGTAATGGTAAACTAACAATAATTTATTATATAGGACGATATATTTATTGATATAATATATATTGCTGTGTATATGTAATTAGGCCAGCAAATTGAGAGCCTTGTGTAACAAAATGATAAAATTATTTTTGTTTCTATTTCAGGTTATTGTACGAAGCGGGAAATACGTTAAGGAATGAAATCATGTAAAACATTTACATTTCTTAAAATATCAAAAATCTTTGTAAAAAAATACAATGGGCACTGTTTTTAGTAGTATATGCTTTAATGCATTTCTTCAAATGTTTAGAAAAATAAAATTTGCTAACTAATAATAGTAAAAATCCTTCGAGTTTTGTGAAGTCGAAAACACTCCCAAGCAAACTTTGTATTCATGGGGAATGCCGTTTAGGTCAAAGACTGCAAATAAATAGGATGGTTTCAATAGAGGGCAGTTTATTCATTTCGCATGTGTCATGAAAATATAGGATAATTATTTTTTATGACGAACGTACTACGCGTGTATAATTTAAAGTTTTCAGCGAAAGTCGCAAAATACATAGTAATATAAAATAATTCTTTTTCATGCTTCCACATACATAGACAGTTGACTATATATGTAATCTAATGTCGAAATCCCGTTTTGGGTCAAATGTTCGTAATATTGAAGTCCTTGTTCGGGAGCTAAAATATTTTATAGCTTTCGTTACGCGTAAGGGGGCGTTCAAGTATTACATAAGCATTATTTTGCCATTTCATATCCTCCCCCGCCTCTAGTAAGCAAAAATTAACTTAATTATAGGAAAATAAGTACAACGGTAAATAAGGATAAACGGAAAATAAGTACAACGCCCCCAAAAAGATCATCACGCAATACTTGAACGCTCTCTAAGCGTCGTATGTGAAAACAAGCGCTCTCGAATTGGAAAAAAATGACTCAATTATCAATTAAACATTAATAACAATGCAAAGGTATAACAATGCGAGGGCGTTCTCTTGAACGAGAAAAACAACCTAACGAAACTAAATAAGCGTTCCCTTAAGGCATAAGCGTACCCAAAAGTTCATAAGGTGGGGACTATAGGCTCAATGAAAGGGGATTACAGCTCATTTATTCCTATGTTAAATATACCCCCATTAACACCTCCCCCCCCCTGCGTAGGATAGTGCCTCAAGGAGAAGACAAATTGATAATAAATGAAGAGTTCAGTATGCACTTTTGACAGAGTCTACAATAATAAGTGTACAACGGTCGACAGCAAAATGAAAACTGATTATAATTTGAGGATTTGGAATGCAAATGCGTATAGTTTTCCAAGTATAAAAAGTGAAATAATAATCATGTACAACAATTGCAAAACGTCGAATAAAAGAAGACAATTTGGGGCGTTGCCAACTTTAGAATCTGTAATTATAAGAGTATTGTCGCCAGGCTGTCTGAGCGGCAACAGTTCAGGAAACCCGTAAAACCAAGAGTTCACTAAATACAAAAAAAAAAGTATACAATTAAAAAAGTAGTACATGTAGATTGATAACTATTCAAACAAATGCAAGATGATATATGTATATATATATATAGCAAAATTGTAGTATGATTGTGACATGTAGTACTTTCTAATGTAATATACATGAATACACTACACTTAAGCATATATTAATTTAGACAAAGTTAAAGTTGTAAAGTAATATCACACAAGGTAGTAAAACCAAGTAAATTTAAGTAGTAGAAACATCTCAGAATAAAAATTGACATGTAGTAGTAAAAGGTGAAGAGGAGTAAAAGATTAAACAATACCAAGAATATATATATATATATATATACGTGGCACAATGAGCAAAGCACAAATTGCTAGCATATTCTACTATTTTCTTACGACGAAAGGACAGCACGTGTCATGGTACGCTTGGATCTACAGTTTTCCGTGGTATCCGAACCACTTAAGGCCTAAAATACCAACCCCCGATCTACGGTGAGAAATTTTACTTTCTCTTAACGCAAGCGCAACGAAAATAACGAGAGAAATAATATATATTTCAGTAAGTAACATCACGATTCCTTATAGAAACATTCTGGTATTTTTCTTTGATATATTGACATGACTGAGATTGTCACGCCTGTATTGGTATGAAATTCCAGTCATAAAGAAAATGTGCATCTGAAAATTTTAGTATCGAATTATAATGAACTTTAACAACCGAGAGGATATAACCTAAATTAATAACAATAACAAAACCTCAAGTATTATAGATACAGAAATCTCAAGCAAAACAAAATACAAACCACACACATAACAAAAATCACCAAATATAAAGACTTTAATTATGAAATTAAAGACATGTGGCATATGGAAATGTATCTGTCATTTTGTCAGCCACAGGTCTAATACCAATCACACTTCACAGACGCCTGGAAACACTTGAAATCGATCGACCCGAAAATCTACATTGAATTACAAAAGGCCATAATTTTGAACACATGCCTAACGATCAGGAACATTCTAGGCACAATACACAAATTCAGAAATAAGTCTTGAACATTTGGCATTGCCCGTTTCAAATCTGTTACTCCAAGAGCGAGAACACATACAAAATAATAATAATAATTGTACTTCAGTAATATAATGCACTTCATTAATATGACGTTCTTCAATAATATAACGTAGTATGTCGATAATAAATAATTCTTGTGAAATGAATTTATTTTGTTCCATTATTCTATTAGAGAAAATACACAATATTAATGGTAAAAGTTAAATGTAATCTTATATTGCGCTGCTATGATAAATTACAAATAATTCACTTACGCGACTAAAATTTGAGTAAGCTCCGCAGATATATTTAAATGCATAAAGTAGATATTTATGTATGAAATTACAGACTGTCATGACTAAAAATAACTATGCACGCATTGGTTCTGCGTTTCCCCATTTCCTCTACTGCGCATTCTCGCATGACACAGGTCGTAGTTCGATTACCCTGTTGAATTTTTTCCCATCTTTTTCAATCTTTTTTCCAGATACGTCTAAAAATTCATCATATTTTTCTACTCACGAGACATACTTTACATTTTTCATTTCCCCACTCTACGAATTCATACGATTTTTTTTTTAATTTTTCTAAAAAACATCAAAACACCTATTTTTCACCTTTGTGTATGCAAGTAACATTTTTTTCTGCTTCTGCCATATTTTAGAGCATGTTTTTTCACGTTTCCTGGACACTGTAAAGTTTGGAAATTAATTTAAAATGCAATCTTTTAAGCACTTTTCCATCTGCCTGGACACTTACTTTTTTTCGCTTCCAAAGCGCGGGATATATTTTTCTGATTAAAGCTTGCCGTCCCGGGCACCCATCGCTTTGTTTCCTCGTCCAAGACGTTCTATTTCTTTGAATATACATGTTTTTTCCATCTGTCTCCCAATCTTTAACTCAGAAAAGTCTGCCCACACTGACGAATGCCTAATGCACGTATGCACCTATCTCATTGCATTCCTCACACCCCACTTGCTTCTTCCTTCTGCATTCTTTCAATTTTTCTACTATTAAATAACTGCTCAGAAAACCCGTATATTGCGACCACATTTACACTTTAAAACACCTTCGAAAGCGACGCGTTCACACACCGCGCCTACGTCTCAAAAATATGTAAAAGTATTATTTGTTTGCATAAAAATGTGCTCTATTCGACGCAATTTACAGCTTTTCAGACAAATGAAATTTTACAAAATGATGATGATACATTCTGCGTGAAGGGGAGTCGAAAGAGGGACCTTTTGGCTTAGAGGGGAATGACGTCACCAGGTCATTACATAGAATTGCAAGTACGATTCCCGCCATGGGGATGCTTTTTTTTCAAAATTTATATGCAAATTTACCATAAACTTTTACCAAAATTCTCCATATTGGGAGCAAAGACGGTTTCTGATAGCAAAATAAGATTTTTCACTTGACGAGTTACAAATAATAAGAATAGTTTCTATATAAAATAAAACACATTATCGCAGTTTTTACAACACTAGCGTAAAGTTTAAAACACGAAATTTTTCCCGCCATTCAACGACTCCCCCCCATCCCATGCTTCACGAGATATGCTATGATTCCCAACCCCTGCGATACATAACGGTACATTAGGTTTCTGCCTAGTGTTTCCGTCATCCAAGTGGTTTTAATCGACGCCATTACCTGCATTTTTCACCAAACTGACACCCATATCCTCCAGATTCCAGCTAAACAACAATCAAATCAAGCCACTCTTTGCCCGGAAGGTGACCACTCGGGAAAGCATAGTAATGGTTCGATTCATGCCAATACAGCCGACACTCTTCTTTACATCAACATTACTTTGATCCAAAACTTTCGCCGCAACCTGGGCCATAAACTAACCTTGCGTGCCACGTATCTCTGAGGGTCCAAGTTCGATTCCGCGTTTTCCAAACACACCAAAGTTCTTTTCCACCTCACCTTAAACTCCTTCCCTTTCCATACCACCGCCCTTCTGCTACGCTTTCTTTGGAAATTCTTTTTCTCTTGTCTTTTTAAAGCAATTAAGACCCTCCCCCACACTTTTTTTACCAACTCCCTTCCCCCGATCTTCATACACTCTTACACACAACGACACGGGCGCCGTTAGGAAGCGGGGGGGACATGGGGACCCGTCCCCCCAATGCTGCCATTAGGGTTCCATATACCCTTCAATTTCAACAAAATGCCTTTTACAGGCATATTGTCCCACCCAATACTTTTATGCTATAGGCGTCGATGCACAACGACATTCAATTCGTCTCGAAAAAACAAGAAAGATGACATCAAACACGACGAAATTCCTCTATTTCTCCGACTTCTAAGATCCCTTTGATCAGGGCCGCATTTAGGAGCCTCCACTGCGTCCCGTTTAGGCTCCCTTTAAGGGCCCCGCAAGCTACAGCTTCCACGGGTACAAGGCTCTACTCCACCGCCTATCTTATTTTTTACAATTTTTTTTATCATTCCCCTTTTTTTCCTATGTTTCTTAGGTTTTTAGCGGTTCCCCCTCCCCCTGAAAGAAAATTTATCTATGCCATTACCTTAAGAAACATATTAAATAACCATATTTAATAAAATTATAATAAAGCTTACCCTTAGAAGAATCAGCTTCATTTTTTCTTTTTTTCCTTGTCGCGAAGAACTTACCCATTTTGGGGAGCGGAGAACAATGCTGATTGCAGTTACTGAAACCACTAACTAAAACTTTTTTCAAAAAGGCCAACACATACTGCCCGTTCACGAAAAGAAGTCAGTTAGAAATAACAGGCGTTGACGTCACAAACCGATCAGCCGCTTACAACAATGTAGAACTCGAAGTTCTACACTCACTTTTGGCGCTGACAGAAGGTTGCTAAAATCAAGTTCAAAAATTGAAATCCTACTCTTCTGTAAGCGACTAGTCCGTTTGTGACGTCATCCCCATTGTTTCTAACTGTCCCATCGGACTGTTTTTTTTGTGAATGTACAGTAATAAC
Organism: Dysdera silvatica; assembly: GCA_006491805.2. NCBI lineage: Eukaryota > Metazoa > Arthropoda > Arachnida > Araneae > Dysderidae > Dysdera > Dysdera silvatica. Next base: position 13,984,513 of record QLNU02013614.1, read on the forward strand.
AACGACACCCACAAGATTTTTGTAGCAGGAGACAATGAGTCAATAGCCCTAGTTCTTGTCCAGTCACTATTGAAGCGAGCTTACAACTATGATCGTCGTAACAATAGGGGCTCAGCCGCTTTTCAAACAGTGATTGATTTGTGAGCTCGTCTGCGAACGTTTGCTTCAATAGCGACCGGACCAGATTTGGGCCCGATGATAATTCGGGCAGCAAATATGTAAATAACTACGAAGAAACATATTACCGATAATTTCCGGTTTAGTCACGGATTTAATGATCTCAATTGTATCAGTGCCGTATTTCCCAATAGGCTATAGCTTACTAGGCTATAGACTAGGGCGGCAAAATTTTGTGTATTGAGTCTGATATAACAAAATCAATACCATATGATATAATCAGATGTTTTGCCGAGAAGAAAGCTAGACGTCATGCTTTCCATTTAAATACCAGTGTTCGATAGGCTTTTATTTTTTGCTAAAATTAAAATTTATTTCAATAAAATTGAATTTGATTTATTATATACCAAGAAGAGATAATACTTCAATATAAGTTAATATTGTTTAATATTTATGTTTCAACTTATGAGTTTGTTTTTCAACATATTTATTGAAAATAAAAAGTTTTTTAGCGTATATTGAATATAGCAATTTTCATGTTCTTACCACTGGTTGGGGGACGGATGGGTAAGAGGGGGCGGCAAAAATAGCCTAGGGGTGGCAAAATGGTAAATCCGCCCATGAATTGTATCCAAAAAATGAGGGAAGTTGAAATAACAACGGAAGGCGGCTAAAGAAAAGAAAATTTTCAAAAATGGGTTCACTTCATCTATTACTATTTCTCCTAGTTTCTTTTTTTAATTTTTTTTATTAAAGGGTCTGGATCCCCCGGACGCCCCTTTGGCTACGTGCCTGAAGGTTGGCTTGGAATGCATGGCTTTCGCATATGGAGGCCCTATTATATAAAAAGGTTTCAGATGTGTGCTGCCATCTATCGCATATTTAAGAAATAAAAATTACTTGCCTTTCTTTCTCTCAATCGAATTGGCGCAATTTGACGAAAATGAATAACTTTTCATATACTCATTATCAATTTGAAATAAATTTATGCACGACCTTCTAATTTATCAAAAAATGGATTCAACTTTTAAAATTCTCAAGGCCCCGTTCATTCCACTATGCAGTTCATTTCACCTGCTAATTATCAACACAGACTAACCGACAACTTATCTACCTAAAATTCATTGTAACAAAAACGGAAAAATACCTTCCCTGAAATAAAATAATTAAAAGCTATACGTAACTTCAAAAAGTTTAATTCTTTATTGGATTTCTGATAGCCAGCAATGAAGAATATTCAAAATTGGGGCACAAACATATATTTTATGGTTATAAGTAACGTGAAACACTGTGCTAAAACTATAATAAACTATTTAAACACGACTACCACAGTTAAAATTATTTAATTAAGTGGATGACGATCGTTTCGGCAGTGAATGACTGCCTTTGTCGAATCCAGTTACAAAAGTGAAGGTAAACTATCACTAGCATCTATATCCAGACATGAATCCCACGAAAACGGTGCATTGCGCATACCCATGAACTTCATTGTCGATGCTTCTGAATCTTTCCTTAGGGGGGTGATATAAGAAAGAACGTACTTCGACAAATGCGTTACGACTATAAACAGAGAAAGAATCGCGCTGTTACGCGTCTGCACCGAAATCCCTCTCTGGATTCCTTTCTTGAAGTGGCAAAGAAACTCGGTAAATATTCACGCTAATTTTTATTATTATCATAGTCCCAATGCATAAGTGTCACTTGGGGGTGGGGTAAAAAAACTCAAAATTGTATGCAGAAAAGTACGATTTTGTCTTTTCTAAAAAAAAAAAGGGGGTTTGGGGCAGGAGCTCCTACGAGATTACGCCAGTATCCTAAGGTACGTATTCAATGGAATGCATTTACAAATTCAGTCACATCGTAATACTCATTTAAAAAAAAAAAAAAAGAAGGAAAATGCCTAACACATTGGGATCCAAAGCAGGATAAAACGTCAACACTAATTTACTATTCTTCTCTGTTTACGATTATAGTCGTAATGCATTTGTAGAAGTACAATATTTCTTCAATTCTTATACCACCCCCTTAGGTAAGGCTCAGGAGCATCGACAATCTAGTCCGTGGGCATGCGCAATGAATCATTTTCCTGGGATTCATGTCAGGATATAGATGCTAGTTAAACTATCAACTACAACGCGCTTGGCATATGCACACGTGCTGCCATCTTTATTTACGGAGAACATATTGAATGGAGGTGAACATCCTTTTTTTACACCTATGAACTCGTGTTGACATTAAATGCCTGTGTAAATGGCTTATTATATATTTTATGCATTTATAAATTGCAATATATGTAAAATTGCAAGTTACTTCGAATTATTAGAGGGGTCCTAAGCCTCGCCAAAGCTATAGCTAGACGCTTTTTAAGGGGAGGAAGCTACAGGTTCAGAAATCTCTGGGTGCTTAGAATTGGTTAATGGTTTGATGTATTTAATTAATATATATTTAAAAGTATTAAATACAGAAGTAAACTAATGTATTTAATGTTACTGGCTAAATTTCTTAACAGAATTTTGCATCGAAAATACATCTACAAATACATGTACATCTTTTCCCCAATAAAAGGACTCAGCACCTTTTTATTAATATCGTACAGTCAACTCGTGTAGGGACAAGGCCCGTGTTTACCTTTAGGCTCACTAGGCTCGTGCCTTAGGGCGCCAACCACTTATAGGCGCCAATTTGGAAAATTACCGGACCTCAAAAACCGCCGCCGCACAGTAAGGCGAAATGTTTTGGAAAAAACAAGGAAAAAAAAAAACAGTTTGGGCATATTATGGGTCTTTTGTAGCTGAAGAAATCCCTATAGTTTCAGGCTATTATTCAAGAATTGTACGCATTTTTTTCATCATCTACACATCATTGGCAAATTATCTCTGATTCTCTAAGAGGTGATATAAATTATATGTCTTAAAATCTCTTTCTCACACCAGATGGCCAGCTCGGGCTGATGCTGTTAAATCATTATATTTTAGTTTTAAAAACATTAAGTCGTCCCTCGAAAATTTTATATTGGATGATTCTCTCACTCTCAGCGCTTTCAGTGAAACAAAAGACCTTTGTGACGTCTTAACCCAAAGATTTGGTAGTGTACTTATCCATGCATGAGGTGCTTAGGTACTTTTTCTTATTTATTTACACTCACAACTATATATACACTTAAAATGCCACGAAACTGAAGGTAGGTATCGAAGACGAGAATACAAAAATACTTCCGAAGAGGGACTTCGATCCGCTCTTTAAACAGACAGAGGGGAGTATATACTGCTATGAACTTACAAGTTCTTAGCCGCACGGCGAGCTAAGATTACAACAATTTTTACTATTCACGTGGCGTGAAACAGGGTGCCGACATTTACCCTCAGAGCGAGGTCTCTAAACTCATAAAATTTCGCGCGTTTTAGAGTTTTGTCCAAATTTTGGTGGGAGGAGTTACACGGAAAGTAGAACTGTTATTGGTTGAAAAGGTTTGTGCAAGCGCTAGAAGTGAATTTCAAGTGAAGGTGGGGCTGCTGAACGTCATTCCGACTACGGCAATAAAAGATCTTAGTGTGAGGACAGATCTCGAATCCAGGCCGTTTGCGTTGTCAAACTTAGGAATTTTACGACTTCTGTAGTGTCAAAAGTAGCCTTTGAATGGCGATTTATGCTTCTGTAAAAGGCGCACATGGCGTTCGACGTGTGGTCTTCAGTTGATCTTTAAACTGTTGCAGAGGAAATCTTGAAATTTTAGTAAAATGGTGAGAGGTTTGAGAGAAAAAGTCACACAGGCAGATGTTTCTGTTGATTCGAAAAGAAGAGAGGTATTCCGAACTAATCTTCGAAGGAGAAGTATGCAAATTTAGTTCGTTAAATTCAAGGTGTAGCATTAAACGCTACACCTTTTAAACACAGATGTTTTAGAGATGAGTGATTGAGAGGTGAGTGAAATTGAGTTTAGCTTTTTTATAACTTTCTGGTATCATATACTTGAACAATTCTATAAAACGAGCCACAAATTGAAAGGAATAGACATTGACCTTTCCCAAACTCTTATCCGCTTAACAATCCTTCGGAATTACTTAACTGAAATGAGGTCCAATTTTGATGATTTCGAAGAACTTTCAGAAAATTATATGGTCATAAGTAGTATAAGGACTTGAATGAGCACCCCGGAAAGCGCAAATATCCTTTTGACCCATCAGAAAAAAAAAAAATAGTAGTACGGGGATGTTAGTTTCACTGCAAGATATGATTTAAAAACAAACTTTTTTTTAAGCTTGATCTACGATTTAATTAGTCTTTCATTGGACTGAGAAATTGGCCATCAAACTTTAAGCGAGAGATTTGATTTTTGATTAGATCAAAATCTTTATCATTGTCTGAAATTAAAGATAATGTTTCTAATATTACCAAAGTTCATGAAAGTGATTTAGAAGAGACTGCATTATGGCATGAATTATTTCAATTTAAAACGATTGAAAAGAATGTTAGCAATTATGGTGTTATAATGGAGACTCTTAGGAAGGATGACCTGCGAGATTTATTTCCCAATTTAGATCTTACTCTTCAGATATTTTGTATATTGGCTGTAACAAATCGTTCTGCGGAAAGATCTTTTTACAAAATTGGCTGTAACAAATCGTTCTGCGGAAAGATCTTTTTACAAAATTGGCTTGCATTAAAAATTACTTTCACTCAACTATGAGCCAAGATAGTCTTAATTCAATGGCATTGTTATTCATTGAACATAGTGTGAGTAGTGGAATTTACGAACTTCGTAATTTCGTAATTTTTCGCAAGTCTTAAGTCTCGTAGGAAACTATTCTAGCTTTGACTATAGTCATTATCACCATTAAACAGTTTGTAATCTCTAAAATTTAGTTCTTATAGTGTGTAAGTTTAAATAGTTCAGTTCTACTTGAAAAATAATTTATACGTATCTACTTGCTGCAAGGGGAGTACCCAGAATTTTTCCGGGGGCTACCAACAATTTTTTATTGTTATTTTGTCGAAAAACTGAAAACAAATAATATAATAAGTTTTGATTGTTGTTGGTCCCCATCAAAAAGCATTAGCGCCGAGGGTGTAAATATCAGGGGACAATATATGTCTTCAAAGGTTTTGTTGAAATTGAAGGGGGATATGGAACCCTAATGCTAACATTGGGGGGACGGACCCTCCTGTCCCCCCACGCTAACGGCGCCAGTGCCATCAAGTTGAATAGGTGATGATTCTTTAAGTTTTCTCTCGTCACTGCTTTAAAATAAAAATATGCACCAAAAAATTTAAGGGATCGAATGGTGGAGAGATTCGGTGGTGGAGTAAATGGGGTGGCCTCTAGATATTCTGCTTAGGGGCGCAAAATATGTAAATCCGGCTCAGGTAGGGACGGATTTAGAGGTCATTCAAGGGGAAGGGGGCGATTAATGACTTGATTTTCGAAAATGATACCTCATTGGACCTTTACCTTGTACCTTTTCAATGTTAAATTTTCATTCAAGGGGAGCGATCGCCACCCCCACTCCCTAAATCCGCCCCTGAACTCGTGGGGATTTTTCAAAATGGTTCGCGGTTTAAATTGAGATGTGAACCACGTATCTACAATGACATAAATTTGTATGGTGGCTCCATCTGTTGTTAGCTATGAGCTACAAGTATATTAGTTAAGTTTTTATATCGCAAAGACAACAACTGTCATGCTTCGCAAAAAAATAAATAAATAAATAAATAAAAAAAATAAAAATAAATAAATAAATAAAAAAATAAAATAAATAAATAAATAAAACAAATAAAAATAAATAAATAAATAAATAAATAAATAAATAAATAAATAAATAAAAAACATCAAGTGCACAAAAAATACATTTTCTTTTGTTTTTTACTTAAATGTGCCCACCTGCAGCAGCGTTTTCCACACCTTCATTGATGCGACTCTGAATGTCGCATCAATGAAAGTGATGATGATGCGACTCTGATTGATTGATTGATTGTTTGGCTTTTTTATGGCGCAAGAGCATCTGGGCTATACTGCGCCAAACATGGTAATGCGACTCTGAATGTCGATTTTTATGTAATCCGCGACACTGCTCTGTGGTTGAAACCATAGGCGTACGATTAAATTTTTAAATTTTTTATATCGATGTTTGTTCATTATTTAAAAGACACTGCTGCTTTTACGTGACATTATAAATCAGCCAAATTTTTCACATAAAACTTACCATTAAATGAAAATATTTTGAAAATTAAATGGCAATAATGGCTAACTTAAGCCAAAATATTTTTTTTATATTACTTTACAATTATGTTAAAAGAAATATAAATTACATTGCTAATATTGAATGCATTAATAAAAATTGTGGAAAAAAAACTTTTAAAAATAATATTAACTATTAATAATATTATATATTATACCATAATATTCTCGCGACTCTAATTCAACCCTTCACGGCCATGATTTGGGTCGCGACCTGAGGTTGGTAGCCCCTGACTTAGCAGCACGTTTCATATATTAGGAATAGTCGTGCATGATCAGGAGC
>QLNU02013614.1:14001666-14015630 GCA_006491805.2 Dysdera silvatica
ATGAAAAAAAAAAAAGAAGTTTTTGCTTTTGAACTTTTCGGTGTCATTATTTTGTCACCATGAGAGATGTTGCCTCTGATATTATACAGAATCAGAGAAGGCATCCCAAATGGGTAATTGGTGAGCATGCTTCCTTTAATTATACATATTCATTTCAAACATAAAAACATCACACACACACACATATATATATATGGCCTGCAAAAGGGTTGCTGGTATCTAACTGGAAGGAGACCCACACGCTGAACGTATGTGACGATGTGTGGAACCGGCCAGGCCAGTAACCTAGTGTCCTACCCCGCCTTCAAGTGGTGCAGGCTGAGCTTTCTATTTATGTGGCAAATTAATATTTGCTACACGGATAGAAAGGCGGAAGGGGAGGGCTAATTCACCAACCCGTCTAGCCAGCGTGGTGAAATTATGGCTAATTCCTCCATTATGTTGACACACCAGAAACCATGGCCCCTAGTCTCCAGGTGCTGGAGTGCTCCTGATCAAGGCAGCGGTCAGTGTGGCATGAAAGCAGGGGGTGCTAAGAATCACTGGAATGGCCCAGGCTGCCGTTTGTTATTGACCTTGGCTACGTTTAATGGACGATCCCTTGCTTCTGAAGCAAAACTTCAGGAATTGGAAGAAGAACTTGACAAGATCAAATGGGACATTGTAGGACTCAGTGAAGTTAGAAGAAAAGGTGAAGAGTTGGTGGAACTTAAAAGTGGACATTTGTTTTATTATAGAGGAACGGAAACTGGAAGAACAAGTGGTGTTGGCTTCTTAATCAACAAAAGAATTAAAGACTACCTTCTTGAAGTCGAAAGCACGTCAGATCGAGCAGCGAGGCTCGTTGTTCAACTAACCCAGCGATACCAACTTCAAATAGTACAGGTATATGCACCAACATCAAGCCATACCGACGAAGAGGTTGAAGAATTTTATGAAGAAATCAAAGAGTTACACACCAAAGGGAAACAACATATCAAGCTCATCATGGGGGATTTCAATGCAAGAATTGGACAACAGGAACAAGGAGAGACATCGGTTGGTAAATACGGATATGGGGAAAGGAATGAACGTGGCGATCAACTCATCGAATTTGCAGAAGCTGAAAATCTTAGCATCATGAATTCATTTTTTAAGAAGAAACCGCAAAGAAAATGGACATGGAAACACCCAAATGGGGGAACTAGTGAAATTGACTATATCCTGGCAAACAAGAAATCAATTATTGAAGATTGCAGTGTACTGAACAGATTTAATACTGGAAGTGATCATCGAATGGTGAGATGTAAAGTGCACTTAAATACTAAACTAGAAAGGCAGAAGCTCATTAGGAAACAAGTATGTAAGAGGGTGGATTTAAAGAAATTAAAAGAAAATACCGAGGCATTCAAGTTGGAATTAAAAAATCGCTTTTCTGCACTGGAAGGACTTATTGAAGAAGTTGACATCTCAGAAGCAAATGAAAACATTGTTAAGACAATAATTGAAACTGCTGGGGAAATTGGTGGTGTAATATGTAAAAAGCAGAATAGCAAATTATCTGAGAAGACGAAACAACTCATGAAAAGGCGAAGACTTATGAAGGTGGACAATCAAAATACCAGTCGCAAGATCGAGTATGTAGAACTTTGCAAAACTTTGCGCAAAAACATGAAAGAAGATATAAGAAAATTCAATTGTGAGTTAGTAAGGAAGGCCATTGAAAGCAACAAGAGCCTTAGGGTTGTTAAAGGGAGTTTGTCTATTGGGAAGAAACACATCATTGCATTAAAAGGAGAGGATGGCACTGTAACAAGAAATAGGGAAGAAATACTTAGAAGAGTTGAAGAATTCTACAGAAAGCTGTATGAGGGAAACAGTGGATTAAACGAAGACTCTGAGATAGTCGAAGGAACAGCTCCTAAAATCTTAAAAGAAGAAGTAGCATTTGCAATAAAAAGTATGAAGAAAGGAAGATCCCCTGGCGATGATGGCATTACATTAGATATCTTAAAAGAAGCTGGAGAACATGTAGAAGACATACTCGCAAAATTCTTTACCAAATGCCTCAACAGTGGTAACATACCAAACCAATGGGATTCTGCAACAGTAATTCTTTTGCATAAAAAAGGTGATAAAGAGGATTTAAAAAATTACCGACCAATTAGCTTGTTACCTGCTATTTATAAAATCTTCACAAAAGTGCTAACACATCGCCTGCAGAAAAAATTAGATGCAGCTCAACCAAGAGAACAAGCTGGATTTCGAAGTGGATTCAGTACAGTGGACCATATTCAAGTATTAAGAGAATTAATTGAAGAACACATGAATATGAACTTCCATTGTGTGTTGCATTTATTGACTATGAGAAGGCCTTTGACTCTATTAAAACATCAGCAGTCATCAACTCTTTAAGATCAACAGACATTGAGGATGTGTACATTGACATGGTGAAACGTGTGTATAAAAATGCAAGTGCAAAATTTCGGTTACATAAAGATACCAAAACTATCAAACTTGGCAAAGGGGTGAGGCAGGGAGATACCATTTCTCCAAAACTTTTTACTTCTGCTTTACAGATGATTTTTCAGCTGATAAATTGGAATAACAAGGGAATAAAAATAAATGGTGAATATTTAAATCATCTGCGGTTTGCTGATGACATTGTTATTTTTTCAACGGACCCATTGGAACTCCAAGACATGGTACAAGAGCTCTCAACTAGAAGTGAAGAAGTTGGACTCAAGATGAACCTACAAAAAACTAAGATCATGTTCAATAATTTTGTAGAGGAAACAAAAATACAAGTTGACAACATTGAGCTAGAAATTGCTGATTCATATATTTACCTTGGCCAGCTGATTTCAATGGATGGCAACATTATGAAAGAACTCAACAGACGTATTAAACTTGGCTGGAGTGCATTTGGAAGAAACAGTTTTATCCTGAAGGGGAAATTGCCTTTGTGTCTAAAAAGAAAGGTCTTCAACCAGTGTGTATTGCCAGTCCTCTCTTATGGATCAGAGACATGGAGTCTAACAGTTGGAGCAATACGAAAGTTACAGACAACGCAAAGGAGCATGGAGAGGTGCATGCTTGGAATAACTAGGAGAGATCGAAAAAGGAACACTTGGGTGAGAGAGCAAACTAGAGTAGAGGACATCATTGTTAAAGTAAAAGGGCTGAAATGGCGATGGGCTGGGCATATTGCAAGAAGAACTGATCAACGATGGACAACAGAAATTCTGAACTGGATTCCAAGAGACCACCGAAGACCTAGAAAACGTCCTCAAACTAGATGGGTGGATGAAATAAGAAAAGAGGTTGGGGTGACGTGGAAACGAATGGCCCAGGATAGACTTGTGTGGAAAGCATTTGGAGAGACCTTCATCCAGCAGTGGATAGATAATGGTTGAATATGATGATGATATATATATATATATATAGCCTGCAAAAGGGTTTCTGGTATCTAACTGGAAGGAGACCCACACGCTGAACGTATGTGACGATGTGTGGAACCAGTCCGGCTAATAACCCAGTGCCCTACCCCGCCTTCAAGTGGTGCAGGCCGGGCTTTCTATCCAAGAGGCAAATTAATATTTGCTGCACGGATGGAAAGGCGGAAGGGGAGGGCTAATTCACCAACCCGTCTAACCAGCGTGGTGAAATGATGGCTAATTCCTCCACTATGCTTATAGCATTTTGGGTACGGATGGCTGCCATCAGAGGCAATGGTGGTGGGATGCCAAAAAGATGCCGGGTGTTTGAGCTGCAGTTTGTTATTGACCTTGGCTACGTTTAATGGACGATCACTTAGCTGCAAGCAAAACTTCCAGGAATTGGAGAAGGCTAGACAAGATCAAATGGGACATTATGAGACTCAGTGAAATCAGAAGAAAAGGTGAAAGTTGGTGGAACTGGCGGACATTTGTTTTACTATGAAGGCAGGAAACTGGAAGAATATGTGGTGTTGACTTCTTAATCAACAAAAGAAAAGACTACCTTCTTGAAGTTGAAAGCATGTCAGATGAAGAGGGAGGCTCGTTGTTCAACTAACCCAGCGATACCAACTTCAAGTACAGGCATATGCACCAGCATCAGCCATACCGACGAGGAAGTTGAGGAATTCCATGAAGAACTCAAAAAGCTACACATAAGGGGAAACAACACATCAAGCTCATCATGGGGGATTTTAATGCAAGAATTGGACAACGGGAACAACTACAGACATGGGTTGGTAAAAGCAGGAGAACTAAACAATAAGATCATCAGTCATCAAGGTTGTATCTCAAGAAACGTGAGTGAATATGCATGACTACAGATAAAATCTTAGGTTTTATCATGAAAGTTAAGCTAAAGGGTAACATATGGTGCCCGAACAGGGACCTCGGTAGAATTGATGATAAAATGTTAACAAAAAGGACAATTATGTAATTGATTGCATTAAATATTTGGAGTGTCAATATACTAGAGAAGACCCTGTTACAGGATTTTATAAGTATTGATTTACGTGGGTTGACCTGTTTTCGAGAATACCGGTAATATATTGGAGAATAACTTTAGAAAATTTTGAATTACTATAATTGAATTGTTTATGAAAATGAATGGTAATTTGGAAAGGCTAAAACAAAAATGAGCAAATATTCGCAATCTCATGAGCAGGCTTATTAATAATAGTGAACAATTAGTTACCGAGCAAAATGATAACGTAGAAACATTCACATAATGTTTAGCATTGTTGAGTGCAAAGAATGAATATCTTAAAGAGTTAGACGAGCAGATTCAAGTTTTGACTGAGAATGCTACGGATTTTGAAAACAACATAAAAACGTGCGAAACATACTATAAGGGAATAATTTCAGTAAGAGTGAAAATCCTAACTTATTTGAATTCATTAAATAGGCCCACAACTGTTTCTATGAATACTATAGCTGATAATGATAACAGAGTCCTTTCGGGGGTTAGTGGGAATAATTTGGGGTTACAACCATGCTCTGCCAACAAGGTACTTGGCATAAAGTTGCCAAGCTAACAATTAACAAATTTGGTGGTGATTCTTCAAATTGGCTGTGGTTTTGGAGTCAATACGAAAATGCAATTCACGAAAGTAGAAATTTAACTGCTGTTGATAAATTTAACTATTTACATTCTTTGGTGAGTGGGGAAGCAGCTAATGCCATCAGTGGGTTTTCTCTCACGAATGATAATTACACTGAAGCCATTGAATTATTAAAATAAAGTTTTGGAAGAAAGAATTTAGTAATTAATGCCAACATGAGCAAGCTGTTGAGTTTAGAATCAATTAGAAACACAACCCACATACTTGCACTGCTAAAGTTATACGATAACATTGAGATACAAACAAGAAATTTGAATGGGCTTGAGGTAACTGCGGGTACTTATGGAATTTTACTTACTCCGATCATACTAAAATTATTGCCCAACCAATTAATTTTAGATTTTAATAGAGATAGAAAACCGCAAGTAAGTTTTGAGTTTGAGGAATTGATGGGTTTTTTACAGCGGGAAATTGAGAGCAGAAAATTCGCCAACCAGATTCAGGTTCAACCACTTGGTTTACAGCTTAAAGAGAAAAGAATATTTAAGAATCCGATCCCCACTGCAGCTACTTTAACAACAGGCTCAACACGTTTTAACAGTCACCAAATTAAACTTAATAATAGAAGAGTAGTTTGTGCTTTTTGTGGAAAGCCCCATAATGGTACAGATTGTGAATTTGCACAAACTTTTTCACTAGAAAAAAGGAAGTACCTTTTGTTACAAAAAGGAGCGTGTTTTTGTTGTTTGAAACTGAACCATATTTCTTCTGAATGAAAACCTAAGGTTAAATATCCAAATTGTAATCGATATCATGATTTTCTTCTATGTGCGAACAAAGATAAACTTAACTTACAATCAGAGCATGAGTGTTGAGTCGCCTACAACACAAGGTGAGTCCCTAGCTAATGTAACAGTGGCCACTTATGTATTGCTTCAAACTTTATGTGCTACCATTATTAATGTAGAAAGGAAATGGAATGTTCACGCTATCCTCGATTCGGCATCTCAGAGGTCATACACTTTGAAAGGCACTGCCAGTAAATTAAAATATGGCTCCCTTCGAAAGGAGAATCTTCGACATTCCCTGTTTGGAGGTACTTGTACGGAAGTTTTACACCACGATGTCTGTCAAGTTCATCTGTCAAACTTATCTGTAACGTGTAGATGTAACTTCAAAGTACTAGGTCAGGAAAGAATCTGCAAGACTATGCCAATTGTTGCTCAAGGAATTCGAATGAAAAAGCTTTTGGAAAATGGCATGGACTTAAGTGACCATCAAAGGGGACCAATAGAAATACTGCTTGATACTGATGTATCCAGAAAGTTGATGACTGAAGGTTACAAAAAATTACCGTTAGACTAGGTAGCGATAGAAACAAAACTAGGTTGGACTGTTATGGGAGAGAGCAAACAGGAAGATTTGGGAAATAATTCTGGTCCAATGGTTACTTCCATGTTGTTGAAAGACATTCTGGTAACAAACTTGTGGGATTTAGATATTCTGGGAATAAAGAATTCGGCACGAAAACAGATCAAAGAAGAAAAAGAGGAAGCTGCAAAGGAATATTTTGTGAAAACATTAAAGAGACTTCCAAATGGTTGCTACGAAGTATCTCTTCCCTGGGTGAAAGGTCATCGACCACTTGTGAATAATAGATGGTTAGCAAAAAGAAGATTAAAGTCCACGATAAAGACTCTACAAGTAAAGAATTTGCTAAAGGATTATGAAGAAGTCTTTTTGGAATGGCAGAGGGAATGAGTTATAGAACCTGTTAACGTTTGTGATATAGAAGAATCCAATGGTTTTTATCTTCCACATCGTGCTATTGTAAAGGAACAATCCATGACAAAGATTCGCCCTCTGCTTGATGCCTCTGTCAAACAAAATAACTGTCCGTCATTGAATGATTGCTTCAGAAAAGGTACGAATTTTTTGGAATTGTTTGAGAGCATTTTAAATAGATTTAAATGGAGAAAATTTGGTGTCATAGCTGACATCAGAAAGGCATTTTTTCAAATTGGGATCAATGAAAAGGACAGAAATTATCTGAGATTTCTATGGTGTGAAGATAAAGAGACCGAGACACTGAAAATCTATTGCCATGCAAGGGTATTGTTTGGAATTAACACAAATCCTTTTCTACAAGGTGCTACTATTTTTTTTTATCATTTGGAACAAGTTCCTACTCATCATAGGGAATTAGTCAAAAAATTAAAGAATTCCTTTTACGTGGACAATTGCGTCTGGATACAAAAAACCAGATGGAAGATTTTATTATATTCTCGAAAGAAATAATGTCATCTGCTCAATTCAAGCTGAGAGGGTGAAAGCACAATGAGGATAAATGTCCAACTTATAAGCCTACGAATATCACTGGCACACACATTGAAAAGGTAGAGAGGTTTGAAGAGAATGTTCCCATTTTAGGTCTAGAATGAAATATATTTGAAGACACACTACGTTGCAATCCAAAAGATGTTTTAACAACCTGTACAGTATGAGTTCAAGTAACTAAAAGAATGATTCTTTCGTGTGCAAATCAGTTTTTCGATCCCTTAGGAATCCTCAGTCCGGCAATGCTGATACTTAAAATTTTGATTCAAGAATGCTGGAAGGCCTAATACTCATGGGACTCAGAGCTACCCTATGAGCATGCCAAGAAATTCTGAGAGTGGAAAAAGGATGTCATCTGTGCTAAGGATGTGAAAATTCCTAGAAGGATGTTACGAAATCAAGATTCTGAAGCGAAGCTGTCGTTTCATGTTTTTTGTGATGTTTGCTTATGCTACTTACGTTTATGTTAGAAGTGAAGACAATACAGGGGTGTCTTGTCAATTGGTATAGGCAGGCATGTACTCGAGTCACTCACTTAAAAACGGTAGCGATATCTAGATTAGAGCTGTTAGCATGCACAATTGGAGTTCGACTTATGGAAACTACAAAGGAGGACCTGGAAAACATTGATGTATTTTATTGGACAGACTCTATTAATGTATTGCACTCGAGAAAGAATGATAAGCAGTGGGGCGTATTTGCAATGAAAAAAATACAAGAAATCAGAAAGTATAGCAATCCGAGTGAATGGAATCATGTTCCAGGAGCATTGAGTCCTTCGGATACACCATCGAGGGGTTGTTCAGTGGAAACCCTAATAGCTCAAAAATGGTATGAAGGATAACAATGGTCACAACAAGGAAAAAAATTTTGGCCATCCACTGAAATCGTCCCTGATGATGAAATTCAGAAAAGAGGAAGTCTACTATATCCTCACTGGTTACTTCTACGGAAGAATTCTCGTATTTTACCCAGATTTCTTCTTTTGAAAAAAATCGTTAGAATTACAGCTTGGATACAATGGTTTAATAAAAACTGCGGACTCCCTGAATCCACCCGTGCTAATGGAAACTTATGCGCGAAAGACCTGAAGGATGCAGAAACACTCATTTGGAAGATGGTACAAAGAAATGTCTTCCAGTCAACTATGGATGAGCGTATTCAACATTTACATCCGTTCACTGACCCCTCAGGGATTATTCGGATAAAGACTCGACTCTTAATGAGACAAGATTTTGAAAATTTTAAATGTCCAATTGTTCTCCCTTCTGATCATGCTGTTGTCATGAGCCTGATTATGCATAAGCATGAATGATTATCACACTGCAGAGTCCAAACTTCGATGTCAATACTCAGAGAAGATTTCTGGATCTTGAAAAGTCGTAAGTCAATTCACAAGGTCCTATGCAAATGTGTACTCTGCAAACAATTTGATTCCAAACATCCTGAAGTTCAGACAGCCGCCTTAGCTGAGGATAGAATAAGTGATGCTTCAGCTCTTGAAGTGTGCGGAGTAGACCTAGCTGGTCTTTTGGTTTTGAAGGATGAGACAAAACCGTGGGTTGTCTTATTCACCTGTGCTGTTTATCGCGCTGTTCATTTAGAGATTGTCTACCGAAATATTTCTGCTAAAGGATTCCAATTGATCTTCCAGTGGTTGTAGTTCCAGTTTTCCAAGATGCCTAAAGCCCAGATTTTACTTACCCCCCCGATGGACTGATGTCTCTCTGATACCATGATGTCTCTCTGATACCATGATGTCTCTCTGATACCAGTACATGCTCCTCTTCGTTTAGACATTTATAACATTTCTCTTCTCTATTTTGAGTTTCAGTGTGCCAAAATCTCAAAGGGGAAGTATGTTGAGAAAATAACGTAACGTTTTTATTTTATAATTCTCGAGCTCAAATTATCATAAAATACGTATCTGCGAGCTGTAAAAAAATATTTTTCCTTTTTTCTTTTTTCTTTTTCAGCTCGGGGAAGTTTAGCTTTGGTCGACTCGTTCATTGAGAACGTTTTTCTGTTTGACGTGTTCTTAAATAAAACTTTTGTATATAGTTTCTTGGACTCATTAAATCTAATTTAAAGGATCAGAAGGGAATGAGTATCATTTCTTGTATAGATGAAGAGACGCCAAAAGTAGGAGAACTAAACAATGGCATCATCAATCATCGAGGTCGTATCCCAAGAATGGTGAGTGAATATATATGGCTACAGATAAACTTTTAGGTTTTATCTCGAAAGTTACGCTTAAAGGTAATAATGCCATTAACTGTCGTTTCCGCTTACAGCTTATTTGCTGCTTATGGTGCAAGGACATTAACATGTTCATGAAGCCTAAAATACAAACAATCAAACATCATTTTATACGTTTATATATCGTGTTAATTACTAATTACTATATAGAATATAAGCAATCTGTACTTGTGATACATGACGTTTCCTATGGTTATGTGATATATCATGCTTCTTGTAGTTATGATTATATATTTTCTGGAATTATCAGTACAAAATGTTTTCTAAAATTTTCAATAAAAATAACTTGTTTCATTTGTTTGCCCCGTTATTTACTTTCTATAGTGCAATGATAGTTACGCAGGCCCGTAACCAGAATGAAGGGGCACTGGGGCAAGGCAAAGGGCACATGGTGGTACAGGGTACCCAGGAATTGTTCTACACATATATATATGTATGTATAAATAGCTCTATGGGGCAACAGGAACCACTTCCCTGCTGGCCCCGGTTTGGCTACAGGTCTGCAGCCACATTCTCTTGTCCCAGGATCCACAGGTTTTCAAGGTAGTAGAGTTTCTCTCTCCTATAAAATTAAACCGCAAACTACGGAGCGTAAAAACAGCATGTATCTTTCAGCGTCTTTGAAAGTTTTGTTTGTTTAGATTTTTTATGGCGCAAGAGCATCTGGGCCATATTGCGCCATCTTTGAAAATTCACTGGAGGTGTTATCAAGGTGGAAAACCGCATTATTACACATATTGACATGTTCGGTGCTCTGTTATTTATCTCCACCAGGTAATCTATCTTTCGAATGTCTATTGTCTGTACGTTTATTGTACCTATAGCATGTTTTTTTCTCAAAATATCAATCGAAGCTGGTGATTATTGTAATCAAGAACTGACAAGACGGACAATGATGTTTTCGAAGGAAATATTAGTGACAGCATAAGGAAAAACATGCTCCAACTGTCGTAAAAATTATAGTCTGCTCACAAAATGATGCCTTAGCACACCATAAAGATCAAGAAACTAAACAAATAGTTACGAATATACAAAGGCATATACTATTTAACCTTCATCCAAAATCAGGTTCTAAGAAGAGGAGCGCTTTCTTGAAATCAAGGTCACAATAGACTTAAGATTGCAAAAGAAATTTACGCGATGGCACTGCGAAATCTTGAAAAATTCTTACACCATTGCGAAATTACTTACACAAGAATCGTTAAGGCGTATATAAGGTCCGAGATTCGTCTATGTCAGTGGTAGCCAATATTTTTGAATCACATGCCACCTTATGCTGTCAGCTTCCCATTCAAACCACCCTTTCGCATAATGAATTAGGTGCCACATAACAAATCTCTTCCCCAAATAAATATTGGATTACCGCGTAGTCCACACAATACACCTCCGCGTGCCACTAAGTGGAAGGCGGGCCACTGGTGGGCCAACACTGGTCTATAATAACCAAAGAAATGGATCCCAAATTTGCTATTCCCTGGATTCTATTCTGAAGAATAATTCTACTGCCGAGACCCTAGCTCCTTTATACTTACAATATGTGTTCTTTAGATGGGGTATTCATTCGATTCATTAATAAACTTGACGTAAAGAACTTCTTCAAAAATATTAACTTTGCCAGAGCAAGCTCTGTTAGTAAAATTGTTTTACGCGAATGGAGAGTCGGCATTAGATTCTTTAAGAAAATTCAGTTCACAAAAAGACTTAGAGACAGGAGAATTGTGTCTTATCTTCTGGGCATGTCAAACATTTGCTATTGTAGTGCGGAAATTTAATAGTAGTCAGCTTCGTACACGGAATCCATTTCATTGTTTGCAAATGTTTAAACTGCCACCTATCGGAGACTAAGTGTGGTATTAGCCCAGTACATGTGAACATAGGCGTAGCCGTGGGGGGTTGGGGGGGGGTGAGATTTGGACGTTGTAACACCCCCATTGCAATGAAATTTTGTATATTTAATATAGAAATATATGAGTTGTAGCTCTGTAACCCCTCATTGAGCCTATAACCCCCCCCTTATGAAATTTCTGCCTACGCCTATGCATGTGATAAGGCATTCCCTCCCCATCTTTAAATTTTTCTGTGAACGAAATTTTCGCAAAGCACCAGACGCTGATTCCCCATTCGCCTAAAACAATATTACTAATAAAGCTTGCCTGGCGAAATTAACATTTTTGGAGAATTTTTTTTTAGACCACGTTTGTTAATGAATCGAACAAAGAACACGCACAAACCGAGATTAACGTACAGTTCAACAAATTATGGGTAGGAACACAAACACATTTTATGTACGTTTATACATTACAGTATATGTAAAATCGCAATTTATTTCAGATTATGGGGGGAGGGGCTTGGGCCCCACGAGCCCATATAACTCAAGGCCTATGCAAAACGGGCACTTAGCTATTTTATAACAGCTTTACTTCCATACGCCTAAAGGATGTGTTAGTGTCAGCGCGACCTACTGGTGGCCTGAAGTCTAAACTTCTCTATTGTGGTATAAAAAAACATCCAAATAATATTTATTGCATAAAACGCACTTCAATGCCATGATTTTTCCTTTCTTTATGAATTTTTAAAATTTCATTCAGACTTTTATTTGACCCTGTGCATTCAACATCCGTTATGAGAGGAGTGATCTAAACTAAATAAGGAAAGTTGCAAAAAATGTATGAATGTGATTAGAAATGAAAACATTAAATTTAATCTGCAAATTTTGTAATTACCCTGCGGTGACATAGTGTGGTAACGCATTTGCCTAGTGCGCCGTTAACTCGGGTTCGACTCCCAACAATACAAAGGACGCTTACTCAGAGATTTCATAAAGCTCGCACTGCTCACCGTAGTCCTGAGTTTGGTTTCCTAGGCCTTAAGAAATTCGGATTCCTCTGAAAACTGTAGGTCCAAGAGGTTCGGATTCCTCGGAAAACAGTAGGTCCCAGTATAGCATGAGCCCTGTAGTCCTTGAGCCGTAAAATCACAAACAAACAAAAGTCTTGTGAATTCTTTTTTCAAAATTTTTGCTTATTTCTAAGTTTCACGACATTACAGCAAGGGTTATGTTATGTCAGGACCTAGAATTTTCTGAGCAATCTGAACCTCTTCCTCCTATAGTCTAAAGAATCAATCCCCGGGCTACAATGTGCAGTCAGTAAGCTTTACTTTTCTTGAACTGCTGATATTCGAACCCGGAATATTGACGCCTTAGCCAAACACCACTGCATTACAACAGATGCGGTCTAGTACATTGGAGGAAACTGGGGTGAAAGCTCCTGGAACAGAATTTCAATATTGGACATGTGGAATGGAGAGTTAATGGGTTTTAGCAGGCGCAATACTTGACTTGCCCTTGGGCCCTAGCAACCTAAACTAGGCCGCTGCATGGCAGGCCCCTTTGTTCAAATAAAAAAATAACACTGGGCCCTTTTTCATTAGCTATTGGATAAAAATTGACAAATATATCAGGGCTGTCTCCGAAGGGTACCCTCTGTGTATGCCGCATGCTTTCGTGGAATTCTGAAAAATACAGCATAGTATTCGCCGCGTACTCTCAAGGTCTCAAAAAAGTTTTTGTATTTGCTGGTTTTTGGGCAACTTTCAACAAAGTTCAGTCCTTTTTTTTTTCTAGTCATTTACAAACTTGAATGGAAGAAAATGTGGAAAAACGCATTAACCCCCAAGACTCAAAATAATATCCTGTATACGACCAGGAAAGGAGAATGAGAAACAGATGAAAGTGACAACTACAATCTCGGGCTTGGATATACGGTAGACGATCAATTAAACGCCAGTCAGCGCGGCGCGGGGACGTCACCAAATCCAGTAACCCCGCAATTTTAATACTCTTTAATTAAAACAGCACCGCTTAATCTCAATAATTTTCTTCAGGACAGCCCTATTGATAATATGTATAAGACTTGATCAGTTTCTAAACGAGGAAAACACGGGATATACAATTAAATAAAGTAGTTATCATCAATCTCTGTGGAAATAGCTGGATGGGAAGAGAAAAAGAAGAGCATGTTTAATTCAGAAGATTGGAGAGAAAAAGGCTTGGGTAGCAGAAGCATCTCCTGAGAAGAGAAGGAAACCATCTACTTCAAAGAGTAAGAAAGAATTATCCAGCGAGTGGAAAAAGAAGACAAAAGCTTATAGTAGACATGAAACCTCTTGATGCTATGGCTAACCTTTTCCTGATACCTAGCGACATACCAGACATGAAATACCAGCAGCACCGCTTATGTCGATCACCCTGCATAGATCGATAGCGAAGAAGGCGGATAATGATGATGATATGCTGGGTCATGTTTAACTGTTGCCAACGCTTCATCCA
>QLNU02013614.1:14015730-14035987 GCA_006491805.2 Dysdera silvatica
TTCTTCTACATGAAATGCATTTCTCAAAGAAATGCATTAAATAATGCGATAATTTTTGTTCTTTAAGTTGTTATGCAAGTCTATCAATCTCTCTATCATTTTTTCTATAGAATATACACATTTTCGCAATACATTTTTCTGAAGAACACAAACATTTCTGTAATACTTTTCTATATAATCTACACATTTCCGCAATATCTTTTCTATAGATTATACATATTTTTGCCGTATGTTTATATAAAATACACACATTTTCCCAACATTTTTTCTTTTGAATATACACCTTTTCGCAGTATATTTTTCTATAGAATATATGCATTCAAGCAGAATTTTTTCTATAGATTATACACATTTCTTCACTATTTTTCTATTGAATATATATATACATTTTCATAGTATTTTTTCTTTTTATACACATTTCTTCACTATTTTTCTATTGAATATATACATTTTTATAGTATTTTTTCTACAGAATATACGCAATTCACCAAAAAAAATTCTATATAATGTGTACATTTCCGCATTATTATTCAAGAGTATGAGTCTTTGGAGTAGAGGTGGAAAATCTATGGCCCGCGACCTGCTTCTATCTGGTCAGAGAAAGGCTCACATCTCTTAACACTTAATTAGAGACAATTTTAATTATAATCAGATTAGAAAAAATAGTAGGTTAAATTTTTAAAAGGCAAATATAAGAACATCAAATAAACGGAAAAAAGTATAAAATAAATGGATTAGTTAAGTTCTAGGTATCAATAGACGTATATATATAATATACGCAGAAACGGCATTGCAGTATACAAGCATGTATGCGTGACTAAATAGATTTTTTTCAGAATGATGAGGAAGGGGAATTTCTTATTAATTACATAATATGAAATAAATAAAAATTAAATTACAATTTAAATAAATTATTTCCCTTAAAGAATAGATTATTGTTGCCAGTTTCTTCCTTCATTTCACTCTCTCTCTTCTTACAGACCAATAACTCTGTCCCGCGTCACCAACTTCCTTCACCATCTGGCCCGCAACACTCATAAAGTTGTAAGCCCTTGTCCTAGAGAATGTGGACGCATATATCGATTTAGAGTGATTCAGCTTCCACTGATCGATATATACGACGATTTTCCTATAGGCGCAGAGCTATGAGTCCGAGCTCCCCAATAATTTGTAATTTTACGTGAAGTATTAATATTCAGAATATGAGCTTATATAAGTTATTAATATAACGTATAAATATTCATAATATGAGCTTGAAGCCCCCATAATAATTCCAAAAACTCTAGGTTAATGTATTATCCAATTATTTGACGACGGTTTGACATTATGAAGCTATAGAATTTCAGGTTTCCTGTAAGATGGAGCTCTTCAACATTTTTTAGTCTAAGGGCCAATTTTGCTTTTCTTGCTGGCTCGCGGGCCGCACTACTCTACCAGCAATATCAGGGCTGAACAAAGGCAGATTCAAGAGGGTGCAAGGGACGCCTCATATCCACCTTTGTTGCCCTTTTACTTAGGTCTCTATATTACTTTTGCGCACCCCGAAAATATTTTCTGGATCCGCCCCTGGAACAGAATATTTATTACAATATAAAACACGTGTGGAAGCAAAAAATATTTACAATACTTTTAGCTTTCAATATATAAAGCAAAATCAATTTTTCAGTGAAATTTTTGGCATTGCTTTTTTTTAACAAGCCTGTCAAAATCAGTTCTTATTTTTGATGTTGTAAGGATGTTTTCAAGGTAAACGTCAGTTATTCTGATCCTGGCTTTTAATTTTGCCTTCACTCTTAAAAAAAGCTATTTGCAGACCTAATTACTCCCAAATAATGACATCATTTCCTGAACATACAGTCGGATGGCTGGAAAGAAATTCTTATCGACGTATTTAGCATAGAATTCAATGAGTCCCAAGTTGAATATTCCTTTAAATCACTGTTGCTTGACTACCTTGAATGCCCATATGCGCTAGAAAGCTAACTTTAAAGACAATCGAGGAAAGACAACGTTACTTTAGGTCTCTAAGGTTTTAGAGTATTTATTATAAAATGTGAGCAAAATAAGGTAAACTATATTGGTTTAGCATTCGAAAGAAACAAAGGGCCTTATTCTTGTGCGAAACAATTTGCATTTTTTTATGAATAGGCGGGCAGCAAAAAACATATTGGCGGGCCGCGGGTTGAAGAATCTTGCTGTAAGACTTCGTTTAGAACTCGCAGTCCACTGGGCAACCACCTTTGGTGACCTATAAATTGGTCATCCAAATATTGACCATTGAAAATGTTCATTAAACCAAATAATAAAATTTCATTAACGAAAAATACATGAAATAATATGTGACAGGTAAGAGCTCAATTTAATCGAACTTCTATTAAAATATAATATTGGAATAACGGCCGTTATTAGAATGAAGAAAAACATGTTTTCAATTCAATAACTTTTTTTGGAATTAGATTAACTTGAATCTAAAAGTACGTGTATAAGTACACGTACTTATACACGTACTTTTAGATTCAAGTTAATCTAAAAGTCATATTATAATACTTAGTCATATCTCATCAAAAAACCCATAGCAATATTTTAAATGCCTCTCTTTCCCTCAATTATTTAAATTTACTGAACTTCATTTGAATAATAGAACTTATGCATATGTAAAAGTTTTGCTTTTAAATTGTTTGGAAAAGACTTAATTTAAATGAACATGATAATCAAATGTATTATGGAATTAATAAACACTCTAGTGAATTTTGTCGGATATTTGAATTTCACTTTCACATGCAAGTACTTTCCCTAAAATTTAAATTTAGAAATTTCATAGGGGTGATATTCAAATTCAAAATAAATGCGCTAGTATTGTTTATAAACAATTACTCACGATTTCGTCAGCACTGTTAAATCATCAGTGCAATTACATCAAATTATGGTATGAAACTACTCAATTTGTTGATAACGCTGATAAAAGCATTTTTTATTCCAACCAAAGGAAACTTTAAGATTTGTTTTTTTGGGATTTTTTTGGATTTCCAGGAACAATTGGAATTTTTCCTGGTTGCACCCCCACTGCATTTAATTCTGGGAGCGCCCGTGATAATAATGTGATACAAACGTAAATGCCCAAGCCGAACTGAACCAGAAATTCACCTCTGAAATAAGCTAATAAAATAAAGAAAATAATTGAAAAGATAACAAAAAAATGCAACCTAGCGAATATTGTTCTAAAATATAAATTTGTCAAAGTCTGTGGGTGGCTATTCTCCCCGCGGACAATAGTTTCCGTATTTCGTTATCGATTGAAATACTAATATTTTGATTGTTATAGCAAATTTTTCATAACTACAGCATAGGCATATTTCTATTTCAAAACTATGCTAATAAACTTAAAAAATTTCATAAACAAACGAGTGAAAGAAAATTGCCTAAGGTCGATATTTAAATTTAGCAGGTTTCAATTAACATTAATTTGCAACTCTCCAATTCTCAAGTAACTCTGTAGGTTTTCAACATTAACAATAGCCATCGTTATTGCATTTACGGAAAACCTTCACCTTACTCTTTTTATTACAGACAGACAGACAGACAGACAGACAGACAGACAGGCAGACAGACAGATAGATAGACAAACAGACAGACAGACCAAAAGCAATAGCGGGTTCAATATCTATTGAAACCCGCTAAAAACTAATAAATCCATTTTATAAAAAAAAAAGTTAAAAAATGAGAAAATTATGGATTTCCAAAACAAAGAAAATATTCATACATAACAAACACACATACAAACTGAAGAAAAAAAATGTGAAACTGATCTGAAAACCGGGAAAAGGCCGAAGGTAAGTGTGTGATGTTTAAGGTCGTTTACTAAAACGACCTTGGATGGTCGTTACGGAATCGAAAAATGTTGGAAAGCGAGTTTCATTCTTCGAGCGATTTGGAAACCAGCACGTGGGGAAAGAGCAGTCGTCTTGAGAAGTACGAAACTGCCCATTCACTGCCCAATATGGGGCTAATCATTCGCCTCTCGCTGGCACTTGCTCTCATAGCAGTATTGTCCCAAAATGTACAAGCTTCCAACAAAGAGAATGCTGCAAAAGCACTGTTTCCATCTTACAAGAAATATGACCATAAGGAGGAGGAAGAAGATTATCACGAAGGATTAAAAACATTCGCGGAAGTAGAAACAAAAATGAGAAATATTATTGATGAGGTTATACGAAAAGTACTGCCGTATGTCATCAGAGCCAGCGCGGACATAAGACTGTCGGGGCAATGCATGGCCAGTATATTCAAGTTGGTGATAGGCTTGCAGAAACTGCAGGACTGGGCAGTTCGAAGTAAGTGAAATTCTGTTTCTTATTCCATTTTTTCTGTCCTTATATTCGGTCATATGCTGGTGTTTATATGTTATAAAACAGACATAACTAACTTATCAATATGCCTTGTTATACTATATAAGCTACATAACAGAAAACAGAAATGCATAGCATTCCCATTGTCTATATATAATTAGATTCGTCTGAGAATATTCGTGAATTTACTTTTGCGCTGAAATCTTAGCTATTACAAAACTTAATAAAGCTGATATTGATTTAAAACGAAATGGAATTTTTAAAACCATAACAAACTTTTCTTTGGAATGTTAATTTATTTAAAAACAAAATTTTCTATATTGAAGTAATTAAAAATTCAACGAGCAAGGGAACGAGCCAAAATTTCGAACATTTTTTTTATCAAGTAAACCTGTGCTTTCTCTTTAAAGTTTAACTTTAGATCTTCATATTATCACAAATCTATGCGACTTTTCTCTTACTAAATTATAATATGTTCAAAATATAGGAAGGTTATAAATTTATCATTTGAGACGAAACAATACAGAGTTTCACCAGGAGATTCCATAACAAACAGTTTATTATCATTTGAAATTTGCAAAAATACTTCCAAATATATTTCACCGTTTAGAGGAAAAATTTTGGTCTAATAGTTTGATTTTAGGAAACGTGAATACTATAATTAATATACATACGTACATTCAGATGAATTTTTACAATTAAATTTCAAGTTTTCGACTTTTGATAAAAAAATTAACTTTCTACGCTAGACCGGAAAATCTACTAAAATCATTTTCTATTTTATCTCCAAGGATTCTCGTGCCTACGCTGGCCCTTAAAAGGCCCAGATATTCAAAAAATATTGTGATTTGGATGCCAACACTAAACCATCTTTAAAAGTAAAATTTCTTGATAATAATCTTATTCACATTTTAGACAAAACAGTGTTATGAAATTTCATCCCTTCATCCCCACTAAGGCTGCCGCGAAAAAAGTTTCTAAATCTCACTCGCTTAACGAGTATCACTCTCTTAAATTAATTTAATATCAATAATATACGATATTTCAACATATTTAATTCATCAAATACTTTTTTAAATAAAATGATTTACATTATAGAGTTACGAATAACAAATTTCCTATGAAGAATAATTTGTATGTGGTACGAAACCAAACTTATTTCTACCATATTATGCATAATTCTCAACGTAGAATTTTCAAAATTCTTTTAGGGGGCGGCAAGTACATATCGTGTACATTTGTACATTACAATATATGTAAAATTGCAATTTATTTCAAATTACTGGGGGGTGGAGGGCTCTAGCCCCATGGGTCTATTTAACTGTATGCCTATGTACATAATAGAGTCTGAATATTACACCAGATGTTTCTAAACTGTGACTCACGGTATCATTGAAAATAAAAGGTCACTATAATAAAAATTCGTTCACTTGTCAAATAAATAATGAATGGATGACCGCATTTTCAGCAAATTATTTTTTATCGCATTTTATGATTTCCACATTATTATCTCAAAATCACATTTTTAATCATCATCATCAGAGACACCAGAGGCCGTGTTGAGTAAAATTTGTTAGTGTGTTTATAATACCTGACGATTCTTTGAAAAATATGCAACAACTGCCCGAGAAATGACACTTAAAATATATGAGGATGATGAATCTATTTGCCTTAATTTTAAAGCCAATCTGCATGACATCTACTGATCATGGCTCATTGGCGTTACGTCAGACAGTGCTTTGAAAATTGCCTACCAAAATAAATCTTGTCTAAAACTTTGGTTAAACTTTAAAACTTTAAAAAGCGAATTCAAAACACTGGCCGATCATGCAAAAGTAATTATTCGCCTCTTCGACCTTTTACTGACATTTATTTGCTCTAATCTGGATTTTCTATTTATATGGCCAATGGCGCCCCCTAGCGGAAAGATCGGTCGGGCCCGTTTCCAGTGCCTTAACCCAAACAAGAGACCCCAAATTGGCAAAATTTGTTTATAATATATTCCATTTTTCTTATCACAAAAGTTTGGAAATTTCAAATTTGGAATTCAAAGAGTCCCAAAAAACGACCTAAGACAGAGCTGCCGAATATGTTGACACCCCAGTATATGGCGATTAAAACGAAGTATAGAACGTTGTCTGGACGCTGGACGGACGCTGGACGCATTCATCTTCAATTATTCGCTACAAAACCAGACATCGTCAAACTACGCAAAACTATAATGCCTCCTTCCCCTTATCACATACGATCAGTGATGTACGAAGTGGGGGGGTTTCAGAGGACTCAATTCCCCATTCGATATCAAGACACGTTCTTCCGCCCTGCGGTGGCGCAGTGTGGTAACGCGTTCGCCTAGTGCGCCGCTAATCCGGGTTCGACTCCCAACAGTGCAAAGAACGCTTACTCAGAGATCTCATAAAGATCGCACTGCTCACTGTAGTCCGGGGTTTGGTTCCCTAGGCCTTAAGAGGTTCAGATTCCTCGGAAAACAGTAGGTCCTGGCGCAGCATGACCATTGTACCCTTTGAGTCGTAAAACTGCACATACTTCTATTTAAAGCTGAATCTTATTAGCTTCTTTATAGCTATCATAGCCCTCTTCACAAGTTTTGAATGATTACGCCACTGCATATGATAACTTGTAATTAAAATAGAACTATTATGTATTTTGTACTTTTTGTTTATTACTAACACGCATATAAGACCTACCCGAAGAATTCATACTAAAAGTGAAAAATAGTTAGGAGCTCTTCAGTTACGTTCTTCTTTAAAAAAGCTATTTGTGACTAGAAAGTTGGGAATCACTTCATCACAATAATTACAAATACTAGAAATGTATTGCGTAGTAGTGATTTTCATGAACTGAAACTTAAAGAAGTGTAATACATCTTTTCATAAGAAAAATGGAAGTAATATTTACGTTAAATAAATCCCCAAAAATCCATTATAAGGTAGCCTTTTAAGAGTTATACCAGTTCATGAAATTGACAAAGGTAACATCAATAATCGACAAAGATAGAAAACAATCAAACACCCGTTTTACGTTTTGCATAACACGCTCTCCCCCCACCCCCCGGCCGCTTCGAATGGTGTGTATTTTTCCCAAATTGCGAAATACGAAGTGAATTATTAATTCAATGAGACGACATTCTTGTTTTGGACGTCTGACTTCTACGATTCTCGGAAAATCGGAAAACCGGTCTTAAATTGCATTTAGAAATAAAGCCAAAGGTGCTCAAAATTAAAAGAAAATATACAAAGTTGTGCTCTTTAAATTTCGAGTTAATCGATGTGTTTTAGCATTAATCGTTAACCGTACGAGCAAGGGCCGACTGGGTTCTCTCAAAGGAAGCATACCTTGGATAATCGGAGGGCCGTCGGCCCAATTCGCACCTGCTTACGAGAAAATCGATGTTTATTCGGTATATTGTAAATCCCACTGCAATTAATCTCTTTATGAAGACATAGCTTGTTCAACTCTATGCGTTCTCGAACCAACTTCTACAAATGTCATTTTCCTTGGCTCTGTTTATTTTATTGTATATAGTGTGTAAACTCCAATTTTATTGAAGTATCCGCGAGCACCTACATAGGTCTCCACCTGCCACATAAATAGAGATATTTCGAATTGTCAGTTGCTATCTCAAGAAAGTGATTAACACGGATTTAAAGTTCAGCATGGATGTACGGTTAACTGTAACTTTCATTTTCTTAGATAACCTTGACATCTTAAATATAGGTTAAAAGGGTAACCATCATGATCGCTTTCAACTTAGTTTTTTTATGGCATAAAGTGTAGTTATCTCTGTCGTTACCGTTAGCGTCATCAGCTGTGGAGCTATGACCTACTCTCCAGAGAAAGTGTTTAATACTCACTAACAATTAACAACTGCTCCTTCCAGTCACCAATAGTTAACAACTGCTCCTTCCAATCACCGATAGTTAACAACTGCTCCTTCCATAACTTCCAGTTATTATCGCTGAAGGCTAAACTTTTCTTTACAGCTAAATCAGGGGTCTTTAACATTTTTCAGTAAACATGCCAATTTAGCTTATTCCTGTTGATTCGTGGGTCGCACTACTGTTCCAGCAATATTAAAACTGAAGAAAGATGAATCTACGAGGCACCCAATCTTCTGGATCAGCTTTTTATTGCCTTTTCGTTTTTCTATACCCTCTATATTGATTTCGCGAGCTCACCCGAAGATATTTTCTGGATCCGCCTTTGGAATTGAATATGTACATTACAATGTTAAAATACGTATGGGAGCAAAAAAATGTACAATATTTTTAGCTATTAATATATACAACAAAATCACATCTTTTAGTGATAGTTTTGGAACTATTTATTTTTAATAAGCCTGTTCATATCAGGTTTTATTTTGATGTTACAACCCTACGAGCGCTTTCAACGTGCACATCATTTATTCAGGTCCCAACTTGTGATTCCACTAACTTCATTTTTGAAGATAAGAGCTGTTTATAGACGCACTGGCTTGTCTGGAGGGGAGTTATGGACATTGTAACCCCCCACTGCGATGAAATTATGTATATATGGAGCTGTGCCTCTGTAATCTCCCATTATAAGCCTGTAACCCCCCCTTATGAACTTTCTGCTCACATTAAATGTAAGTGTTCCAGAATATTTATATTTCCAGAAATGCAAATGTAAGTGTTCTTGAATATTTATATTTCCAGAGCATGCAGTCAGATGGTTGGAAGGATGTTCTTATCGACATATTTACATATTTAGAATAACATTCAATGAGTCCTAAGATGAATTTTTTTTAAATCACTGTTGCACTACAAATCAATAATACTACCCCCGATGCTCATATGTACCCTAGAAATTTAAAGTACAATACCATTGAGAGAAGACGGCGTATTCCTTCAGTTCTCTTCCATTTTAAGATATTTATTACGAAATGTGAAAATGTGAACGGAATAAAATACATATAAGTCTAACATACGATTAAGTCTCATAGGGGGAAAGAGACGTTATTTTTTTGTGAAATAATTTGTATTTTTCCCATGAGTCAGCAGGCCGCAGTTTGAAAACTCCTGAGCTAAGTCATTGTCTTTAAATGTGATGTAAACCTGCTGGATGTTTCTAACATCTTTTAGAATGAATTTTCCTGCCATTTTCTGTAGTTATGTTGCGTAAGGTGTAACTAATGATTTGGAAAGCAATTGCGTGGAATCGGTTTCATGTCTTTTTGTTTTAATGAACTCTTTCCTCCTCAAACTGAAAATTTCTTTAATAAATAGTGCTTCAATTATGCGCATACTCATCAATTTCTAGTGCATCCATACTTCAGAAATTAGCTTGTGAGTTTATAAATTTTACGCCGCTAATTAGGACGTATAATTTTCATTGGTACTTAAAAATAATTTAAAGATGACACTTTCCTTTATACATATATAAACTTTGTTATAATTATATGTAAATACGAACTTTTAATTTTATGTCACGAGCCCGTGATTTACTGAGGCCAACTTATACAAGAATAAATCTAAGTATGTTTCGTATTTGTGCACTTGGCTCCAAGGATCTCTAATGTATTACCAGAGGAAATACAAACTGCAAATGCAATAACACTTTTAAATCACTACTTTATGATTTCTTAACTAACATGTAATATAAATACAATTATAGTTTATATTGTTTGAGTTGCTATATTTGCTGCAAAGCGGCCTTTGGGTTAGCACTTCTGGGACAGCGGGAACTTCGTCAGACATAATAGCCTTTCGCTGCCCTGGCAAGACGTCAATAACTAATTATATTTAAATATTTTTATATTTCACATTTCTTGGGGGGGGGGAAATTTCCCGATTTCATATGTATTTATGCAGGCTATTTAATATGTTCACAAATGTGGATTAGACTACGCATGATGTAATGTATCGTAATCTGTTCTGTTACTGTGTTGTATGATGTCTGCCAAAAATAAATAAATTTAAAAAAAATATATAATTAATGTCAGGATATTTATAATTAAACCTACAATCTCCTACTAATTATTACTAGTTACTGCTAATACTGTGCTAATGCCAGTACAATAATTTCCAGCCCTCGTATCTGTGAGTAATGCGTTTAAAGTATAATAATGTATAATTAATAAATGCGCTCAACGGTACACCATCAACATCAAATCCTAGCGAAATACATTATCCGTTTAAATCGTACTTGTTCTCTCTCTCCCTCTCTCACTCGAATGAACGGGATTTTGACGTTTTATCTTAACACAAAAGCTCTTATTCAGAGATCTCATAAAGATCACACTGCTCACTGTAGTCCGGGGTTTGGTTCCCTAGGCCTTAAGAGGTTTGGATTCCTCGGAAAATTGTAGGTCCAGAGGTTCGGATTCCCTCCACGGAAAAAGATAGGTCCCAGCGTAGCTTGATAATTGTAATCCTTGAGCCATAAAATCACAAACAAACAAAGCTAAAGCAACGACAGTAAGGTGAAAAATGTTTTTTCACTCGCATTGGGATTAAATAAAGTTTCGCCTTTGTTTCTTAAAAAGTATCTTAGTCTGTTATGGGTACTCATCGGCTTCTCCATACTTTACTGTTACTACGATGATACAATGCCGATGATGATAAGCTGAAGTGAGACAATGACGTGGACACCATGACAGGCTGTTGACCCTCTGTCAAAAAGACATCAGAAAGTGGACAGTCGACTTCTGGAGTTGACCTCGAGAAACAACAGGGCAACGAATGCAGAGAACGCTGGAGACCGACTGAAAAAAGTAAATCGTGAAACTATTGGCACAATGAGATATGAATCATATATTTCAGGATACGGAGAAAGCTTCACCCTGTTATTCAGAATGCTCTGCGATTGAAATTTATGCATCCTTTATTTCTGGAAATTTCTGAATAATATCGCCAAGCTTTGGTATTACAGACAATTAGCTTATTACCTGCTATTTATAAAATCTCACTAAAGTACTGCATATCGCCTGCAGAAAACATTAGATGCAGCTTAACCAAGAGAACATGCTGGATTTCGAAGTGGATCCAGTACAGTAAACCATATTCAAGTATTAAGAGAATTAATTGAAAGAACACATGAATATGAACTTCCATTGTGTGTGGCATTTATTGACTATGAGAAGGCCTTTGACTCTATTAAAACATCAGCAGTCATCAACTCTTTAAGATCAGCAGACATCGAGGATGTGTACATTGACATGGTGAAACGTGTGTATAAAAATGCAAGTGCAAAATTTCGGTTACATAAAGATACCGAAGCTATCAAAATTGGTAAAGGTGTGAGGCAGGGAGATACCATTTCTCCAAAACTTTTTACTTCAGCTTTACAGATGATTTTTCAGCAGATAAATTGGAATGACAAGGGAATAAAAATAAATGGTGAATATTTAAATCATTTGCGGTTTGCTGATGACATTGTTATTTTTTCAACGAACCCATCAGAACTCCAAGACATGGTACAGGAGCTCTCAACTAGAAGTAAAGAAGTTGGACTCAAGATGAACCTACAAAAAACTAAGATCATGTTCAATAATTTTGTAGAGGAAACAAAAATACAAGTTGACAACACTGAGCTAGAAATTGCTGATTCATATATTTACCTTGGCCAGCTGATTTCAATGGATGGCAACATTATGAAAGAACTCAACAGACGTATTAAACTTGGCTGGAGTGCATTTGGAAGAAACAGTTTTATCCTGAAGGGGAAATTGCCTTTGTGTCTAAAAAGAAAGGTCTTCAACCAGTGTGTATTGCCAGTCCTCTCTTATGGATCAGAGACATGGAGTCTAACAGTTGGAGCAATACGAAAGTTACAGACAACGCAAAGGAGCATGGAGAGGTGCATGCTTGGAATAACTAGGAGAGATCGAAAAAGAAACACTTGGGTGAGAGAGCAAACTAGAGTAGAGGACATCATTGTTAAAGTAAAAGGGCTGAAATGGCGATGGGCTGGGCATATTGCAAGAAGAACTGATCAGAGTTGAATAACAAAAATTCTGAATTGGATTCCAAGAGACCACCGAAGACCTAGAAAACGTCCAAAACTAGATGGGTGGATGAAATAAGAAAACAGGTTGGGGTGACGTGGAAGCGAATTGCTCAGGATAGACTTGTGTGGAAAGCATTTGGAGAGACCTTCATCCAGCAGTGGATAGATAATGGTTGAATATGATGATGATGATATATATATATCGTAATATTTATCATTAAAAACTGTAATACGGAATTTTCATATAAAGAGAAAAAAAGAAAGAAAATGATGAAAGTTTATTTCAATTAACCGAAAGAAGCGTATAGCATGATATTATTTAAATTAATTGAGAAGATAACAAATTAACACAGTTAATAAATTTAATCGTTTACAGCTGGTTCAATTGCCCTTGGCTATTTTCATCAGAAAGAAAACTGACACAACAAAAAATCCGAAAATCAGACATGGATATATCCCGTGTCCTCTGTCTTCTCATAATTATGTAAACGACGACTTATGAAAATGAAAAGGTTTGGCACACAAATCATTTACACGGCCATGAGTTGAAATGAAAAATGCAATGTTTTGTTCTTTGCTAATGATGTTCTGAAGTAATAACCACACATTAAATCAGTTCTAAGTGAATGCATATTATGCATAATGAATTCATCATCAGTTGGAAAAACGAAAAGTCAGAGTATTGTCGTTAAACCTCAAATATTTATATATATATATATGTATAGTCATCTCAGCAACAGGGATAGTACCAAAAACGCTTGCGACGAATTTGGAGATACTCAACATTGACCCAAACACCTACATTGAAATACAAAAAGCCACAATCCTAAACACGTGTCACATTGTCAGGAAGTTTCTAGACATGGCACATTAAGAAGTGATGTAAAAAGAGGCTTGGGAACATGGCGCTCTGCCCGTCCCAAAGCCTGTTTCCGCCAAGAATGGGCGAGGAAAACTTTATATATATATATATATATACAGGGTGTTTATAATTAAACTTGGCCTATTTGCAGGACCCTTCAGCTTGAAACATTCAGTGGAGGATTTTCATCAAAATTGCTATATAGACTATTCAAAGGATGTGGAAAAGGAATCTACAAGAAAAAAATTACTTCTAAAACGTCCTCTAGGAAACCCTTTTTAGCGCAATACTGCAAAAGTAACCTATGAAATGACCAACACGCAACACAAATGACATTTTTAACATTTAGTAACACTTACTGCATCGAAACATTTAAAATGAACGTTGTGAGAGTAATAACTGCAAACTGGCATTGCAGGCGTACTATGGAAAAAAAAGATTTTTCACATGCAGACAGAGTGTAAAGAAATGCAGCAAGTAAGCACCTTTTAATCGTGTACAGAATCGTGGTATGATGGAGGTTGTTCAATGTTATCGCTATCGTTCACTTGTAGAAGCTTATGGCCCTGGAAAATGTTCTGTGTCGCCCATTTGGTACCGTGAGTTGCTCCAGACGTTTGTTTTGCCGCAATTACAGAAACGACATCAACCATTTTCGTGCAAGATGGTGCGCACCCACATGTCGCACGATCCGTCAAAACTTTTTGCTCCAGCATTTCACCGATGAGCGTGTTATCAATCGTTCGCTTACTAATCACGGCACACGTTCGCCGGATCTCAATCCATGCGACTTCTAGTTGTGGGATCATTTAAAGAATTTGGTTTATTGTGGAAGTGTTGCTATGTTAGCAGAATCCAAGAATTCCATAACGCTGCATATGTAAAGCCTCACGGAGGATTAGTTGCGATGCGCTGTTGAACACATTCTGCATTGGCTTGAATTGTTACAAATAAATGATGACGGCCACATCGAGGAACACCCATTACATCGTCCTGTACACGATTAACAGCTGCTTAAATGTCATATTTCTTTACGCACTATCTGCATGTGCAAAATTATTTTTTTCCATTGTACGCCTTCAGCGCTGTCGTACTGTTATTGCTCGCACAACGTTCATTTGAAATGTTTCGATGCAATAAGTGTTACTAAACATTAAAAATGTGATTTGTCTTGCGTGTTAGTCATTTCATGGGTTGCTTTTGCAGTATTGCGCTAAAAAGCGCACCTAGCGGACACTCTTGAAGTATTTTTTTTTCTTAGATTCCTTTTCCACGTCCTTTGAGTAGTCTATATACCAATTTTGGTGAAAATCCGCTGAACGGTTTAAGCTCCAGGGTGCTCTGAATAGGCCACGTTTAATTATAACTACCCTGCATATATAAAGAAAGAGACAACAAAACAGTGCAACTGGCAATTGGTAAAAATTTGGAACTTTGAGTGTGATAACGGACACATCCATCCTGCAGTGAATTGACAATTGTTGTCGATGATGAGGATATGTATATTGCAAAGTTTATTTTTTAAAAGTTCACACGGTATTAATTATAACAAAAAAAGGTTAAATAATCAATAATATTTATATGACAAAAAGATGCTTTTTAATTATAACTGGTTATAAAGTGTTGTCTATAAATTGTAAGTTAAAATGCAACGCTTCCCTAGAATGATGTAGATGATTAAAACGTTATAGGCGTATGAAGATTAGAGTTGTATGGAAATCAGTTTCAAGACATACTTTTAACCAAGTTGACCTCAAGGCCATTTTCTTCCCTGAAGCTACTATTTTGAAAATCTTTCACATTGATCTACAGGTTTGTTTTTGACGTCGAGGGGAAAATTATGATGACGTCATTGATCTCTACGTCACCGTAATGACAGCTTGCATCCTGTAATGTTAAACATAAAAAAAATCTTCACGTCCTTATTGAGATATGGAAATGCAGGAAAAACTTTTTCCAAACGTCATATTTTGAGTAAATAATTGCTTAAACAATACCATTACATGACAAATAATCATATGGCATCATAACTTCGCAATATAAAACCGTTATTAATTCCTTAAGGCCAACAATGCTCATTGTAGCTGTCGATATGGTAGTATTAGGCAATAAATTACTCGTAAATGTGTGTGTGTGATTTTTCGGTACCTTGTGGGAACTGAACCCACACCTTGTGGGATTCCTTGACCTGTCACTTTGGTTTACAAAGCAGTCCAAGGACTGCCCTGTGGAGTGCGAACTTGTCCGTAGCGAAGCTTTATATTCGCTCGCAGCGGAGAATTTGAACGTCACCTGCAGTTCAATGGGAAGAGCACTTGTCCGGTTGTCAGAAGGTTGAGGGTTCGATTCTCATCAGGTGCCGAGAAGTCGTTCTTTTCTTTGCGAGTTATTTATCCTGCATTATCATGCATATTGTATCCGACTTTTAAAAAAATATCCTTTCCACTTGATAATTATGGACATAAGCGATGTAATAATAATATAATATAAATATAGTAATAATATAAATATAAATAATAATAATACAAATATAAATAATAATAATATAAATATAAATAATAATATAAATATAAATAATAATAATAATTAATATATAAATAATATAATAGTAGTAATATAAATATAGTAATATAAAGAATGTATTCTGTCGAAATTACGCAAAAGTTAAATGAAAGAACTTTTTAAACAAAGTTATATTTGGGCATAAAACGAAAATTTAATTACACAATGCCCATTTCCACCAGGCTTCGCTGGTCTTCTTCAGGAAGTTGTAAACAAAGTCGTGTTGCCATTTTTTGGAAGCGCCGTTACCTGACCGGAGCGTTTGTTGACTTCGATGCTTGAAGAGTGGCCGTAGTGTGTAGTAGAGTAGACCAGACTCAGCTAAAAGACATATTGAATGGGTGAAGTTTCCAAAGTCGTCCATAGCTGTTCACTGCTGGAAAAATAATCACCATAAATTTAATTTCCTAAAGCCTACCATCGTTTCCTAGCCAAAACCTCCACTTGATTTATTAGAAGCTTTCCATACAAAAGCTTTCAAACCTCCCCTTATGAATGACCAAAATAGTATGCCGTTTTTCAGCCTGGCCTGGTCCACCCTACTACTCTCACTATGGCCACCCTTCACGCATCGACGTCAGCAGACGCCCCGGCCAGGTAACAACGCTTCCAAGAAGTGGCAACACGGCTTTGTTTACAAGTTCCTGAAGAAGACCAACGAAGCCTGATGGAAATGTGCATTGTGTAATTAAATTTTCATTTTAGAAGCCAATGTAACGTTGTATGAAAGATTCCTTTACATACAATGAGGTGTGATGTTTTGATAACCCATGTTTTATGCTCAAATTGGAACCATATATAACTCATCGTCGCACGGTTTGGTGGGTCGTAAGAAAGGAAACAAAGAAAAATGGCGTAGTCCTTGTCAGGCATCGAGCCAGCGATCACTTCATATGAACCGGAGTGTCTTACCAACTAGACCACCGAGACCCCGATAACAAAATACCTTTATCTTATACTAGCATAAAACATCACATCTGATTACTCTCTCAACCCCGCCAGGGGCGTAGCAGCTCCAAAATTATGGAGAGGGCACAAATAAACTTAAAAAATCAAATGATTCAGCATTAAAAGGAATATAGTACGGTGTTATTCAATAGGGGGTTTATCCCATGAGCCCTTCCCTTTCTTAGGTCACTGGCTCAGCTACATGAATTTTATAAGAGCACGACCTTGTGCAAATTGCGTGTCAACCACTGGTAATTTTGCTATCTCTGTGAAGGATGTTATTATTTTTGAAAATACAGTGTTACCTTTTATAAGGGACACCTCTCTGAAAGGGATGATTCCTCTTGCCCCTATCCCTTTAAATAGGGTTACATATACCTCTGAAGAAGTGCAACCTCTATTTTAAGGAAAAAAATGTCCAGTCCCATGGGTGTCCTTCATCAGGAGGTAACACTCTGTATATATAATATCACACATCGGCATGTAAACAAAATGTATTGTTCTTATAAATTAACTTTAAATAATTTACTTAATTATTAGGCCTTCTTTTATGCATAATATGGTTATGAAAAATAAAATCAAAGTAACGAATTTATATGCTCAAAAATGTATTGTGATTAAAATATAATATGACTCGTATATGAGAAATACGAGCGCGGATTTCAAATATTTTATCGTCGCAGAAACTCGTGTAACTCGTATTTCAGAAAATTTTAATTTCGTGGAGATAGAGGGTTTACTTCAAGCAAAGTGAAAAGCTACAGGCACTGGCTTACTAAGGGAGATGTTAATGGGGTTGTAACCGCCTCCATTGCAATAAAATTCTGTATATTTAACATAGGAATATATGAGTTGTAGTTCTGTAACAACTCCCAATTGAGTCTACAACCCCCTCTTATGAACTTCCTGCGTACGCCTATGGCTACAGATACGTATTTTCTAAAATCGCACTAAATGACCTTTTTTAAGTAAGATAAAATAAATGTCTATTTGTGTAAGGTGACCGATGAAATTCACGTTTTGCTATCAAGAGAAGCAAACAGCATTTTCTAGGAAAAATTGCGATTCATGCGAATTTTGATAGCATGATAATTCTCCCACCTTGAAAACGTACAATTTCCTGTATTTCGCATACTGAAAAATGCTATTTTTTATTGTCATTTACTATCAGTTTCCTTTTTCTAAATTATGAGCACAACTATGGTAAAATAAAAACTGATTGTACGGCACTGGTTTACCAAAAAGCGAAGGACTGAAACTAAGTACAGAAATTATTTCCAAAGGTGAAATTCCTTAAGAATTAAAAGAAAATACTAAAGAATTATTGAATACGACTCGGTTTTTGGCATTCCACGATCCATACTTAAACTTGTATTTCAAGTATAAAAAAATGGCTTAACAAGGCTTAACAATGGCTTACCGCACACTAGAGTGGTATAGTTGTAATTAGTCACCCAACGGTTGTTGGATGACTAATTACAACTACACATAATTATTTTATCGTATATATATATATATTAGCCAAAGTGGGGAGGGAAACTCATTAAAAGTCAAAAGATTATATGAGGGGGGGGGTGCTATTCCATACGATGAGATGTAGTATTTTTTATTTCACTTTTATGCGGTTTATTACATATGTAATACTAATGGTGTTGTCTTTTATATGTTTTATACTAATGATACGGTCTATTATATGTTTTATACTAATGGTATAGTCTATTATATGTTTTATACTAATGGTATGGTGTATTATATATTTTATCATAATGGTATGGTCTATTATATATTTTATACTAATGGTATGGTCTATTATATGCTTTATACTAATGGTATTATCTGTTATACGTTTTATACTAAAGCATAGGTTCTAGTATGAAGTACATGGAAATGGAAAGTCAAAAACTGAAACTTTGTTGCATTTTTTAAAGAAACTTAGTTTACGAAAATTTAGAATTCTTATATTTTTTTTTCTTCTTAACATATATAACATTTTATATATTTTTAATTTTTAAATGAAAACTACATTGTTATAATAAAGTTTATATGTTTTTTTAATACTTACTCTAATTTCCTGGCGTTTTAAACTTCTTAGCATTTATTAATTTTTGCTCGACGTAACCATCAATAACATACAAAGATCATATAGTGCAAAAAACATCAATTGATATTTGGTCATGTTATCTAGGCTAGAGACAACTTCAATGCTTCAATAACTTCCGGAATTGTGATGAAAGTAATCAAATTAACCTAATCAATTCAAAATTTAAAAAACATGACATACAAAGGATACAAGACAAAATAAACGTTAAATTTTCTATCATTTACTTTCGTTTTCAGAAATGTTTTAAAAAATTTACGATTTTTTAAGGGAAACTAGGAGAGGGAGATTTTAAACGGATTGTTTTTCATGAAACTCTGTTATTACACTGTTTTAGCGACAACATGTATTTTAATTACGAGGAAAATGGCGAAGAGTACAATAGCAGCTCTTTATCAGATAATGTCAAGTACATTCGCAATTGTCAAGATTTTTTTATTGTTTTTGATGCCTTTGTTCAGTTTCGTACAATGAAAAGGAACTGCGGTGAAAAGAAAATTGCTATCTGCCCCTCCACGGAGATTTTAGCAAAAGAAATATTGTATTGTTTGCTGATCGTTTGCCTCAAATTTGGTACCCTTCGAACCCTTGGTTGCTTTCCTCTTTCACAATCGTAATAAAATATTTGAGTCTCATTTAACATTTTATAGTTCCCCTAAAAACATCACTACTTTTACTTTAATTAGTTTTTAAATATTCAATGAAACTTATATGTTTATTTCGTTCTTTTGTTATCTAAACTGACGTAGGTATTTTACAAAAGATCTTCGTTTTCTTAGTGTTTTGTGCATCTCTTCATTTACCACGTTCTTTCTTCGACACCATTTCATTTTTTTGAACTTCTTCTCTGTCTTTTTTGACATACCTTTCTTTTCCTCCTTTGGGGTTTTAGTTTTATTCTTTAGGTTACCTCAATTGGCTGATCTGCGCTCCATGACGGCATTTTATCACTAATCATAATTTCACAAGTTCCCAGCAAATTAAACAGCAGCCGTAATGGAAGAATAATCGTGACAAGTAGGATAATCTAGCCAAAATTGGCACATTTTCCAAATTTTTATATCACATTTTCTCCAATAGATTATTTATTATATATGGTAAAAAATTATTCTTTGATTTTAAGTAGCTCACTCTATTTTCAATGAAGGTACGGCATCTGCGACTTTACAGAAATTCGAACTGGAGGACTGGGTAAATATGCTAAATATGCTTATTTTCTAACCACAAGCATAGCACCCTGTGGCAACTTAAGGGTATTGGAAACCATTTGGAAGCACTCCGAAGCTTAGGAATGCGCAAAATTCAGATTGGAATGCAAGCAAAATATTTTGAAAACACGGCACAGGGCGCGTACCATGTATTTTCAATTAACCTGCAATTGTAGGGACAGTTCCCGCTGTGGTGAATATTTAAATGTTTTCAGAAGCTACGGACTGAACAGCGTGATCACAG
>QLNU02013614.1:14043619-14059494 GCA_006491805.2 Dysdera silvatica
AGGCACAATGATCTGAAAGAATTATTTCAACGAAACGGCAATTTCTTCAACTGTCAAACAGGGATGTAGTCCAAGTTAATTTTGGTTGAAGAAATTTTCTTATTTAAAAATTTTCGCGTTAAATTTGTACCAGTTGTATGATATTAACATTGAAAACTTTGTTATTTAGCTGGAAACTTTGAAATTCGTCAAGGCCTTTTCGTAAAATTTTTCTATCATATTTTTATGCCACATTTTGGCCCAAACCATCAATTTTTGACATTTTTTTCGTATCAGGTTTCCGCTTACATGAAGTAATGCTTTCAACATTGATTCATTTTTGGTTTAATTGAACATTTAATTTTTTTTAAATAAAGCCACAAATTTCAAGTCTCGTTCAGGTTACGTGAGAAATCCTTACTTCGGCCGTGTATTACCAATCCTTTAGCCTTACTTTAACCATATTTCCAAAAAAATTATATTTGTATAGAAAAGATTAGAAAAACAAGGATGATAAGGGCATGCCCTGAGAAGTGAAGATATCCATCTACTAAAAAGAAAGGAGAGTTTGTTTGTTTGGCTTTTTTATGGCGCAAGAGCATCTGGGCTATACTGCGCCAATATAAGAGTAGAGGCGTATGAGAGTAAAGGCGATAGATCAAATAAGAAAACAGTAGGAAAATAAAAGCTGACAATAGAACAAAAGTGAAACTTTTAAACTGTGGTTATTTGGGTGCAGTTGTATTTGGAAGTAGTTATTCAGTACACACGAGAAGTTTAATATCAAAGACGGACAACTCCATTTTTTCAAAATTGAGTTATTTATGAATTCTTATAGGATTTTTCAAGCCAAATTAAAATTCGAGACCCTTTTGCTTCAAAACTGGCCAAAACATGAAGAAAATCGCATTCAAATATGGGCTTAGGTTATCGGTGCAGACAACAATAAATTACAGTTATTCGGTTCTGTTGAAAAAAAAGTGCAAAATGGAGTTGTCCATTTTTGGTAAGGAACTCTTCATATGTTCCTTCTGCTTAATGTTCGCGAACCATAGTTATTTAATTCACAAAAATAAGAGCGAGAGAGAGAGAGAGAGAAAGAGAGATATTAGATTAATACATTCTGAAATTACCATAGAAGAAATGATACTCACTGAATAGGTTTTCCTTAAATTCTTTAAAGTTTTATGTGCTAGCATTATATTGTACTTTGCGACAAATGATTTAGTTCAACTTTACATTAAAATAGAATTTCATATCACGAAATATTTGAATATTATTTCAATAATTTTGTAATACAGTGCAAACTCCAATGTAATGGAGAAAATAGATGGAAAATATATAGTAAAATCCTCGTATTCACGATTTGTCTCCGACCAAGAAGGTTTAATGGAAAATTCCAGAAATAACCGATTCATAAGTTTTGAATTGGGCAACATTTTGAGAAATTTAGTAAAAGTTTTCCGTATCATGGCCCTCAGGACAGAGTTCATCTCACTTTTCCTTCAACACTCACTCTGGTCTTTTTGACTCGCATTCAGTTAGCCTCTAGAACTTTCTCTGCTTTCATCCTTTGCCAAGCAATTGCAAGATCATCATAAAAATCGTCCTTAATTTTGCTAAAACTGACGCCAAACTGCAAAAATTAATCAGACTAATAAAGTTTTAAGAAATAAATTTACCAGCATAATGTAAAAATTTATTTAAATTATCTCTATGTTTTTTTTTTTGCTTCATCTTCTTTTGGGGTAAAGCTAAAGCCTAGATTCCCATATATTCGCGAGAAAGCGAGTAGCAGTGTGAAAACTTATTCAATGATCGAATCACTGCACAAGAGAGGAAGAGAGAGAGAGAGATAAAGTATGTAATAATGTATATATTTATTATTATTTAATGGTGGCAACATCTTATAGCTCGTAAGTTTTCCATTAAATTGCAATGGTATAACAATTTGATTATATGTAAGTAAACGAGAAATGACTACTACACAGTAACATCTTTGAATAATGAACGCTTCGGGATTTGAGAATCAGTCCGTTATTCGGGAGTGTCCGTTAAAATGGGTTTAGTGTATAGTGTTTTCTACGCTCTGCGGTTGATTTTTGAACGTAGAGTAAAACTTCGGTAAGTCTTCACTCAAGCGGCTAAGAAATTATGACTACTTAAGCGGAGTAATGAATGAAAGTACTCAATAGGCATTATAGTGATTTTTCATGTAGATTCTAAATTTATTACGTTATTCATTATATTATAAATTAATTTGTAGCAGTGATTGATAATAGTTAATAATACATTAATAGTTAATAATACACAAATGACAGATAAAAATTTTAACCTGCTTTCTTTTAAGCTTTAGTTGAATATTCAGGCTTCAACACCATTTACTCTACATAAGCATTATGATATCAAGTGCTTGTCTAACTTGGACCGAAAAAGACACCTCTGTCAGTCTAAGTTTTTTCTCAAAAACGTATATGGCTCTAAATTCATTATACGCAGTATATTGACCCGATATCAGTTAATGTTTAATTGTTGCTAAGTTTTCAAGAACTTACGTTTTATTAAGTGGCGAATAAATTTCCTCATTGACACTTTCATAGCTGACACTTTAAAGGTTTTTCTTCTGAAAAATTAAGGTAAAATCATTTATAACCGCCTAAGAATATTCTGCGCTGTTCTTATCAATGTTTATGTAGTTTCTAATATTCTTCTCAAGGTTTTCCACTTTTCAATAGTAACAATCGGAATAGCATTTGAGAGTGCTATGAGTAAACCAGAATGTTATCCGGAATAGGATTTAACATTGCAATGAGTAAACCAGGATATACTCAGGTTGTCGTTTATAAGAGTTAAATAGGACCAAAGAAAAATGGCGACTTGTTTGAGGTAACGAGTTATACTTGAGCAGGCCTGTGGCCAAGGCGGGGCCAAGAGGGGGCGTGGTCCATTTGTTCGATACTTGTGCCTCCTTGGCCCCATCGAGCTGTTTATATATATATATGTAGAACAATGCCCGTATGTCCTGTATCCCATATGCCCCTTGCCTTGCCCAAGTTGCCTCTTCATCCTAGATACAAGCCTGTAGAAATAAAATACAGGGTACCAGGGAGGAAATTACATAAAAAGGTTAAACACTGGTAAAATAGCAATGAAAAAGATCACTCAAGCTTTCGGACGCATCAGCAGCAGTCCTTCATCAGGAGTAATGACGATGTTATGTTTGATGCCTGTACCTGATTGACGACTTGCCGAAGTTTTACCGCATTATTTTCGGATACCGTGGGTGTGACCAACTTCATACATATAAAAAGTAATTTTTATTCAGTATTTACCGTTTTTGTTCTTC
Organism: Dysdera silvatica; assembly: GCA_006491805.2. NCBI lineage: Eukaryota > Metazoa > Arthropoda > Arachnida > Araneae > Dysderidae > Dysdera > Dysdera silvatica. The sequence continues at coordinate 14,046,945 of QLNU02013614.1, forward strand.
CAAGTGATGTGTTCATTTTCATACCATTTGGAGCCATGTCGTATTCCTCCGCAGCATCCAGTATACCTTTGGGCAGGCTAAATTCTACCATACAGTATTTCCCGTGGAAGTATTCTTCTTTTTCGGATATATTTGGATAGGATGATCTTTCAACTTTTATGTTGAGACATTCGTCGAAATCACCCAGAGCCATTCCCGTGCCTTGGATTATTCCGCTGGGAGGTTTCCCCGCAGCATCGATCACTGAAGAAATGCAAAAAAAAAAAGAAAAAAAAAAGATCATTCTCATAAAAATGTGCGTTCCAAGATCTTTCATTAAATGAAACTTTCATCATTTTTATTCCTAAAAGTTTTTTCTTCAGGGTTATATGTATACACACAACAGGTTAAACACTGGTAAAATAGCAATGAAAAAGATCACCCAAGCTTTCGGACGCGTTGGCAGCTATCCGTCCTTCATCAGGAGTATTGACCATATAAAGTTTGTCTCTCTTTTTATACTTGAAATTTCTGGAAAACCCTTCATCAGAGTAGTCCCGCAGAATGGGAAAACCCAATGAGAACCAATGGGAGGCCTCCAATAGAATCATGGAAGAACCCCAATAGGGACCAATGAGAAACCCACACTGCGGGTTACCTAATTTGGGGATGTCTCATACATTTCAGAGTAAGAGTTGTTTATAAGTTTCTGGAAGTGGTTGTGATGTATTAATGGCTTTCCCGTGTAGTTTGTAAGTTTCCCAAGATTCTAAGAAGAGTCTACTATTCTTGTTTGTGATGTGACGGTGTAGTATTTTTGTTGAGTCCCAGTCGGGTTCGTGTCCGTGTTGTAAAGCGTGTTCTGCCAGACGTGAGGCTATGTCTCCTTTCGCGAGTGCTTGTTTGTGTTCTTTTTTTCTTGTTTTGATCATTCTTTTTGTTTGTCCTATGTAATGTTTGTTGCAGTCTTTGCATGGTATTTGGTATATGGCGCCTGTGAGATCTTCTGGTGGAACTGGGTCTTTAACTTTTGTAAGTTGTTTGCGAAGTGTTGTGACAGGGGAATAGAATGTTTTGATATTTGCCTCTTTAAGGATGCGAGAGATTGTTTCGGAAATGCCGTGAATATATGGAATAGATATGCGGGTGTGAGATGTATTGTTTAAAGATGTACTATTGGGTCTACAGTTTCTGAGAATGAATCGTTTAGGGTATCCATTATTTTTAAGTGCCGTGTGTATGTGTTTTGTTTCTGTGTTTGAAAGTGTTTCATTACTGCAGTGAGAATTCGCTCTAAGACTTAATGTTTTAACAACGGAAGCTTTGTGGCATGTTGGATGATGCGATTTAAAATCGAGATATCTGTCTGTATGTGTGGGTTTACGGTAAACTGAGGTGAAGATTGAGTTATCGTGAGATCTGTGTACAAGAACGTCTAGGAAAGGGAGTTTATTGTTCTGTTCTGTTTCGTATGTGAATTTTATATGTGAGTTTAAGTTATTAAGGTAATGGAAGAAGCTTTGGAGTGTATTAGTTTTAAGTACAACAAACGTGTCGTCGACGTATCTTTTCCAGAATTTAATGTTAAAATTCGGTGAAGATAAAGCAGTTTCCTCAAATGACTCCATAACCAAGTTAGCTACAACACTTGAGACCGGAGATCCCATGGCAGTGCCAAAAACTTGTCTATAGATAGAACCATTTGAGGAGAACACAGCAGAGTCCAGACAAAATTTCAACAATGTGCAGATGTCGTGAGGTGTTAGTGAAGTGCGTTCATGTAGTGTTGTGTCATTTTGGAGGCGTGTAAGTGCGGTGTCGATTGCAAGTGATGTGGGAATGCAAGTGAAGAGAGAAATTACATCGAATGAGACCATAAGGTCGTCGTCGTCAAGTTGTAGGTTATTTAAAGAGGTGCAGAAGGATTGGCTAGTAGAAACAGTGTAGTCGTTATTACCGATTATAGGAGAGAGTAGACGTGCAAGATATTTTGATAGGTTATATGTAGGAGAGCTGCAAAAACTAACTATTGGTCTGAGAGGAATATTTTGTTTATGAATTTTAGGTAATCCGTAGAAGGATGGTAAGCGGCCAGAAGTGCATTTTAAAGAGTCGTAGAGATTAAATGTAAGTTTTTTAGATTTATAGAGTTTTAGAAGGAGAGAGTTCATTTTGGATTGAATTGTTAACAATACCAAATACCATGCAAAGACTGCAACAAACATTACATAGGACAAACAAAAAGAATGATCAAAACAAGAAGAAAAGAACACAAACAAGCACTCGCGAAAGGAGACATAGCCTCACGTCTGGCAGAACACGCTTTACAACATGGACACGAACCCGACTGGGACTCAACAAAAATACTACACCGGCACATCACAAACAAGAATAGTAGACTCTTCTTGGAATCTTGGGAAACTTACAAACTACATGGGAAAGCCATTAATACATCACAACCACTTCCAGAAACTTACAAACAACTCTTACTCTGAAATATATGGGATTTCCCAACATTAGGTGCCCCGCAGTACAGGTTTCTCATTGGTTCCCATTGGGTTTTTCCATGATTTCTATTGGAGGCCTCCCATTGGTTCTCATTGGGTTTTCCCATTCTGCGGGACTACTCTGATGAAGGGTTTTCCAGAAATTTCAAGTATAAAAAAGAGACAGAAACATAACATCGTCATTACTCCTGATGAAGGACTGCTGCTGATGCGTCCGAAAGCTTGAGTGATCTTTTTCATTGCTATTTTACCAGTGTTTAACCTTTTGTATGTAAATTTCCTCCCTGGTACCCTGTATTTTATTTCTATTATATATATTTTTCTTTTAGTTCTTTCGCTTTTGTTCCATTCCACTGTTGAGTATTGATTCATGTACAATTATTACGTGTAAAAATAATGCAATCGTTTCAAGCCATGTCATTGTGTAAGTTTACGAAACATCCCTTTAACGTTTAGGACATAATGAGACTAAAATATACTTTAATGAACATATAAGACATGCAAGGCAAATGACATAATGTATTATGAAATTTCAAAATTTGTTTTATCTGTCCTATAGCAGAGGAAACACAAGTTTCGAAGAATTAATTTCAGGAAATAATGGCCAATTAAATAAATTATTAACGTAAAAACAACCATATATGAAATACTTAGGTATACTTTGCTGCTTTCTAGTTTGGCTGCGTAACTTAATCCGGGTTTTAATCCGGGTCATAGTGTATGAAAGTGAAGAGATACAAATTTCTCCCATTAAGGCTATCGGTAGTTATTCGAACTTGTAATGAAACTACGATTTCAAGGCAGCTCATGTAATGAGGTTAAAATTAAAAGAAAAGCTTATATTTACAGTGAAATCTGTCAATAATGATATTTTTCCCCGATTTAAGATAACATTTTAAGAGTTTTTTAAGATAAGATTTGAGGAAAACACATATTAAAATATGTGATGTAAAAATAGTCATATATTTCTTACGACGCATTTTTGTACTCAGTTGTCTTAATAAAATTTTACCCATCTTCTTACTATGTTACAAAGCTCAATAAATTTTTCATTGATTTTAATAGTTTTACTAATCTTACAAATTGCCTTTCTCATCTTAATAAATATTTTACCCTAATTATGATCAATGGTATAACACGATTGATTCGTATTTTGCACTGGTTCATATTTCTTGATAACCATTTATTGCATTACATTTATATTATTATTTATATTTTATTATTTATATTATTATTATATATTTATTATTTAGGAGTATTATTATTTAGGCCTATTTATATTATTATTTATATCACACGCTATTTATATTTATTATTTATTATTATTATTATTATTATTTATATTATTATTTATATTATTATTTATATTATTATTATTTATATTATTATTTATATTTTATTAGTTATATTATTATTTATATTTTTATTATTGTGAAGACACATATTTATATTATTATCATTTTATTATTTATACGGCCATTTTACACTATTTACATTATTTTAAGGCTCTACGGTTGTATTTTATTATTTATTATTATTTATATTTATTATTTAGGTTATTATTTGTTATTTATTTTATTATTTATATTATTATTTATATTTTATTATTTATATTTTATTATTCATATTATTATTTATATTTATTATTTATTATAAATATATATTATTTATTATTAATATTATATTTCTTGATAAATATTTCGCTTTTATTGATATATTTTTGCTCATCTTAAAAATTCTTTATACCACTTAAATATTTTACTTATCTTGATAAATTCTGTACTCAGCTTGATGAACGAACGGTTTACTCAAAAATATAAATTTTTTTATTATCAAGAATTAAATGGTTTCAATTGTTAGCAACTTCAATTAACTTTTTTAATAACTATTTAACAATTACGACAAGTCCTTAATGATAATTATGATTTTTGTTCAAGCTGCCACGTAATTTTTGCCAAATGCGATGTATTGTGGATCCACAGAAGTTTCCTTCGTAACATACCAGTGTATTTATTTTTAATGTATTCATGTGTATCAGATTTATTGATTAGTTTGCGTACTTTTAGTGTAATTTTTTGAGGATTCAAACTCCCCAAAGCTGTACGGATTTATGCTAAAATATATACACCATTATATTTCAAGTTCACAAAATTCGCTTTGTCAGATCGCAATAAGTTATTTTAGCATATCTACTTTTTGGATTTAAATTAAGACCATTTATTCGATTTTAGGAGGAAAAAAGGAATTATAAAACTAAATTACTATTTCTCAATCCGAGCTCGAATCAACACCCTTCGTGTTCTCGAAGGCTATTGATTCAATAGCCTTCGTGTTCTCGACCTAAGGCTTTTATGATCAAGTTAATGAGGTCGTGATGATTCATTCATGAATTGCCTTTTGTTTTCATCATTAAGCATTTACCTTTGACTTTTCCTTATACGTTAAATAAATGGTTGTAGTTTGAATTGGAAGCCCACATATTACATTTTAAATATATATATATATTTGTACATATACTGCTGAAAATTATGATGATTTAAGGACTTCGAAATTTCCATTTTGATGGAGGAAGATTACTGTGAACATAAGTTGAAGAAACAGATTATTTCTATATGTGAAACTTCATTTCTCTTTACAAAAGTCAATGGCACTAGTGAGGTAAACTAGCTATTTAAGCATTAGTTTTATTGAGTGTTAATATAAGCAATCGGAATGGCGTGAATGGTTTTAAATGCGGTAATGTTTTAGTTGACAGCTGTGATGTATACCAATACTTTTGGTTCTGTGAATCATAGGTTCTAAGTTTTTCAATTGAAACTGTTAACTGTTTTCTGTTTGTTTGTCGTTTTACGGCCGAGGGCTACAGTGGACATGCTGGGGCGGGACGTAATGTTTTACGAGGAATCCGAACTTATTGGACCTACAGTTTTCCTAGGAATCCGAACCTCTTGGACCCACAGTTTTCCTAGGAATTCGAACCTCTTGGACCTACAGTTTTACGAGGAATCCGAACTTATTGGACCTACAGTTTGCCGAGGAATCCGAACCTCTTGGACCTACAGTTTTCCGAGGAATCTGAACCTCTTGGACCTACAGTTTTCCGAGGAATCTGAACCTCTTACGGCCAAGGGTATCAAATCCCGGTGAACAATGCGATCTTTATAAAATCTCTGAGTAAGCGTTCTTTGTACCGTTGGGAGCAATTGATTTCAGAAATTAAAAGTTATGGTACCGAAAAAAATGGAGCTTTTTTTTTCTGTGATCTTGCATACACGTATTTCTCAAATTTCGGTCGCTAACGAACCATTTTAAGTATCGCGTATTTCTCGTGGATTATCAGTTGGTGAGACAGGTGGTCTACGGACATTCTCCAGAGGAAAATTGGAAAATGTATTGTCTGTGACCACTCGATATGAATATGATATTTTGAAAAACACTGAAAGCAACAGACGGATGAAAGAAAAAATAGAATGGCAAGAATCGTTCAAATAAACAGACGATTTCAATGGAGTAAAGGACACTAAAATACAACGTTTGTGTTTAGAACATCAACGCACAACATAACAAGAATTCAGAACCGCGAGAATAAATATCCAGGATCCCGGAACTTTTAGGGGGGGACCCAGGTGGGAAACTTCAAGAGTTTAGCAAACATAATTTGTTATGAAACATGTTTATTTAGGGGCCGGAACTGCTAAAATACTTAGGGTTTGTTAATCCTGTCACCAGATTCGCATGTATCAGAATTTAGGCGAATTTCTATAAAAGCGGGCGATTATATTTGAGGTTATTGGATCATCGGAGTTGAGCTGCTAAGAACTGAGAAAAGTAGTTTAATTTGCGCAATGAAGCTTGTAGTACATTATTTTTATAGAAAGATCATATTTTGATCTAAACAACATCAGTTCTCTTAGCTATTGCAAATGATTGATGGAGATATGACGATGCAAAAAGGATTTAATTTACTTATTTTTGTTATTTCTAATATCCATTGAAGATCGTCTGAACTCCTTGTAAATAAGCCTCGCTGTTGCCTATATTTCTCTGTTTATTGCTGCAGTTCATCCGCACTATAATAGACTATTTTAGAAGAGTTGCGTACTTTCTCTTTTATCTAAACGGTCAATACCGTCGTCGAGTACAAGACATGCCAACGGCTTTTACTTGAGTTTTCATATTATATCTTGTCATATTTCTAGTTGAGCATCTAGGTAAAAATTTGCTCTAGCACGATGAGCGTTCTACTTCTCACGTTGAAAAACTATTCAGCGCAATCATTTCTACACTTTACGATACATTCTTAATACAGCGCGTTCTCTGCTCTAGAAAAATGAGCTTATTCTTGCAATAAAATGAGGGGAAACTTACAAATGAACTTGAGCACAAATCTAGTATACGCTTTAAGAAATTAGCAATTAATTGAGTGTTTCTATATTCATTATTGACGAAATTAATCTGTACAAATGCATGAAAAATATACTCTCTAATAAAGACATTACTGTCCGTTATTTCTAGCCTCTTATATTTAGCAATTTTCTTACTTTTGATAGCAGTTGAATTAATGATAAGGATATACCAAGCATACATATACTAGACAAAATTTAATATAAAATTCACTTTGTTGATCCTTCAAAGAAAATTAATACACTCAAATCATACTACAGGGTTGGTTGGTTGCTTTTTGGTTTTACGGCTCAAAGACTACAGTGGTCATGCTGCGCCGGGACCTACTGTTTTCCGAGGAATCCGAACCTCTTAAGGCCTAGGGAACCAAACCCCGGACTACAGTGAGCAGTGCGATCTTTATGAGATCTCTGAGTAAGCGTTCTTTGCACTGCTGGGAGTCGAACCCGGATTAGCGGCGCACTAGGAGAACGCGTTACAACACTTGCCATCCTTGGGGAACCGCTATACTACAGAGGGACGATGATATCCAAGCAAGAAGGGTTCTAGACACAAAACATTGGTTAAACATGGGACAAAAGAATGAAACCAGGTATAGCGTGCGCACTTCAGAAGTACCTACCCTTAGAGGGAGTCGTATGCATTATAATAACTAGAAAGTGTAAGCCCCTACATTAAGCAAAATTAGTATATTTTTGTACCGATGCATGATAAGTTAACACTTTTGGAAATCGTTTATCTTATCTTAAATATTCGATGAAGCTAAGCTGAGTTATATTTTTATAAGAATGGATAACTCTTAAATCATTATCTTATAACTTCAAGTTTCATCATTATCCTTAGCTCATATAATCTTTTTTTAAATAACTCCTTTATTTTTTTTCTAGAACTTACATAAAAACTTGTAAACTAAAAAATGTAAATGAGTTCCTTGTTGCGTATTTTCTTGTTTTTAAAACAGATTTTGTTGAATTTCCGTTTTTGTGCTTTTTTGGAGTATGATACGTGGGATGAATAAATAATATTAGCATATTGGAGACGTAATCTTTTCCTGAAATAGTAGGCAAACATAGAGAACAATACTTGTCTTCTAAGGACAACAGTGTAAAGATGGACTGATAGAGATATATGACTTAAAGGAAACATACATCATAATATCTCAAATGGTATGAAGGTTAGGGAAAGTATATTGAAGGGCAACATATTATCATAACAATAGATCAGGAACTGTCATCAAATGCAAAATTAATGATGTTGAACAAGATGTCATGCATATATGCATGGAAAGATAATACGATAATGTTCCTTGATAATTTTTTTCCGGCTTATGTAGTATGGACTATAAATTAAGAGCTGACTACAATAAAGGCATTAAAGATCTCCTCGGAATCACTTGCGAGTACTCGCGAGTCAAAAATTTATAGAAATGTGTTATTAAATAAATGTAGAGCTACAAAAGTCCACAAGAGTTTATTTATATATTCGTGTGTTTGGGAGACAGACTGATCCCTTACATAAAACAAATGCAGGAGTATGTCTGATTCTTTATATATTCTAATAAATTGAGCTTAATTTCTTGTTTACGGAACTAACATTGGAATGTAAAACTAATGCATACTCAAGGAAGCAGAATTTATTATATAAAATAGGATACATGCTATCGTATCCTATGTGCGCAGTGAAACAGGGTTACGTAAGGGAGTGTTAAGTCAGCTTAACCACCGATAAGCGAACGAGGTGGCAGAGGCAAGAAGAAAGGTTAGTTTACATTTGAATAGCAACTGAGGCAGACACTAGGCTTAGAAACTATCAGTTCATTGTACTATTCTACAACCAGGTGATTGCATACAGAAGGATACTATCATCTCGTGAGCAAAATAAGTTACCAAGTGGAAGGTAAGGCAGTGTGTTGAGATGGGCTCGGGTTCAGTTTTCGAGGTTGAGTCCCAAAAAAAACCTTGTGGGAACTTGAGTCGGAGCCTGTACGGGTCCGAAACTTTAAATGCACTCTATAACAAACAAATCGACGCACCAAGAAGGAGTTGTCCGATTGCGATAAAAATTGGTGGATGTGAAGAACATACATAGAAAAAGAAAGGATTAAAATTTCAGAACAATTGAATGATTTATTGCAGAGTTTGACCGTTACAAAGGGAGGAAGTCAATAAGGCGTTGGTCCACCTCTGGCCTGGATGCAAGCTGTCACCCGGCGTGGCATAGACTGATAAAGATCCCGGATGGTGTCCTGCGGAATTTCTTGCCAAATTGTCTCCAACTGTCGGGCTAAATCGTCAACATTCCGGGATGGTTGCAATCGCCTTCCCATAGCGTCCCAAATGTGCTCTATGGGAGAGAGATCAGGAGACCTAGCTTGCCAAGGAAGTGTTGGGCAAGCTTGAAGACAATTCATAGCAACACGTGCCGTGTGCGGCCGGGCATTGTCTTGTTGAAACGTAAGTCCAGGGTGTCGCAAAAGGAACGGTAACACAACCGGTCGTAGAATGTCGTCTACGTACCGCTGTGCTGTAAGTGTGCCAGAAATGACCACCAAAGGGGTCCGGCTATCAAAGGAGATGGCACCCCAGACCATAACGCCCTGTTGTGGGCATGTGTGGCGTGCGATAGTAAGGGCAGGATCCCCACGCTGCCCTGGACGTCTCCAGACACGTCTGCGGTTGTCGTCAGGACACAGTTGGAAACGGGACTCGTCACTAAAGACTATACGTCCCCAGTCAGCGCAGTTCCAAGTTGATCGAGCCCGGCACCACTGTAATCGGACTTGACGGTGTAAAGGCGTGAGAGGTAAGCGGCGTAACGGTCGGCGCGAGCGTAAATTCCGCTCTCTCAGTCGTCTGCAGAGGGTCATGTTGGACACATGTGTGCGGGCCACACGTTGGATAGTTGATAACGACGAATCCGGTGCTGTGACAGCTGCTCTGACAATCGCTCTGTCTTCCCGTTCTGTTGTGGCCCTAGGTCGACCGCTGCCATCCCTACGCTGACATCTGCCGTTGTTGACCCACTCTTGCCAGCACCGTCCAATCGCCGCATCGCTTCGACCCACATGTCCAGCGATTCTTCGATTCGTCCAACCAGCCTCTTTCAATCCGATAGCACAACCTCTTTCAAACTCTGACATATGCTCGTAATGAGCACGAATCTTTCGGCGAGGCATTGTTACAGTCGACGTAAGATATCCGCAGTCAAAATGCAACAGAAATTTTGACCACATATTGAGAATCGCTCCTTATATACACCTGCTGAATGCGCAGTTCCGATGCGCTGGAGTTCCCGCTATTCATTCATTGGACACCAAATTTTAATCATTTGCATGTTCGGTCAAAATGTCTTTGCATACGAAATTTCATTACAATCGGACAACTCCTTCTTGGTGAGTGGATTTTTTTGTTATAGAGTGTATAACTTCAGCACTTTGATTTAATTCTAAAAAAAATTGCTAAATTACACTATTTAATTTATTTCGAATTTTCATATATATACATTTCTACAATCCTGGTTAATGAATCGCGAAGTTGTATTCCTAGCAGAATTTTGATATGGAGATGAAAGGTTTCCAGCAACAGTTGTATTTAGCTAATGGCCTCAGGCCCGCCGAGCGTGAAAACTATATGAAATGTGGAGCCCGGGCCTGTTTCAGCGCCGGGCCCGAACTTCGCTAAACCCGACTTATCTCTAATCTTGACCACTGTTAATCCGAAAGCCCGTCCACACCCTGTTTTCTAAATACTAAAACGGGTAAGTGCTGGATTGTGTGGGTAGTGAAATACGTGGTCGTGGGAACAGCAAAGTTGCCTGGAAAACTGCCGACATTCATATCTACTATTACATATTATTCTCATTTAATTCATCAATTCTTATTCTCAACTACCTGAACTAGTATTGTGCCCAGTACTATTCTAAGAGTTTATACTAAGGTAATAGCCATCTCTGTCACTATAAGATAGTTATTTATTAGTTTACTATTCTAAACTTGAGCCGGCCTTTGGAGAAAGGAGAGGCGAGCAAGCATCTCTAAAAATTTGTGTATACAAAGGAGGCAATTCTCCTCGAATAACTTCGCATTTTAATACTTCTTACCCGTATACTGATGAAGGTAACGCTTTTATACCTCTATTGTTTCTTATAACATGGGTAAATATTGAGCCATTAAAATTTAGACGTTAATTGTAGCATTTTAGGGCTCATTTTGATTCCATTTACATGAAGTCGTATTTACACAGAGAACGGTAAAAAGTTTTGGGTTAAAAGCCTATAGAATATATTGGGGCTTAAAAGAAACTTTGTTAACCTATGCCGTTCAAGCGATAGCAATCTTTGAATCATTAAAAAAAATTTGAATCATTAAAAAAATTTGAATCATGGGAAAGAAAGTTTGAATCACGAAAAAAAAATTTGAATCATAAAAAAAATTTGAATCACGGAAAAAAAATTTAAATCATGAAAAAAAATTTGAATCATGGAAAAAAAATGTGAATCATGGAAAAAAAATATGAATCATGAAAACAAAATTTGAATCATAAAAAAAATTTGAAATTCGAGATTCACCCTTTAAAAAATATCGGCCTCACTTGTATATAAATAAAAAATATATTTGCTTTCGCGGTTATGCGTTTAATTGTTTCTGATATTTACAATAGCAACACTAGTTTTTTTAAAACTCGCTGTAAGCACCTTGTACAAAAGTCATAAAACTAGCTAAGTTGCATATTTTAAGCTAAAAAAACAACTGAAAAATAGCGTTTTTGTATACAGTGAGAATTTACGGAAGTAAAAGAAACATTGAATAGCTGTAAATCAACTTTTAACCATTAATATGTCCCGTGTTGGGACAAATGGAGGAAATTTCTTGATTAAAATGCCGTTTCGAGTTTTTCCTTATTTCGTTTTTTATTTCTATAAATTATCTTTGGATTTGAAACCATTATTTCTCAGTAGTTATTAAGAATAACGAGCAAAGGTTAACGGCTTTAGAATGAGATGGAAATGAAATTAGTGTTGTTATTGGAAATTTCCGAAATTCTTATGCATAACTATAGCTGCGAGAGCATAAGTATTTATTTGGTTCGAGTCCAGGATGAGGAAAGCGTCTCTTTTTCTCCAAAATTACATAAGCTCTAGTTTGAGCTAATTAATACGTGGGTGGCAAAAATTATTGTATAATAAATTCCCCCACGAAAACTCACAAAAATCTCGCCCCGGAGGCTTTTCTGTGTTGACCATATTTGGCAATTGTGTTATCCCTGTGAAGGGTAATAATATCTTGAATCTACACATATGGATCTCATAGTTTGTAAAGTTTATCTTTAAAAAATCTCGCATTTTATTCTAAATGTGCAAAATTTGCGGCGGTAAGAATTTTTTTAGAAGCAGAAACTGCTTTTAGACTACCTAGTGTAATAATAATAATAATAATAATCGAACTATATTTTTTCAGGCGAAGTCTCTATTTATATAAAATATATTTTACGTAATATACATCAACGTAGAGTTTTCAAAATTATTGGAGGGATAGGCAAGCACATATTATGTACATATATAAATTACTGTATATTTAAAATTATTGGGCAAAATTATTAGGCCCACGGGCCCATATAAACCTACGCCTATTTTAATATATCGTATCTAGAGGTTACTTAAGC